>JAEOAD010000051.1:10930000-10942500 GCA_036365145.1 Orientallactaga sibirica | reverse complement strand
AGGGTCTCAGGAAAGGCTGGGGTGCCCTGCTAGGATGGGTTAAAGCAGCTAGAGCCAGAGGCTGAGGCTAAGGAAGCAGGAAAACCTAGTCCTGACTGGGTCCAAGGGCAGACATAGGGCCAGAGGGGCATCGGAGACCAAGGCCAGCAGGAGACAGGGAGCTGGAGAGACGTCAGAACCATGAGAAGGGAGCTGGGGAGGTCATTGCCTTCCACCCACCCAGATAGTACCAGTCAAGGGAATGACAGCTGCACCCTGGATGCTCTTGAGGGCCCTAGGCGAGGGCAGGCAGGGCTTAGAATTAAAGACACACACACACACACACACACACACACACACACACACACACACACACACACGAAGGATGTCCCATACATAACAGGACCGGAAGGACACCACTGTCATTTCCTCCCAGCTTTTTCCATTCAGCATGAGGGGGACAATAGGGATGGTTTCCAAAAGCATAAACTCAGGTTGAAGGCAGAGGTGGGTGCCAGCAGTCAGGGTGATATGTGAGCAATGAGACCCACCTGTAAGGGAAAGAGTCTCTCACTTATTTTGAGCCAAAGAAAGCTATGGAAATTTCCTAACTGTTCCTCTCAGCATTGGAACAGAGGTATTTGAGAACTGGGTCAGGCCCAATCTTCCTTCTCATTTTCTTCAGATCATAAAAGTGATAAATGCTCATTGTCATTTTCAGGAAGTACAGGAAAGTAGAACTGTTTCATAATTCTATCCACAGCACAGATACACTGTGGCAGATGAGGACCAAATGTGCGTTTTTGACACTTTGCTGTTGTTTGAATGCTTGTGTCGTCCTTGAACCTAACCCCAAGGTTATTACATGTACCCCTTGGGAGCTGAGTAGGTCCTCAGTGTATCCTCCTCAAAATAGGTTTTAAATTTTTTTTTTTTAATTAGAGGGAGTGAGAGAGAAAGACAGAGAGAGAGAGAGGGAGGGAGGGAGAGAATTGGCACACCAGGGCCTCAGCCACTGTAATCGAACTCCAGATGCTTGCGGCACCTAGTGGGCATGTGCAACCTTGCACTTGTGTCACCTTGTGCAGCTGGCTTATGTGGGATCTGGAGAGTTGAACATGGGTCCTTAGGTTTTGCAGGCAAGCACCTTAACTGCTAAGCCATCTCTCCAGCCCCACAAATGGGTTTTAAAAAAACTTATTTGTTTGAGATTAAATAGCTAGATAAATAGATGGATGGATAATAGAGAGTATGGGAACACTAGGGCCTCTTGCCACTGTAAACAAACTCTGGGCACATGCACTAGTTTGTGCATCTGGCTTTACATGGGTGCTGGGGAATCAAACCCAGGCCATCAGGCATTGCAGGCAAGTGCCTTTGACCACTGAACCACCTGCCCAGCTGACAAACAGGATTTGCGTCTTTATAAAGACAGAGTGTTCTTTTTTGGCCACAGGAGGATAGCTGTCTGAACCAGGAACCAATCACTGGATATGCTGACACCTTGACCTTGGACTCCTTAGTCCCCAGAACTGTGGGAAATAAATATCAGTTGTTCAGAAGACACCCTGCCTACGGTGCCTCATGGCAGCTCGAGTGGGCTACTCAGCGTCTAGAGCAAGCATTTACCCATTTTCTCCCACCACATCATCTGTAAGGGCTAGGCAACATTCCATCGTGTGGCTGCTTCATAATTTATGTAACAGACCCCTGATTGTTCAACACCCATGGATATAAATCCTCAGATACAATCTGGACATTAATCTACACAAACACACTCGGGTGTCTCGGCTCTGCCCCGAGGAAATACATCAGGAGCCATAAAGCCAGCTGCATGCTGAAGCCATCCCCAGGCACTGCAGGCAGGTGTGCCAGGTGACAGCATTTCCAACAGCTTGCTCAGCTGTCAGAAGGAGCGGTCCCCCAAGGCCATCAGCAATAAAGCTGTGTGCTGAGCCATTCAGCCCCTAACTTAGCATACAGCCTCTCCAAGCAGCTGTCCCCACACTGTCATTCTGTCCATGGATACGACTCATTTGTCCCCTGCCTTGGCAGAGTCCCATGTCTTTCGTGTCATCTCTGCACCATCCCTCCATGCTGCTATTGACACAAACAAGACTGACTGTCCCCATGTTGCAGTGCCCTGCTCACTCCTGGCACAAAATACCAGACCCAAAGCAGCTTATTGGGGTGGGGGCAAGGGTTTATTTTGGCTTACAGACTCGAGCGGAAGCTCCACGGTGGCAGAGGAAAACATGGCATGAGCAGAGGGTGGGCATCGCCTCCTGGCCAACATCAGGTGGACAACAGCAGCAGGAGAGTGTGCCAAGCACTGGCAAGTGAAAGCTGTTTATAACACCCATAGGCCCAACACCAGCAACACACTGCCTCCAGGAGGCTTCAATTCCCAAATTACCACCAGCTGGGGACCTAGCATTCAGAACACATCAGTTCATGGGTGGCACTTAAGACTGACCACCGAACCCCAGGACACTGCTTGCCTTGAGAGCCCCTCCCCGACTTCTATTACCAAATTACTTCTATTTCTTCCTTCTTTATTATTAATTATTATTATTGTTGCTGTTATTTTTTGTTGCTGGGATGAAATCTAGGTCTTGCATGTGCTGAATGCATGGTCTGCCACTGAGCAACATTCTAACCTTTCTTTTTTCATTAACACTCACCCTTGCCTAAGTCTATCCCTTCCTTCCGGTTCTATGGTGGTTTGGATTAGCTGTCCCATATAAACTTATGTGTGCTGAATGTCTGGTCCTCAGCTGATGGCAGTTTGGGAGGTGGAGCCTTGCTAAAGATGTACCGATGGGGGCAGTCTTAAGGGTGTTGTAGCCAGCCTCCCCTTGCTAGAGTTCAGCTATGGCAGAGGTGATGCCCGGCCTCTGTTCTACCATCTTTCCCCTGCCATCATGGGGCTTGCCCTCGAGACTATAAGACAAAATAAATGACTTTCCTCCCATCAGCTGCAATTTTGGTCAGGCACTTTTGTGCCAGCAGCAAGAAGGTGACTGTAAGAGAGTCCTTTGCCAAATCATCCCTCTATTCAGGAAAAATTCTTTTATCGCATGAGTGTAGTGAGCAGAAGATTCAAGCAAGAAGCCCAAACCAAGAGCTGGGCGTGGTGGCGCACGCCTTTAATCCCAGCACTCAGGAGGCAGAGGGAGGAGGATCACTGTGAGTTTGAGACCAGCCTGAGACTACAGAGTGAATTCCATGTAGCCTGGGCTAGAGTGAGACCCTACCTCGAAAAAACAAAAAAAGAAAAGAAAAGGAAGGAAGGAAAGAAAAGAAAAGAGAAAAAGAAAAGAGAAAAAAAAGAAGCCCAAACCACAGTCCAGTGACTGTTCAGTGTCAGAGTCCCTCTATGCTCTGCTCGTCTCATTTGCAATGCTTTAGAGGCCCTGGCATGCCCATTCTCTCTCTCTCTTTTCTCCTTCCCTCCTTTTCTCTCTCTCTCAAATAAATAAAATATTTACAAAAAAGAGGAAGAAAAAGAAAAGAAAACAAAAACCTAAAGCTGCTCATTCATTTCTCCCCAGTATTTTCAGTAACTTCTCCACGTAGGTGCATGAAGTAGCCCATCAACCTACGGTCCCCTCTTATAGGGCAGCTGTAAGAAATTCCTGCAAACTGAGTGGCTTAAAATAACAGAAATCGGGCTGGAGAGATGGCTTAGCAGTTAAGGCACTTGCCTGCAAAGTCTAAGAACTTCTGTTTGAATCTCCAGGTCCCATGCAGCCAGATGTACAGTGATGCAAGCATGCAATGCTACACATATGCACAAGGGGGCACATGCATCTGGAGTTCATTCACAGTGGCTGAAGGCCATGGTGCACCCATCCTCTCTCTCTCTCTCTCTTTCTTTGCCTCTCTCTCTTTCAAAATAATAAATCCTGTTTAAAAAAAAAAACAGAAATCTCTTCTCCACAGGCTGGAAGTCAAGTCAAGATATAGTCAGGTGTGGTGGCACACACTTAATCCTAGCACTCACTCAGGAGGCAGCGGTAGAGGGATCACTGTGAGTTTGAGGCCAGCCTGAGACTACATGGTGAATTCCAGGTCAGCCTGAGACCCTACCTCAAAAAAAGAAGGAAGGAAAGAAAGAAAGAAAGAAAGAAAGAAAGAAAGAAAGAAAGAAAGAAAGAAAGAAAGGAAGAAGGGAGGGAGGGAGGGAGGGAGGGAGGGAGGGGGAAGGGAGGGAGGGAGGAAGGAAGGAGAGAAAGATAGAAAGAAAGAAAGAAAGAAAGAAAGAAAGAAAGAAAGAAAGAAAGAAAGGAAAAGAAGGAAAAGAAAAAAGAAATAGTGACAAAGAAACCTGTCTATTGCTTAGGACAGATGGAATTTTACTTTTCAGATATTTTCCATCTACAGATACAGATGGGCCAGTGGGATGAAGATGTCTCTGATAGCTACTCACTATCAATATCAAAGGAGGCTTTGAAGCTCCTGGCTTTATCAGTTCTGAAGGTATGTGGAATTTCTTTTAAGTATGGAGTCCCCTTGGCCTGGAACTTTTCCCTAGTTGGAGGCAATGGGAGTCAGAGGGGTTCTTAGGTGTAAGCAAAGGACACTGAACTCTGAGTGATTCAAGTACAAACAATGAATTGAAAAGTACCAGGCAGTCAACTCCAAGAGTCCCTGAGAGCTTGGCGTGGTGGCACACACCTTCAATCAATCCTAGCGCTCTGGAGGCAGAGGTGGGAGGACCACTGTAAGTGTCTGAGACTACATCGTGATTCCAGATCATCCTGGGCTAGGGTAAGACCCTCCACTGAGAAACCAAAAAGAGAGAGAGAGAGAGAGTCCCTGAGAAAAAAGAAAAGCTGGAAACACAGGGAGCCTTGAGCCCAGCCTGTGCTCTGTACCTACCTGTCCACAAGGAGTCAGTCCACGGCAGACTGAACAAAGCCATCGATCTCTTCTTCTTGTTGCCACTGCCTGAAAGTCAATTTCCTTATCCCTGGCTTTACTTCATTAATTCAAGCCTGAATACTGTTAACGTTCTGCTGCTATGATAAAATACCTGAGACAGTCCATTTAAAAAGAGAGCCCAGTGTGGTGGCACACGCCTTTAATCCTAGCACTTGGGAGACCGAAGTAGGAGGATCATCATGAGTTTGAGGCCACCCTGATACTATATAGTGAATTCCAGATCAGCCTAGGCTAGAGTGAGACCTTACCTCGAAAAAAAAAATAAGTAAATAAACAAACACACAAATAAATACAAAGAAGGAGCGATGCTGGGTGTGGTGACACATGCCTTTAATCCCAGAATTTAGGAGGCAGAGGTAGGAAGATCACTAAATAGTTCATGGCCAACTGAGACTACATAGTGACTTCCAGGTTAGCCTGGGTTTACCTCAGAAAAACCAAAAAACAAAAATAAAAAAAGGAGAGATGCATTTATGTGTTTATTTTCTATTTAAAAAATATTTTATTTATTTATTTTTAAGCAAAGAAAGAGAGAGCAAGAGGTTTTAGCTGCTACAAACTCCAAATGCATGTGCCACTTTGTGCATCTGGCTTTATGTGGGTGGAATTCTTTTTTAGTTTACTTAATTTGCCAGGAAAGAGAGAGAGAATGAATATGGGTATGCCAGGGCTTCAAGCTGTTGCAAAAAAAACCAAAAAACTCCAAATGTGTGTGCCACTGTGTACACCTGGCTTTGTGTGGGTACTACGAATTGAACTCAGGTTGTCTGGCTTTGCAAGCAAGTACCTTAACTGCTGAGCCATCCCTTGGGAATTGAACCCAGGTTGTCTGGCTTTGCAGGCAAGAGCTGTAACCGCCGACTCATGTCTCCAGCCCCTATGGCACTTTTTCATAGTCATTCACCTCTGGATGGACATGTAGGCTAGTTCACATGCTGCCTATTGTGAATACTACAGCAATAAATACGGACGTGCACGTGCCTCTGTTATGTAGACTCGGAGTCACTAAACTACAAACGCAGGAGTGCCATGAGTGTGCCACGTGATCATTTTATTCTAAGTCTGTTGGTGAACCTCCATAGCTGCCATGTAGAAGGGTTTTTCTTTCTCCCCAGCACCCTTGCCAGCATTTACTGTCATTTGTTCTCTTGGCGACAACCATTCTGGCTTTAGGGAGATGAAATCTTAAAGTAGTTTTAACTTGCAGTTTACCGGTGACTGAGGATGTTCAAGAATTTTCAAATACTTATTGATCATTTGTGGGTTTTTTTTTTTTAGAACTGTCCATTCATTTTTTGATTGGGTGACTTTTGTTGTAGTTGTTTAATTCTCCAAGTTCTCTATAGATCCTAGATAGTAATCTCTAGTCTGGTGTATAGTTGGCAAAGATTTTTCCCCCATTCTGTTGGCTGCCTTCATTCTCCTGATTTCTCTTACTGCTCGGGGGCTTTTTTGTTTTGTCTTTTCTTTTCCTTTCTTTTTCTTTCTTTTCTTTTCTTTTCTTTTCTTTTTCTCTTTCTTTTTTTCTTTCTTTCTTTTTTTTTTTTTGAGGTAGATCTCACTCTAGACAGGCCTGGCTTGGAATTCACTGTGGAGTCTTAGGGTGGCCTCGAACTCACAGCGATCCTCCTACCTCTGCCACAGAGTGAGTGCTGGGATTAAAGGTGTGTGTGCCACCATGCCCGGCTTTCAAGGGCTTTTTAACGTCATGTAATTCCATTTGTTAATTCTTGCTATGATTTTCCTGTGCTGTTAGAGTGCTTTCCAGAAAATCCTGGCATAATTATGCCTGTATATTGAAGTGTTTTGTTTTGTTTTTTTTTTCCTAGCAGTTGCAAAGTTTCAGGTCTTACGCTGATCTCTTTTGAACTGCATTTTGTGCAGGGTGAGTGAGGGATATAGATCTGATTTTCTTCTACATGTAGAAAACCCAAGAGGAAACATTTATTTTGGCTGGTGGTTTGAGAGGGCTCAGACCATGGTCACTGGGTTCCATTGCCTTTGGACCTGTGGTGAGGCAGCACAGCATGATGGGAGCATGTGGCAGAGGAAGCTGCTCATCTCTTGGTCACCCAGAAGCAAAGGAGGAAGAGGAAGGGACTGAACATCAACATCCCCCTCAAGACCTCACTTCCGCTCACTACGCTCTTCCTCCTCAGGTTCCACAGCCTCCCTAAGCACCACAGCCTGGGGACCAAGCTGTCGGCGCACAAGCTTCGAGGGGACATTTTGAATCCAAAGCATAGCAAGCCCTGAGTGGATGGATGTACCCGGATGAAGGCGTGTGCCCCGGATCCTCAGGAGCTAGAAAAGGCACATGGGTCACCCACCTCAACGTCTTCCCTTGAGACTCATCGCTGGTCCCCTTTGAGAGCCTCGGAGTTCACAGATGCCCCTGGTGCTCATGCTGAGGGGCTTCGTAGGCCAATCAATGGAGATAAAACTGGACATTCTAGTCACATTACAGGTTCTTTTCCTGGGGCTTTGGACACGAGCAGGACCTGGGTGGTGGCGGAGCGGGGTGAGCTCTGGATGCAGGTTCATCCTGCCATTCTTTCGCTTGTCCTCTTAGCGAGTTGTGCATTCAGTGCATCAGCACTACGTTACGTGCATGCTGGGCCTATCCTGCAATGTCCTGACAATGCCGACCAAGCCAGAATTTTGTCCCTTTTCAACAGGAGGCTTAGCGTACATTACAAACCTGAGTTTGTAATCAAGAACCTCCTCAGCTCGATTTAGCCTTGTTTTCTTACTCTGCCCGCTCTAAAGTGAGGGGGAGGGCGCTGGGCTCTCTCTCTCTCTCTTTTTTTCTTCAAGCATTACCTTACCATCCTCCCACCAGCCCTGGCCCTGGCAGTGGAAACTCTCCGCTTCTATTTCTACCCACAGAGGTAATCCACTTTCGTGTTGGCAGCTCATGCCGTATTTCTTTCCATGGGGCTAGCAGACAAGCCCTGCCCTGGTTTCTGAGGTCTCACGTTCACCAGCTTTGTTAGCCAGGCCTTCTCTTCTTCAGTTTTTATTTATTCAAAGGAACCAAAACAGGTATGTAACAAAACGGTGGTCATGATGACCGTCTGTAGCAGTTGGAATTGGCAGCATCAGAAGGATGAGCAGAGGCTGAAGAGATGGCTTGCCTTTGAAGCCTAAGGATCGTGGTTCTATTCTGCAGGTCCCACGTAAGCCAGATGAGCATGGTGGTGCATGCATCTGGAGTTTGTTTGCAATGGCTGAATGCCCTGGTGTACCCATTCTCTCTCTCTCTCTCTCTGCCCTAATAAATAAATAAATAAATAATTTTTAAAGAGGGGGGCTGGAGAGATGGCTTAGTGGTTAAGGTGCATGCCTGTGAAGCCTAAGGATCCCGGTTCAATTCTCTAGGTCCCACGTAAGCCAGATTCACATGGAGGAGCATGCATCTGGAGTTCATTTGCAGTGGCCGGAAGCCCTGGTGTGCCCATTCTCACTCTCTCGCTCCCTCTCCCTGTCTTAAATAAATAAATAAATAAATAAATAAATAAATAAATAAATAAATAAAATCTTTAATAAAAAAGAAGAAGGATGAGCAGAAACTGTGTCACCAGCCCCACTTTCCTGTCCCTACCTCCACCCACCGAGTCAGCATCTCTAGCAGGAGAAGCGAGGAAAGTGCGTTTTTGCGATGTTCCCAGATGACGTGAAGAGCAGAGGTCCAGAGCATCCAGACGCGGGCCTCAGTCTACACGCTTGCAAGGCACAAGTGGCAAGAAGATGCAGGCAATGGCAGCAACTGTGCACTTTGGCAGGCATTTCCATGCATCCCTTCATAAGTAATGACTCCATGATGTGCAAAACCCATGTCAGGACATTCTTAATCTAAAATTGTATTAAATAAGGAGATGAGAAATGATAGACACGTAGATGACAGACAGATAGGTAGACTGAGAGCAAAGGAGAAAGAAAAAGAGAGGAAGAAAGAAAAGGTTCTTTTTTGTTATTTTAAAAATATCTTATTTTTGTATTTGTAAGCAGAGAGAGGCAATCAGAGAGAGGGAGGGAGGGAGAGGGAAAGAATAGGCACACCAGGACCTCCAGCTGCTGAAGATGAATTTGAAAGCATGCGCCACTTTGTGCATCTGGCTTTCCCTGGGTACTGGGGAATCAAATTTGGATCATTAGGCTTTGCTTGAGGCAAACGCCTTAACCATCAAGCCATCTCTCCAGCCCTTTTTTGGTTCTTTTGAGACAGGGTCTGACTCCAGCCCAGGCTAACATGGAATTCATTCCATAGTCCTCACTGGCTTCGAACTTAGGGCAATCCTCCTACCTCAGCCTCCCAAGTGCAGGACTGAAGGTGTTATGCCACCACACTAACAGTTGAAAGGCTACAGTTAAAGGGTCTTTTAGTTCCACCTCTGTATGACTTATGGAACGGTTGGATGTACCCATTAGTACTTCCTAAGCGTGCTTCAAAAATATTCCAAGCACACAGAAACAAGCGAAATAATAACACTGATAATGCCCACATACCAATTACTAATACTGAGCACATTTTAGCACATTCTAAACATTTGTTTTGTTTTGAGATGGGATCTCCATACACATAAGGCGAGACAGTCTTCCTGCCTCAAGTCCCAGGTGGTAGGTACTGAGATTACAGACATGTTTCACCAACACTAGCACCCTCATATTTTTCAGAAGAACTCCATCTTTTTTGTTTGGTTTTTGGTTTTTTTGAGATAGGGTCTCACTCTAGCCCAGTATGACCTGGAACTCACTCTGTAGTCCCAGGCTGGCCTCGAACTCACGGTGATCCTCCAACCTGTGCCCCCATACCTGGCAAGGATTGTCTTTTCTTTTTCTTATTTTATTTTAGAGAGGGGGAGAGAGAGAGAGAGAGAGAGAGTGCCACTGAAATCAAACTCTAGAAGCTTGAGCCACCTAGTGGACATGTGCGACCTTGCGCTTGCCTCACCTTTGTGCATCTAGCTTATGTGGGATCTGGAGAGTTGAACATGGGTCCTTAGGCTTCGCAGGCCAGTGCCTTAACCACTAAAACCATCTCTCCAGCCCAAGGATTGTCTTGTCTTTTTTTTTTTTTTTTAAAAGATTTTTAAATTTTTATTTATTTATTTATTTATTAGAGACAGAGAGAGGGAAAGAGAGAGACAAAGAGTGAGAATGGGCACACCAGGGCCTCTAGCCACTGCAAACGAACTCCAGATGCATGTGCCACCATGTGTATCTGGCTTATCGTGGGAGCTGGAGAATCGAACCAGGGTCCTTAGGCTTCACGGGCATGTGCCTTAACTGCTAAGCCATCTCTCCAGCCCAAGGATTGTCTTTTCTTATTGAACTGTAGGCATCTTTGTCTTCCAGCCTGTGACTCACTCCCTTGAGTTGGGGAGTGCCACCGTCCTGGTACCACGTGGATCCGCTTGCCACTCAGAAGTTCTCTAAACCCCACTGCGTGTGGTAGGTTCCATGACATATCCATCGGACCAGGCATGGGGGAGGAGTGCAGATCTCCCACGCTCTCCCTCAGCATGTCACCCTCCAGACACCCAGACACGTTTGCCATCCGAGGAGCTTTCTGCTTCCCACTGTCTGGGGTGACAGAGATTCCATCAGTGGCTTCTGGTCCTTCTCCCTCTTGAGGAAAGCACTACCCTTCTAAGTGCCCGGCTCCTGCTTCTGACAATGGACCTCATCCTGATAGGGAGGGGCAGGAAGGTCACATTAAGAGAAGAGTTGCAGAAGATGCTCCTGTCACCCTGTCACTCAAGAGATTACTAGGGCTTTAGGGACTCTGATCCAGGAGCCAGGGAGGAAACGCATTAAGCAGTTCTTCCTCTATCCCAATGATACCCGCCCCCCTATTTTCTTTTAGGCCTTCTGTGAGTGTTACTAATTCATGTCATTGGTTAACCAATGTTCCCATGCATTTCTCGTTTGAGGCCGTAGCACTGGTATAGTGTATTAGCAATTATAAGCTAAAAGGAACTTATTATTAAAACTTTTAGGTATTCTGGCATTCATTTACTAACTATAGGTATTATTAAAAATAAACTTTGGAGCCAGGCGTGGTGGTGCACACTTTTAATCCCAGCACTTGGGAGGCAGAGGTAGGAGAATCGCTGTGAGTTCACGACCACTCTGAGACTACAGATTGAATATCCAGGTCAGCCTGGGCTAGAGTGCAACCTTACCTTGGAAAGAAAAAACAAAGAAGAAAAATTAACTTTGGGCTAGAGAGATGGCTCAGAAGTTAAGGTGCTAGCCTACAAAGCCTAAGAACCCAGGTTTGAATCCTCAGGACCCACGTAAGCCAGATGCACAAGGTAGCGCATGCTTCTGGGCTTTATTTGCAGCAGCTGAATGCCCTGGCTCACCCATTCTCTCTCTCTCTCTCTCTCTCTCTCTCTGCCTCTTTCTCTCTCAAATAAATAAATATTTTTTTAAAAAACTTTTAAAAAGAGGTGTTTGTGTGCAAAGCCTGAGGGAGTGGGTTCAATTCCCCAGTACCCACATAAAGCCAGATGCACTAAGGGGCACATGTGTCTGGAGTTCATTTGCAGTGGCTGGAGGCCCTGGTGTGCCCATACGCACTCTCTCTGTCTGCCCCTTTCTCCCTGTCTTATAAATTAATTAATTAATTAAATTATTTCTTTAGAAATTAACTTTTATAATCTCATGATTTAAATTTTACAATAGCCAGGTGTAGTAGCACACACCTTTAATCCCAGCACTCAGGAGGCAGAGGTAGGAGGATCGCTGTGAGTTTGAGGCCACCCTGAGACTACAGCCTGAGCTAGAGTGAGACACTACCTCGGAAAACTAAAAAAAAAAAAAAAAATTACAAAAAAACCCAAAACTTCATCAGATGACTGTACTGCATTTCGCTGCTCTGTATACTCCCCAGGATATCTACTTACACCTATCACATCCGTGTCCAGTGCTGTCTTCCTGAACACCAGTTCTTGAGTCCAGCCACATCCCACTAGGCATGGGACCAAACACCACAGATTCACCCCTTGATGGGGGCCTAAAGCTGATGAGCAAGACTAGGAAGAAAGAAGAGAGTGAGGAAAAGTTTACTGCTTGCAGCAAGTAAGGAAAACACTGGGCGAATTCCCAAAGCAGTGTCTCCCAGGCCAAAGACAGTGAGGAGCGTGTTTGGGGGAAGATATACATTGTCATGCAAGCGAGATTCATCGTCACGTGTAGAGATAGACACGGGACTGTGATTAGTTTGAGGGAATGCTTTAAATGCTCAAAAGATGGTGGATATTAAAAACTGGGCAGAGAATTTATTCATTTTATTTTTATTTATTTATTTGCAAGCAGAGCGAGACAGAGACAGAGAGAGAATGGGTGCACCAGAGCCTCCAGCCGCTGCAAACAAACTGTGCCAGATGCACAAAGGGGTGGATGCGTCTGGAGTTCATTTGCAGTGGCTGGAGGCCCTGGTGTGCCCATTCTCTCTCTTTGTGTTTATCTCCTCTCTCTCTCTCCCTCTCTCCCTCTCTCTCTCTCTCTGTCTCTCTCTCTCTGTGCGTGCGTGCATGTGTGTGTGTGTGTGTGTCTGCAAATAA
>JAEOAD010000051.1:10600000-10925000 GCA_036365145.1 Orientallactaga sibirica | reverse complement strand
TGGGTTCGAATCCACAGTACCCATCTAAATTCAGATGCACAAAGTAGCTCATGTGTCTGGAGTTCATTTGTAGTGGCAAGAGGCCCTGGCTTGCTCGCTCACTCTCTCTCTCTCTCTGGCTTATAAATTTTAAAAAATTAATAAAAATATGAGAGGACTAGACAAGATGGCCACTGGTACCTCTCTGCCAATTGAATGCCATGGAAGGTTCTGCCCATGCTGATAGGTTCATTTGCAAGCACCGTGGAATGGTTTCCATAACTCATTGGTTGCTGAAAATCCCAATGAAGGTCATCTGCTCAGGAAGTAAAATGCACATTTTTAAATCCATTAAAAATTTTTTTATTAGAGAGAAAAGGAGAGAGAATTGGTGTGCCAAGGCCTCAGCAGCTGCAATCGAATTCCAGACGCTTGTGCCACCTAGTGGGCATGTGCGACCTTCGTGCATGCTTGCCTCTGTGTGTCTGGCCCACGTGGGATCTGGAGAGAGAGCCTTAAGCTTTCCAGGCAAGTGCCTTAACAACTAAGCCACCTCCTGACTTTAGGCTGTCTACTAGAAAATGACCAGGAATGATTTAAAATAGTATCAGCATTGGAGAGATGATCTCAGTGGTTAAGGCTCTTGTGTGCAAAGCCTAAGGATGCTGGTTTGATTCCCCAGTATCCACATAAAGCCAGATAGACAAGGTGGTGCATGCATTTGGAGTTTGTTTGCAGTGGCTAGAGGTCCTGGTGTGTTCATTCTCCTTCTCTCTCTCTCTCTGTCTCTCTCTTTCTATCTCTCAAATAAATTAATTAATTAAATTTTTTAAAATAGTACCAGGGCTGGAGCAATTGCTTAGTGGTTAAGGCTTCTGTCTACAAAGCCAAAGGACCCAGATTTGATTCCCCAGGACCCACATAAACCAGATGCACAAGGTGGCTCATGCATCTGGAGTTCACTTGCAGTGGCTGGAGGGTCTGGTGTGCCCATTCTCTCTTTCTTTCTCTGTCTCTCTATCTGCCTGTTTCTCTCTCTCTCTCCTCTCTCTCCCCCTCAAATAAATAAACAGAAAAAAAAATTTTAAGTACCAGTGGGAGCTGTAGTTGGGGAACAGCATGGACCTGCGGGAGGTAGTATTCAGGTATCCTGGGTCTCTGCCCAGTATCCTGGCCCAAAAGACTGAAAGCCAAGATGACTGTGTGCGGGAAAGGACGTGGGACACACACTTGTTTGCCTCCCTCCAAATCCTTCTTGTGAAGACCCTCCTGGGAGTGGGAATGCAAGACCACCCGAGTCCCGGATCAAGCCTTCACAGGCCCTTTTCTAAGCTCCAACATGGAAGATGCCTGATGCCCACCCCCAAGCACACCAGGACTTTTCCAAATGCCTTCAAGTAGCCTGCTTTCTTTACACATAGAGGCACTGGCCTCTTCAGAGGGGACTCCTCCACTCAATACCTTAGGCTAAGAGATATCTATAAGGGAGAGCTCCAAGAACCCAAAGCTCTTAGCATAATTACTTCTAAAAATAACCTTCAGGTGAGGCTTGCAGGAGTTAAAGAGAACCCTAGCAAACCAGCCCCAAGAGAAAGGCTTGGTAAATCCTGTGACCTCAGGGCTGTTTGAGCACTGCTGCGAGTGTATCATCCTGGATCCTGGCCCCTTACTCTTCAACGCGGTTCTTTTGGCTTTTATTCTTGTGGAGCCAGTTAACCCTGGCCAAACCCACCTCTCTGTTGATGGAAGCGCTGATGTTTGCTATAAGAAAAGAAAATGCAGGAACGCTAAGATACTAATGTCAATAGTGAGATCTTAAAGTCCTGTAAGTAAGCCCAGTGCCTGTGTTTGTTTTGAGTTGCTTGCTGGGAGATTTCATTGCTTTTGCGTTTGCCCTAGGAATATTTGTTTTCTTGAAAACAGAGGATAGAGGGAGTATTAAGGAAGGTTTTAAAAGCACGATTGTTTGAGTAGGGCCGTCTGTGTGAGTGAGGATTGTTTTAATCAGTAAACAAGAATAAACTAAGTAAGGAGACCCTGGGCAATGTACCGGGGAGTGGCCCACCTCCAACCACAGTCAGACCTGGAGAATCTATCTATGCAACTGTCTTGAGCAAACACAATTTGTGCTCACAGAGCGAGCTGGGATTCACTATGACTGTGTGCTGTCATCCGAGAAAGCATTACTCTACTAAATTGGGGTGTTGAATATATGGGCATTATCAAGGTGGAACTATGCACCAGGGAAACATCTCGAAAATAAACATGCTTTCAAGTGTTAATATTATTAATATTATTTAATAATTTATCTAATTAAATTCATGTGTTCTCCCACTTGGGGGATTGTCATTTTCAGCGTGTCTGTGACAAGCTGTCACGGGCTGCTTGTGGATGTTATGGGAGATGGGTTGGGTTTCCTTTGCTTTTTGAAACCGTAGCCCTGTGTTCTCTGCTGTCTGGGAAGATTGGGGTGTTTTGTTCTTAGCTGCTTATCTGCGACCCCTGCCGGGGTGTTTCTTCGAGCACCCTGGAGAAGGAGTGCCCTCTCGTGGCCAATTCGTTGGTTGCAAATTCAGGAAGCTTTGGTGGGATTTTCCTAAGAGGCCCCGGACGTGTATGAATGTTTTGGGTAACGAACACAAATGATCATTTGTTCCTTCCATTCACAGAACCTACCCTTACGTTAAAGGATGAAGCAGCTTGCTCTGGAATTTTCAAAGTGATTTGAAGGGGACAGGGAGTCGATGACTTTTATAGGGTTTCCTGAGAAGTGATGCTCTCTGTTATAGCCAAAACTTCATTTTCGAAAGCTCATGACGGAAGATGTACAGTTCAGTGCTGGAGCTTTTGCTTGGCGTGCATCAGACCCTGGGTTTGATCACCAGCACTGCACACACACACACACACACACACACACACACACACACACACACTCGATCCAATGCCTCTTTTCTTCTTTCTCTAAATTATTTTTTTTAAAGATTTTATTTTTATTTATTTATTATTGACAGAGAGAGGGAGAGAGAGAGTGTGTGTGAGAATGGGCTCGCCAGGGCCTCTAGCCATGCAAACGAACTCCAGACACAGGAGCCACCATGTGCATCTAGCTAACATGGGACCTGGAGAATTGAATCAGGATCCTTAGGCTTTACAGGCATACGCCTTAACTGCCAAGCCATGTCTCCAGCCCTTCTCTAAATTATTTTAAAATTTATATGACTTAAGTGCTTTCCTTTGGAAAAAAAAAAAAAGTAGAAGCAGGGATGAATTAACAAAGGCCTTAAGGTCATTTGAGTTCAGAAAAGTTAGCCGGATATTTAAATTTACGATAGGATAAGTCATTTTTTATAAATTTATTATAAAATTATTGTCTTACACATCAGTAATGTGTCACAAGTTACACAGGGCAATTTCCTCAGTTTCTTTAGCATGCTGTTGATCCAAGGTGAGACATAGAGTGAGTGCTGGAGAGGCAATACCGACTTTTATGCTGAGCAGAGATGGCACTAGAATGCCCACGGCTTGTGCGTTCCTTGGGGTGGTGGGAGTTCTCAGCAGTGGGTGGTTGGTGAGTAGGCCAACCACTCACAATATAAGCCCTTGGCCGGATTCCTAAACTCTGGTCAACCAGAAGACAGACATTGTAAACTACGTAAGACCCTCTGGGGTTGGAGACCCTTTGTGGTTGGAGAGGCCTCACATCTGCCAAGTGTTCAGGGTTGTCAGCCTCCACCATCACCCAAAGCCCCTTCTGTGTTACCTGCTTTTTTCATTCTTTGATGTAAAACAAAACCTATAGAAATGTAGAATGCAGTGAGATGCTGCAAGGAGGCTATTTATGTAACCAAAAATGAGACTGTAATTTGCAAAGTGCTACCCACCCTAGACCCACCAGCTCCCTTCCCCAAAAGAACCACCTGCCTTTGAATCGCCAGACTCTTTCTTGTTTCTCATCATTTAATCACCCAGATCTGCAGACCTAGACACTACAGTTCAGTTTTTACCTCTCCACCCCTCAATTTTTATGTTTGGTCTTCTTAAAGTTTATCTTATTTTATCTTTATTTATGTATTTTACTTATTGAGAGAAGGAGAGAGAGCATGGGCATGCCAGGGCCTCCAGACACCGTAAATGAACTTCAGACACATGTGCCACCTTGCGCATCTGGCTTACATGGGTCCTGGGGACTCGAACCTGGGTCCTTAGGCTTCTCAGGCAAGTGCCTTAACCACTATGCCATCTCTCCAGCCCCTTAAAGTTTATTTTAATTTGAAGATTCCCGCCTCCCATTACTTCCATCTTTTTTATTTTTTTGGACTAGGATTATGGAACCTTAGGGCCTCCCAAGATGCTAATGTTCTACCACTGAGCTACATCCCTAGCCTTTCTTTTTACTTTTGATTTCTTAAAATATTTTATGTTTATGTATTTATTTGAGAACGGGGGAGGGAAGGAGAGAGGGAGAGAATGAGAATGAGTGCACCAGAGCCTCTAGCCACTGTAAACAAACTCCAGATGCATGTGTCACCATGTGCATCTGGCTTATATGTGTTCTGGGGAATTGAACCTGGGTGCTTAGGCTTTGCAGGCAAGCACCTTACCTGCTAGGCCATCTCTCCCGCCCTACTTTTGATTTTGACAGAAGATCCACTAAGTTGCCCAGCTGGTCTTAAGCTCACTTTGTACTCCAGACAAGCCTTGAACTTGTGATCCTCCTGCCTCAGCCTCCCCGAGTGCTGGAATTACAGGCATGTGGAACCATGCTTGACTTTATATCTTTTAAATATTTTATTTATTTATTTATTTATTTATTTATTTGAGAGAGAGAGAGAAAAAAAACATAGAGAGAGAGAGAATGGGCACGCTGGGGCCTCCAGTCACTGCAAATGAACTCCAGATGCATGCGCCGCCTTGTGCATCTGGCTTACGTGCGTCCTGAGGAATCAAACGGGTCCTTCGGCTTTGCAGGCAAGCACCTTAACCACTGAGCCATCTTCTCCAGCCCTTTACTTTATATCTTGAATATTCTGGGATATCTGGCCTAAAGAGCAACCTGGGGTCTGCACGCACTGACCACAGTCTCTTCCGGTGATGGCACAGTCTCTTCCGGTCCTCTGTCCTTTATATCCTGCAACTTGGAGCTGGAGTCCGAGGTTGGGTCAAACTCAAGTTGGATCCTGGGCGAGACGCTAGGTGGTGCTGTGTCCTTCCACCAGAGGCACATTGCTCAGATGCCTGTGTGATGTCAAGTGTTGAAGCTCAAAGGCTAGATTCATTCATACATCACTGGAGTGTCCAATATGGTGATATTTAAATACTAAAAGAAAGAATCAGGGGTTAGGGAGATGACTCAGTGGATAAATCGCAAGTTTGAGGACCTGAGTTCAGATCCCCAGCACCCACTTGAATGCTAGGTAGGATGCTGGCCCCCTGTAATCCCAGTGCTTGGGAGGGGGGGGGCAGAGAGAAGGGATCCCCAGCTCAAACTGGCTAGCTAGATTAGCAGAATTCGTGAACTCTGGAGTGAAGTGAGAGGCGCTGCCTCAGGAAATCCAGTGATGAATGACTGAGGAAGATATTCAATGTCAACCTCTGTCCTCTATGCTCACATGCACGCACACCTGCACACATGTGCACCCACGTGCAGATGCCACATAGACCACAGGCAAAAAGAATCAAGGTAATGTTTTGTCATTTAAAGTGTTTTAGTTAAATTAAAATTGTCAATGATACACAAAAATTGTACATAGTTGGGCTGGAGGGATGGCCTAGTGGTTAAAATGTATGCCTGTGGACCCAAGGGACCCAGGTTCGATTCCCCAGGACCCACGTTAGCCAGATGCACGGGAGAGGGGAGCGGCACACACGTCTGGAGTTTGTTTGCAGTGGCTGGAGGCCCTGGTGTGCGCAATCTCTCTCTTTCTCTCCCTCCGTCAAATAAATAAATACAAATAAAATAGTTTTTTAAAAAATCATACATATTGGGCTGGGATGCTGGCTTAGTGGTTAAGGCGCTTGCCTGCAAAGCCAAAGGACCTAGGTTCAATTCCCAGGACCCACATAAGCCAAATGCACAAGGTGGCTCATGTGTCTGGAGATCATTTGTAGTGGCTGGAGGCCCTGGCACATCCATTCTTTCTCTTTCTCTCTCTGCTTCTCTCTGTCAAATAAATAAATAAAAATAAAAATATTTTTAAAAAATTGTTCATATTTATGGGGTTTCATGAAATCTCATGAAAGCCTAATGAGCCAGGTTTGATTCCCCAGTACCCATGTGAAGCCAGGTGCACAAAGTAGTACATGTATCTGGAGTTTGTTTGCAGTGGCTGAAGGCTCTGGTGCAGGTATACCCATTCATATTCATTCTCTCTCTCTGTTTGCAAATAAATAAATCGTTTTTGTGTTATTTTTTTTCAAGGTAGGGCCTCACTCTAGACCAAGCTGACCTGGAATTCACTATGTAGTCTCAGGGTGACCTCAAACTCATGTCTGTCCTCCTACTTCTGCCTCCTGAGTGCTGGGATTAAAAGCATGCACCACCACATCTGGCTATAAATAAAATATTCTTTTTAAATAGTGCTGTAAACTGGGCCTGGTGGCACATGCCTTTAATCCCACCACTTGGGAGGCAGAGGTAGGAGAATCGCCGTGAGTTCAAGGCCACCCTGAAACTACATAGTGAATTCCAGGCCAGCCTGAGATAGAGTGAGACCCTACCTCGAAACACCAAAAGAAAAAAATAAAATAAATAAATAAATAAATAAATAAATAAATAAATAAAATAGTGCTGTAGTTAGTGCCGGGCGTGGTGGCGCACGCCTTTAATCCCAGCACTCAGGAGACAGATGTAGAAAGATCGCTGCGAGTTCGAGACCACCCTGAGACTACAGAGTGAATTACAGGTCAGCCTGGGCTAGAGTGAAACCCTACCTCGAAAAACAAAACAAAAGAAAGAAAAACAAAAATAATGTTGTAGTTACCTTCAAGTTGCTGGGAGAAAATACCTGACCAAAAGCAGCTGATGGGAGGAAAGTTGTTTATTTTGGCTCACAGCCTCGAGGGGACGCTCCATGACGTCAGGGGACAGCATGGCACGAGCAGAGGCTGGACATCTCCTCTGCCACAGCAGGTGGACAACAGCAGCAGGAGAGGAAGCTGAGCTCTGGCAATGGGGGACTGTCTACAACACCCCTAAGCCCACCCCCAACAACACACCTCCTCCAGCAAGGCTCCATTTCTCAAGTTTTCACCGGGCGGGGACCAAGCACCCGGAACACATGAGTTTATGGGGGACATCTCATTCAAACCACCACAAAAGTTCCATTCTATCAGCAAAGCCATCTTTCCAGAATCCCTCTCCCACCCCTTCTTGGCCAGGGAAGCTCGCCTTGCCTCGTTTTGTGGTCTGCCTTCAGCTGGTACACTTGCCCAGTGCCCATTCAACGTGAGGACTATAATCACATCGGGGGTCTTCCTCTGCCTCAGAGACTCTTCTTCCTCTGACACGCCTTAGCCATGATCTGAGTGTTGTGGAGCCCTGGCTTGTCCTAGCCACGTTAGACACCTGCAATTGTCAAGGCCAGTGGTGACTCAGCAGGTCCTGACCACAAGCTGACACGCCAGATCGTGCACGGCTGTTCCTCTTTCCCAGTGCCTTCGCATGTCTACCTTGTACACTGCTGACGGATTCTTTAATTTTTTATTTTTTTATTTTTTTGGTTTTTTGAGGTAGGGTCTCACTCGAGCTCAGGCTGACCTGGAATTCACTATGTATTCTCAGGCTGGCCTCAAACTCACAGCGATCCTCCTACCTCTGCCTCCCGAGTGCTGGGATCAAAGGCGTGTGCCACCACACCTGGCTGCTACTATTTTTTGTTGTTGTTGTTGTTTTAATTATTTATTTGAGAGAGAGAGAGAATGGCAGAGAATGGGTGCACCAGGGCTTCCAGCCACTGCAAATGAACTCCAGATGCGTGCGCCACCTTATTCATGTGGCTTCACGTGGGTGTCTGGGAGTCAAACTTGTGTCCTGTGGCTTTGCAGGCAAACGCCTTAACCACTGAGCCATCTCTGCAGCCCTGCGGATAGATTACATGTACTGAGTACTCAATACAGACACGCTTCTTGCAAATTTCAGGGTCCTCCGGGCTGGAACTTCATGAATTTTCCAATCCTGTGGGCTAGGGCTTCACGAACTCTGGATTGGGTACAAACTTGCCATCCACAGAATAGAAAAAAAAAAAAACCAGCAGAGACAAATCTACTCTGACCACGTTGTGCTCGTAATCACTCATGCAGTAGGCCTTCATCGTGCACCAGCCATGCACGCGACACTGTGCTCAATGCTAGGGAAATAAGACTAATTACACGCTTCTCTCTCCCCTCCTGGAACAGGGGGCATTGGTCATAAATACCAATTGTGTTGCAGGGGAAATTATTGCTAAAATATAAATACAGATTGTATTGTTCTTTTTCAAATATTTTATTTGTATTTATTTATTTGAGAGACAGAGAGCAAGTGAGATAAAGGCAGATAGAGAAAGAGAGGATGAGTATGCCAGGGACTCTAGTCACTGCAAATGAACTCCAGATGCAAGCACCACCTTGTGCATCTGGCTTTTTGTCGATACTGGGGAATCAAACCTGGGTCCTTTGGCTTTGCGTGCAAACACCTTAACCACTAAGCCATTTCTCTAGCCCTGTATGTGTTCTATTATCCAACACACAAAATGCCTGTGTTTGGCAAAGGATGGAAATGTCATTATGAAAATTGTGTTTGCATTAGTGAAAGAAGAGGGTGATTTTCCTTCCTAAAGTGTATTTTGTTTGTTTGTTTGTTTGTTTGTTTGTTTGTTTGTTTGTTTGAGGTATGGTCTGTCTCTAGCTCAGGCTGACCTAGAATTCACTATGTAGTCTCAGGCTGGCCTCAAACTCACAATGATCCTCTGACCTCTACCTCCGAGTGCTGGGATTAAAGGTGTGTGCCACCATGCACAGCTATGGTTACTTCCTCATATTGTTTTATGTATACATATATGCATACATGCACACACAAAGGTTACCCCTAGCTTTTTGAGGGGATTGCTTATTTTTGGTGTTTTTTTTTTTAAATTATTATGTGTGGGGCTGGAATGATGGTTCAGTGGTTAAAGATGCATGCAAAGCTTGCAGGCCTGTGTTGAATTCCCAAGCCATCCATGTAAGCTAGATGTGAAAAGTGACACACGCATGTGGCAGTGGCAAGAGGCCCTGATGCACCTATATATACACACATGAAAATAAATAAATAAAATTTTAAAATTTATTTTGTGTGTGTGGTACATGGAGGTCAACCTCAGAGAGTCTGTCCTCTCCTTTCACCTTCTTGGAAACAGGGTCTTCCTTATTGTTTTTTTGTTTTGTTTTGTTTTGTTTTTGTTGTTGTTTTTTGGAGAAAGACAGAGAGAGAAAGGAGAGGACGACAGATAGAGAATGGGAGCGCCAGCAGCCTCTTAGCCGCAAGTGTGACATTGCGCCCTTGCGTCACTTTGCATCTGGCTAAACCTGGGACCTGGAGGTTGGAACTGACATTCTTAGGCTTAACAGGCAGGCGCCTTAACCACTAAGCCATCTCTCCAGCCCCCAGATTGTTTTGATGCTGCATGTGCTCCCGCCTAGCCAGACCATGAGCTTCTGGGTTTTCCTGGCCCTGCCTCTGTTGGGATCACAAATGTGTGTACCATTTTGTGTCTGGCTTACATGGGTGCTGGGGAATCAAACTTGGGGCAGCAGGCTTATAAGCAAGCACTTTTAACTGCTGAGCCATCTCCCCAGTCCCATGGTTTTTATTTGGGGAGGGGGTTAGGGTCTCACTTGTAGCTCAGGCTATCTTTATTTTTATTTATTTATTTATTTTTTGGTTTTTCGAGGTAGGGTCTCACTTTCTGGTCCAGGCTGACCTGGAATTCACTCTGTAGTCTCAGGGTGGCCTCGAACTCACGGTGATCCTCCTACCTCTGCCTCCCAAGTGCTGGGATTAACGCCACCACGCCCGGCCTTCAGGCTAACTTTAAACTCACATACCTCCTGCCCCAGCTTCCTGAGTGCTGAGATTATGGGCACACATCACCATGCCAAGTTTTCTTGATACACTTCTGTTTATTAGTGCTGGGGATGAACCCGGGGCCTAGTGTCTGCTAAGCACATGCCTTACCTCTGAGCTGCACCCCAGACACTCGATGCTCATGCTATGTACTGGTTGGAAAATCCTGCAGGATTTCAAATGAGTCATCCTGGTTATAAACTCAAAGTGTGAAACCAGAAAGACAAGCTGACCAGGAGGATGATCACGGTATAAATGCCAGGCAGTGTGGTATTGAACAAGACCCTAGACAAAGGGAATGGCAAGCAGGTGTTTCCAGAATCATAGTGAGGCTTTGGGCAAGCAAGCCCATGTCCCTGCTGATGGAAACACAGCCAGGAGAGGCCATGTGCTGCCTTAGGGCAGCTCTATGCCAGCCCTTCACAGCACTCTGTGATGTATAATGCCCCCAGAATCCATCCCCCCCCCCCGAGTCTCCATCGGTGCCAGGCAGGGAAGAGCCAGGGATCTTTGCGTTGGAGGAAGTAGTTGTGTTTTGGAGAAAACCACCCATGAGCAGACATAATGGGTGCTGTGTAAGAACAGGAGAGACATTCCATTCACCAGGGCACCAGAAGATCCAATTGATCTGGACATCATAGCACCCCCAAGTTCCCTAGAGCCAGCTCTCTCCACATCCCAGTGTCTGGCCCCACCGTCAGACATGTTGGGGCGGTTGAGCCCCATCCGAACAGCGTTCAGGCCTGCAGAATTACAAGCACGTAATTTCCCTTCCCACTCAGCTAGACCCTGTCTCCAACCCATAAATGAAGGTCTACACAGACATGGTGGCATGTGCCCATAATCTCAGTTACTTCAGAGGATGAGGCAGGAGGATTGCTTGAGACCACAACTTTGAGATAGCCTATGGCACATAGTAAGGCCTTGTCTTTTTTTAAAAAAAAAAAATAGTATTTTAAATATTTTCATTTATTTATTTGTAAGCAGAGAGAGATCGAAAGAAGAGAGACTGAGAGAATAGGCATGCCAAGGCCTCCAGCCGCTGCAAAGGAACTCCAGATGCATGCGCCACTTTGTGCGTCTGGCTTTATGTGGGTACTGGGGAATTGAACCCTGATCGTCAGGCTTTGCAGGCAAGCGCCTTAACCCTTGAGCCATCTGTCCAGCCCAGACCTTGTCTCTTGATAGATAAATAAAGGCCTCCAGGTCTGACTCTCCAAATACTTGTACTTCTCCTGCCTCCCATCCCCAGTCCTCGCCTAGGAAATTGCAGATGACTCGTGATTTTTCAGAGAACTGCTAGATGGAGCATGACGTCAACTAGCCATGGAGCACGCCGAATGACAGCCACAGAACTGCTGTGGGTCTGAAAACTGGAATCTTCCTACATTGAATTCTATGGACCATATCGTAGGTGAGCCCTCCATTTTTAAAAAATGTTTCTACAGAAGGAGGGAAAATCTCAGGGCATGATCTCCTCCATTGCTTTACAGAATTTTTCCCTTGATGCATTCAGTAGCACAAGAGAGACAGAGGCAAGGCTGGTGTTTAATCTTTTATTATTTATTTGTTTGTTTATTTATTTATTTGAGAAGAGAGAGAATGGGCGCTCCAGGGCCTGTAGCCACTGCAAATGAACTCCAGATCCATGTGCCACCTCATGCCTCTGGCTTACATGAGTCCTGGGGAATGAAACCTGGATCCTTAGGCTACACAGGCAAGTGCCTTAACCGCTCAGCCATCTGTCCAGCTGTTAGCTGGTGTTTACTATCAAAGATGCTTGAATGAAGCCAGGCATGGTGGCGCACGCCTTTAATCCCAGCACTCGGGAGGCAGAGATAGGAGGATCTCTGAGAGTTCGAGGCCAACCTGAGACTACATAGTTAATGCCAGGTCAGCCTGGACCAGAGTGAGACCCTACCTTGAAAAACAAAACAAAACAAAACAAACAAACAAAAAAAAAGATGCTTGAATGCTGGAAAGATGGCTCAGTGGTTAAAGGGGCTTGCAAGGAAAGCCTTCCAGCCTGGGTTCAATTCCCCAGAACCCACATAAAGCCATATGCACAAAGTGCTGAATGCATCTGGAGTTTGCTGCTTCAAGAGGCCTTGTTGTGCCCATACTCTCCTCTCTGTCTCTCTCTCTCTCATAAATAAGTAAAAAAATTTAATTTTATTTATTTGCAAGCAGAGAGAGCGAGAAAGAGAAAGAGATTGTGGGCATACTAGGGCCTCCTGACACTGCAAACGAAATGTATGTGCCACTTTGTACATGGGTACTGGGGAACAGAACCCGGGCCATCAGACAAGCAAGCAAGGGCCTTTAACCACTGAGCCATCTTTCCAGCCCCCCCCTTTTAAAAATGAACAAATAGAGGCCTGAAGAGATGGCTTAGCAGTTAAGGCACATACACTACACACACCTAAGGATCCAGGTTCAATTCCCTCCTACCATGTAAGCCAGATGCATAAGGTGGCAAATGCATCTGGAGTTCATTTGCAGTGGCTGGAGGCCCTGGTGTGTCCATTCTCTCCCCACTCGACACACACATACACACACACTCTCTCTCTCTCAAATAAATCAATAAAATATTTTTTAAAAATTAAAAAATAAAATAAATAAATTAGGCTGAGCTACAGTGAGACCCTATCTCCAAAAACCAAAATCAAAAGAAAAAGAAAGAAAGAAAGAAAGAAAGAAAGAAAGAAAGAAAGAAAGAAAGAAAGAAAGAGAATCAGACAGAGGGGAAGAGAAATATATGACCGTAATGACTGCTCATTTAGAGGGAAGGGAAGGTTGCTGTGTGGGAGGATAAGGGTGGAGTAAGACCCCCAAGTGAACAGAACTATCAAGCCATTTCCCTTGCCAGAGCAGCTGGTGGCAGGCATGGGGTGGGGGGAGAAGTTCCTCTACTGGTACTTGGGGACAAGCCATGATCAGTTCCAGCCACAACCACGGAGCACAAACCTCGCCGGATGCAGTGCTCTGGGGTACAACAGAGGCTGGTGCCCACTGGAAGGGAGAGAGTGCTTACCAGCTCATTAGTGTCAGCCCCATTGTTACCCTCCTTGGACAGCTGCTCTGGGTGTACAGACGCCCCCTCTAGCCATGTGCAGTCTCTGTGGGAGCAGACACCCACCCAGGCCCTGGCTGGTGGCTGCGTTTATCTAAAGTGACAGCTGGCGAAATGCCTGAGAGACGTGAGAAGCAGGCATTTCTCCATTCTTAAAACACAGTTCTCTAGCCACAGGTTGTATAAATTTGTGACTAATTTGTCTCTTCTTTTTACCACTGGAAATTGAGTCCAGGCCTCATGCATGCCAAACAAATGTTCTACCACTGAGCTACACCTCCATTTAAAAATGATATGGGGGCTGGAGGGATGGTTTAGCGGTTAAGGTGTTTGCCTAAAAAGCCAAAGGACCCAGGTTTGATTCCCCAGGACCCACGTAAGCCAGATGCACAAGGTGGCGCATGCAACTGGAGTTTGTTTGCAGTGGCTGGAGGCCATAGTGCGCCCATTCTCTCTCCCTCCCTCCCTCCCTTCCTTTCTCTCTCTCTGTCAAATAAATAAATAAATAAATAAAATTTTGAAAAAAAAATTTTAATGATCTGGGGCTGGAAAGATAGCTTAGCATTTAAAGCTCTTGCCTATTAGCCTAATAGCCTGGGTTCAATTCTCCAGTACCCATGAAAAGCCAGATGCACAAAGTGGTGCATGCATCTGTGTCTGGAGTTTGTTTGCAGTAGCTAGAGGCCACCCTGAGACTACATAGTGAATTCTAGGTCAGCCTGGGCTCGAGTGAGGCCCTCCCTCGAAAAAGCCAAAAAAGGACTGGACAGATGGCTTAGTGGTTAAGATGCTTGCTTGTGAAGCCTAAGGACCCAGGTTTGCTTCTCCAGGTCCCACGTAAGCCAGATACATGTGGTGGCATGTTTGCAGTGGCTAGAGGTCGTGATGTGTCCATTCTCTCTCTCTCTCAAAAAAAATAAACAAAAAAAAAAAAGTGATCTAGTGTCTATTGCTATTATCTACAGAGCATTACTACTTCTCACAACAGGACTGGAACTTTCCAGAGAAAATTTGATTTGGATAGGATTGAACTCATCCCAAGTCCCTGTCGGAGGTTAGGTTTAAGGCAACTAGCCACCCACTGGGCCGTTTAGGTCATCTGGATTGGACAGTGGAACTAATCAACTCAGGGACAGGCATGACATCAAAAAACACAGTCCATAAAAGAAAATATTAGTAAACTGAATTTTGTTAAAATTTAAAACAGTTATGTAAAGATACTGTTAAGATGATTAATAAAAACAGGCTACAGAATGGGAAGAAAAGTTACAATAACATATATTCAATAATAGATTTCAACCTCAGAAATATTTTGTTTTTATTTATTTATTTATTTGACAGAGAAAGAGAGAGAGAATGGGTGTCCCAGGGCCTCCAGCCTCTGCAAACAAATTCCAGACTCATGCTCTCCCTTTGCATCTGGCTTATGTGGGTCCTGGGTAATTGAACCTGAGTCCTTTGGCTTCTCAGGAAAGCAACTTAACCACTAAGCCATCTCTCCAGCCCCGATTGCACATTTTCTTGGGCACTGACATATGTACAGTCATGTAACTGCCACCACAATCATGATATAGCAAGTTTCCACTCCACATAGTTCCTTTCACAGCCAGCTGCTTCCTGTTACTACACTTTCACCTTTTCTAGAATTTCAGCAGATTAAAACACATAGACTTCAGTCACTGGTATAATGCATAGCGTTTCTCTATGTTGTATCTGTCAGACATTCCTTCCTACTGCTGAGTAACATTGTATTGGTTGATTTGTGATGAATATTTGAGTTCTTTCTGGTTTTTAACTATCACAAATAGAGTCAATATAAACAATCACTTAGGAATATTTGAGTAGAAATACACTTTTAGGTTCTTAGTTAAATACCATATGGCTGGGTCATATAGATTGTAAGCAGAATTCTAAGCATGACTCTTAATGACCTCGGCCTTTGGATAACTCCTCCTCCCCCCTTGAGTGTGGGTGAATAAAATGATGAACCACTTTTACATCATGATACCTTATAAGGCAGAAGGGAGATATGTGGGCGTGCCTAATCTTGGTGGTGTCTTTAAAAAGTTGGTAAAGAAAAAGGGGACTGGAGAGATGACTTAGCACTTAAGGTGCATGCCTGCGAAGCCTAAGAACCCTGGTTCGAATCTCCAGGTCCCACATATGCCAGATGTACATGGTGGCACATACATTTGGAGTTCGTTTGCAGTGGCTAGAAGCCCTGATGTGCCCATTCTCTCTCTCTCTTTCCCCCTCTCTCTGTCTCTAATGAATAAATAAAAATAAAATCTTTTTTTTTTTTAAGTTGGTAAAAAAGGAAGCCAGGAGTGGTGATGCATGCCTTTAATCCCAGCACTTGGGAGACAGAGGTAGGAGGATCACTGTGAGTTCAAAGCCACCTGAGACTACATAGTTAATTCCAACTCAGCCTGGGCCAGAGTGAGATCCTACCTTGAAAAAAAAAAAAAAGTTTTTATAAAAGTACTGGAAAGATTGAAGGCAGCTGTGGTGGTTTGATTCAGGTGTCCCCCATAAATTTAGATGTTCTAAATGCTAGGTTCCCAGCTGATGGAGATTTGGGAATTAATGCCTCCTGGAGGCAGTGTATTATTGGGCTGGGCTTACAGGTGTTATAGTCAGCTTCCTCTTGCCAGTGTTGGGCACACTCTAATGTCCACCTTTTGTTGGCCAGGGAGTGATGTCCACCCTCTGCTCATGCCATCGTTTTCCCCTGCCATCATGGAGCTTCCCTGTGAGTCTGTAAGCCAAAATAAACCTTTTTTTCCCACAAGCTGCTCTTGGTCGGGTGATTTCTGCAGCAATGTGAACCTGACTGTAGAGTGGTGTTTCTGCTCGACACCTGACTGTGTGGCTTTGGCCTTTTGAGCTTATTTTCAAGAGGAATGTGGAAGGATTTGAAACTCGGCCTAAGAGATGCCTTGCAGTGCTGTAAGTACAGCTTGATGGACTATTCTGGTCAGAGTTGAAAGACCTGAATGCAGTAAGAACTATGGACTGTGAGGTTTGGCTTATGAGGGGGAGAAGGAGCTTTGCCTGGACTGGGCTAGAAGTGGTTTGTGGGAGAAGCTTGCTGGTGTGCCCAGGTCTTGAGAATTTGTGCAGGGTTGCAATGCATAGAAATGGACTGGTATGAGCAGAAGGATATGGCACAGAACAAATGAAATATTTGGCCTAAGACTTCTGCCTGTTCAGCTGCAATTGTATGAGAGATTACAACTGTTGAGATTGGCCAGCTGACATGCATTGAGATGACAGGAAAAAATGCAGTCTTTTGAAAGAGCCTGAATGCTGAAGGAGTGTCCTGTTCTTCAAAGTCTGCTTTATTCCCCCCTGGATCAACAAATTGGCACTCCACCTGGTATTATGGAGTATAAGAAATACAGGAGGTGATGGAGAGATGGCTTAGCCATTAGGGCATTAACCTGCAAAGCCAAAGGAGCCCAGTTTGACTCTCCAGCAGCCACGTAAGCCAGATGCACAAGGGGGTGCATGAATCTGGAGGCCCTGATGCACCCATTCTCTCTTTCTCTCTCACCTCTTTCTCTCAAATAAATAAATAAAATATTTTTTTTTTTAAAAAAAGGAATGCAGGAAAGAGAGGGTCATTGAGTTTGCAATGCGGTCTTGTGTTTTGGAAATGGCCATGGGCAATGTGAAGCAGGTTTGCTTGATGCCTGCATGGAGACCTGATGGAGCTGTGAGAATGAATCGTGGGTTGCAGTGGAGACCCAGTGGAGATGCACAGACCACAAGATGGCTGCCAACGAGAGCTGCCAGCCCCAGATGAAGTTTTCCCGGACTGTGAGTAGCCTAGCTGGAGGGGTGGAATTAGAAATCCAGAGACTTGTCAGTGGTTAGAATTATTGGACTTGGAGACTTGTCATTGAGTACTGTTGTTGGACTTGGAGCTACAAAATTTGATGTTTGTCCTATTTAAATCTTGTATTGGTTGAATATTTCTTTGCTGTGCCCAATGCCATATTTTGCAGTGTGAGTGTTCTGTGTCATTATGGAATTTTTTAAAATTTATTTTTGGTATGGCTAGTTAAAAGACCTTGGATTATAAGGATGTTTGAATAGCATTAAGATTGATAAAAAAAAAAAAATGTGGGGACTTTGAAAGTTGGACTGAATGCATTGCATTTTATATCATGTATAGTTATCAGCTTATGTGGACCAGGGGTGGAATGTGGTGGTTTGACTCAGGTGTACCCCATAAACATAGGTGTTCTGAGTGCTAGGTTCCCAGCTGATGGAGATTTGTGAATTAACGCCTCCTGGAGGCAGTGTATTGTTGGAGGCGGGCTTATGGGTGTTATACCAATGTCCCTTTGCCAGTGTTGGGCACACTCTCCTGTTGCTATTGTCCACCTTATGTTGGCCAGGGGATGATGTCCACCCTCTGCTCATGCCGTCATTTTCCCCTGCCATCATGGAGCTTCCCCTCTAGCGTATAAGCCAAAATAAACCTTTTTCCCCACAAGCTGCTCTTGGTTGGGTGGTTTCTGCCAGCAATGGGAACCTGACTGCAACACCTGCCAGGCTCACCACTAAACCACCAGCGCAGACAAGAGCTGGGAAAATGGCTTGGAGGTTAAAGGTGCTTGCCAAGCCTACCAACCTGGGTTTGATTCCCAATCCACCCACATAAGCCAGACATAAAAAGTGGCACAAGTGCCTGGTGTAACACACACGCACGCATGCACACACGCACACACACAATTTGTTTTTAGTTTGTCAACATAAAAGGAAGTCAGATAGCACAGGTCTGTTGTTATATATCTATCAATTCTGTGAACCTCAGCATGGAAAGAGGGTTGTTTGGCTCAATTGCGGCACATGAGGGTCCAAACAGCATGCCATTGACATCTTGGTAGAGTTCCCTTAACCGGACTGACCACAGTAGAGAAATGGACACACGGCCACCCGTAGAGGAGCTAACTTCACAAGACCAACATTAATCCACGTGTGCGGGTAGAGTATTCGTGACTCAGTTTCCTTCCAGCAGACCCCTCCTTCTTTAGATGTCCCACCATCTCTTGACAGCACCACCCTGGGAGTAAAGTTCCAGCCTATATAAACACAGCGGGGACAGACCATATCCAAGTCAGCATAATGCACTATCCCTGGCCTGCCTGCAGATGGAGGGGACCTCCTGGATGGAATACAGATGGCTTCAGGGAAAGAGGGAGGTCACAACCGCCATCCAGCAAGGAAATGGGGACCTCAGTCCTGCAACTGTATGGAACTTAGTTCTTCCAAGGGCCCAAGAGAACCTGAAAGCAGGTGGCATCCCAGAGCCTCCAAAAAGGAGACCAAACCTGGCCAACGCCTTTGTTTCAAAATTGTTTACATAACTAGATAGATACACCACTCTATACACCTACCTGCAATAGCTGAAATTTGAACTGTTCTGCTTTCTTTCTTTCTTTCTTTCTTTCTTTCTTTCTTTTTTTTTTTTTTTTTTTTTTTTTTTTTGTTTTTCGAGGTAGGGTCTCACTCTGGTCCAGGCTGACCTGGAATTAGTCTCAGGGTGGCCTTGAACTCACCGTGATCCTCCTACCTCTGCCTCCCGAGTGCTGGGATTAAAGGCGTGCGCCACCACGCCCAGCCTGTTCTGCTTTCTGGATCGTATTGCTAGTGTCAATCTTTCTTAACCTTTGGCCATTGTGGCATGGTATTTCATTGTGGTTTTAATTTGTGTTTCTGGGGCTAGAGGGATGGCTTAGCAGCTCAGGCATTTGCCTGCAAAGCCAAAAGACCCAGGTTCAATTCCCCAGGACCCACATTAGCCAGATGCACAAGGGGATGCATGAGTCTGGAGTTCGTTTGCAGTAGCTGGAGGCCCTGGCGCTCCCATTCTCTCCCTTCTCTCTCTCTCTCTCTCTCTCTCTCTCTCTCTCTCTCTCCCTCTTTCTCTGTCAAATAAATAAATAAATAATTTAATTTGTGTTTCTCCATTGGCTGATGAAGCTAAGCATCTGTCAGTGTGTTTATTTCCTACCCAAATATCCTCTTGAGAAAATTGTCTGGCCAAATCTTTATCCTACTATTTTTAAAATATTTTTAATATTTAAGTATGTATTTGTTGATTTAGTTGGACAGAAAGAGAGAAAAAGATGCAGACAGAGAGAGTGAGTGAACATGGACATTCCAAGACCTCTAACCAGTGCAAACGCACTCCAGACACGTGTCACCTTGTGCACCTTGTGAGGATTCGAACCTGGGACCTTAGGCTTTGCAAGCAAACACCTTCACAGCTGAGACATCCCTCCAGTTCTGAACCTTCAAACTTTAAAAAAATATTTTATTTATTTGTTTGAGAAAGAGAAAGAACAAAAGAGGCAGATGGAGAGAATGAGAATGGGCGCACCAGGGCCTCTAACCACTGCATACAAACTCCAAAAAAATGCACCACCTTGTGCATCTAGCTTATGTGAGTACTGGGGAATTGAACCTGGTTCCTTACACTTTGCAAGCTAGCACCTTAATCACTAAACATGGCTTTACATGGGTACTGGGGAATCAAACCTGGGTCCTAAGGCTTCACAGACAAGCGCCTTAAATGCTAAGCCATCTTTCCAGCTCCCAGTTCTTGAATTTCTGTGCATGACGTCATCCATAGTTCAATATTATTTCCAGGAAGTCTCCTCTCTGTTGCGGACGTATCTAGAATCTTCTCCTCCCTTCTGCCTGGAGCCAGCGAGAACGCAGTTAAATAATATCTTAAGCAGAATGGAGGAGAGGTGCCGAGGAGAACTATGGGATACCTTCTAACTCCAGGCGTAAACTAGCTTGATGAAAAGGGATGTGACGCAGGGACCCCAGCCTGTGCTACCCACCAACCCCACCCAGGCTCCTGTCCAACCACCCTCGCGAAGCTCGGAGTCTAAGATTTAAAAGATAGATGTCCATCGACATTCTTCTTGGCCCGCCTGGAGCAAGGCCCTGGTTGTCAGGGTAACCGCGTGTCTGGAGGGAGCATCCGCGCTCCAGGGTATCCATGGCAACCGCTCTCCCTAGCCGGGGAAGGCAGCAGGTGCGGCGCGCTGGGAAGAGCCCTGGGGTGGGGCCCACTGGGGTGAAGACTCTAGGGGACGGCGGGGCGTGGCTGTCAGGCTGCGGAGCACTCAAATCCGTCTCTTAAGTATGAGTTTTGTATATATATATATAATCTACTTTAGGCGAAACATTTGGCTCTGAGAGTGCATTTGCAAAAACAGAACCACTGATTCCTTTGGGGTTGGTAGCGCCCAGCCTCTCTGTCCAGGAGTTTGCCTGCGCTTTGGAAATGGTCCGGGTTCAAGAACTGCCGAGGAGCGCCCCCATACAGTAAGGTTTTGCTGGCTAGAGTCCTAGGAACAGTTGATGCGCGCACCTAAGGCATAGGTGGAAGGAAGCCAGGCGTGGTGGCGCACGCCTTTAATCCCAGCACCTCCCAGGGAGGCGGAGGTAGGAGGATCACTGTGAGTTCGAGGCCAGCCTGAGACTACAGAGTGAATTCCAGATCAGCCTGGCCTAGAATGAGACCCTGCCTCGACAAATAAGTAAATAAATAAAGAAAGAAGAAGACGTATGGGGGGAGGGATACAGTTGCGTGAACATCTTGCGCTGTGCGTGATGCCCAGGGCAGACATCAAGTGGCAATGGGGTTTAAGGCTGATGGGCGAACTCCTTTGCATTTGAGATGTTGGTTAGGTTTAATAAGAAGGGCGAAACCCGGTCTCTTGGTTTGATTTGCAAAACTGTTGGGGGAAAAAGGATCGGATCTCTGCTGATCTGGAACAGAAAAGAGCCAAGGTTTCTGGAGAATTCCTCTGCCAAGTCTCTGGCATTTGAACGTTTTCTTAGTGGGGCCAAGGGAGGCGTCGCCGGGGCTGGGGCAGGGTGACCGCGGTGGAGCGCGCAGACTTGGTCCCCGCCTGTCATCTGCGAGTCTCCGGGTGGCGGCGGGGTGGGGGAGGGGCGGGCCGTCTGGCACAACCTGGCAGCTGCGTTGGCGACACCGAGGAGCTTTTTTTTTTTAAGCCTCCCGTCGGCAGGCATGTCACTCCTGGCGGCTTTGAAAGGCGGCTCGCAGTGCTTTCTCGTCGTGGCTAATTCGTGACCCGAGTGCCAGCACTTGGACAAGTAGCTGGAAACGTGAGTGAGTACGGTGACCTCAGGAGGACGCACGTGGCCACGCCTTGGCTGCAGGTGGCCCGCGACTGGGTCACAGCCCCGGCGGCTGCAGGAGGGCCTGGGTCTCTAGCGCATCGTTTGGGGGACCTCTCGTGTCTTGCGGGGAACCCAGCATCCGGAAAGGAACCTTAGTTAGGCCTATGCAGCAGGTGTAGACAGCCCTGGGCCTGCCTCTCGGATCGTTTGCGTTTGTTTCTGGAGAAAACGGGAGAGAGGATGGTTTTGTTTTGTGTTGTGTTGTGTTTTTGCCTTTGGTTGCAATGAGATGAAATTACAGTTTCTGCCCTGGAGTATCTTTGTTCCCTGCGCGGTGACAGCCCAGCCGCGGTGTGTGCCCAGAAGCGACCCGTCTTGGCGGTGCCCCAGCTGGGTCTGTGTGGGTTCCTTTGGGAATCTCAGGGCTCGGCTCAGAGACTTCAGGTCGCTCTGCGGTCCCTTCCCATCCTCTCACATTGTGTTTGCTCTTACAGGGCAGACACAAAAACAGAAAGACTTCAATCCTTCCATTCTTCACCGTGTCCCCCCATCGTGAAGGTGAAGGGGTGAGGGAGGTTTTGTCATTACTGCATACTAAAGGAAATTATTTGACCTTTTGCTTGGCATATATATATATATACACATATGACAAGATTTGTAACTTTACAGAGCTGGTATCATGCAAGATCTCTGGGTGGTTTATGTATTTCTTTTTCATATGTATTTTCTTTCTTTCTTTCTTTCTTTCTTTCTTTCTTTCTTTCTTTCTTTCTTTCTTTCTTTCTATTTGAGAGAGAGAGAGAGAAGAGAATGGGTGCATCAGGGCCACTAGCTGCTCCAAATGAACTCCAGATGCATGAGCCACCCAGTGCATCTGGCTTGTGTGGATTCTGGGAAATTGAGCCTTAACCACTAAGCCATCTCTCCAGCCCAGTTCATGTATTTCTTTATTATTATTATTTATTGATTTGAGAGAAAAAAAAGTAGGCAGAGAGAGAAAGAGAGAGAGAGAGAGAGAAAGAAAGAATGGGAGTTCCAGGGCCTCTAGCCACTGCAAATGAACTCCAGAGCATGCACCACCTTATGTATCTGGTTTACGTGGGTCCTGGGGAATCGAACCTGAGTCCTTTGGCTTTGCAGGTAAGTGCCTTAACCGCCAAGCCCATCTCTTCAGACCTCATGTATTTCTTAAAGAACCTTGGCTTCTCCTGGACGATAAGAGCAGGGGGTTCCAAGGAGTGGCCAGTGGTTCCAGAACATCATGTTTAATGTTTGGCATGCGGTCTTGTGCAGACAGCTGTGCGCCCTTGTCTGATCTGCTGTCTCCTCACAGTCTCTGAGGTTTCCTTTGTGGATGCTTTCTACTGTCTTCCCTCCAGCATCAGGACTGTTGGCCATGGAAGACCTGGCCTTACCTAGAGAAGACAAGACTATCCTGGGTGGAGCAGGCAGGCGCTGAACTGTGAAGAAAATGCTAGAACTTTCCAGGTTGCCACTACCTTATCCATAACCCACGTACAGATGGAAAAGTAATACCCCAAAATTGTCAAAGTGATATCTCACTCTTAACCTAAGAGACAGGCTCCAATTTGGCCTCGTCTTTCAATGACACTTCCTACTGTTCCTACTGGATAACATCTTTGTGAGCAGGCATTTAAAGATTGGCTTAATAATAGCAAGTAGGAAAGAAAGGAAAAGCAAACAAAATGGGAAAAAATAATCCAGAAAGGCAGCAATCAAATATAACTTAGCTTGTGTAAAAAGAGGTTACTTGACTGATTATAAATTGTTTAATCCATGGATTTAAAACTCAGACTAGCCAGGCACTGTTCCAGTCCTCAGGAGGCAGAGGTAGGGGGATCACTGTGAGTTTGAGGCCAGCCTGAGATTACATAGTGAATTCTAGGTCAGTCTGAGCTAGAGTGAAACCCTACCTCAAAAAACCAAAATAATAATAATAGTAGTAATAGTAATAAAAAAAAAAAAAAACCCTCATGTATATGGTCCTTTGATTTTATGTAGTATTATGACCTTGACCCAAAATATGAGGCATGATATTCAGTGCTTGAATTTGCACCAAATCTTGAATTTCATTCTGGAGTGTGGTTTCTCAGAGTTTTGTAAAGGAGGTCCTCCTTAATAAAAACCAGATTAAGCAATTCATGTGATTCTGAGATATTAGATGTGACATAGAATTGGAAATAAATACGCCTGTTATATTCTCTAGTAAAATAACAGGCAAGATTTTAGTCCATATTTTGTCCCTTAATCTTTAGCAAGATAAAGGTTTTATTTTTTTAAAATGTACTTAGCCGAGCATGGTAGAACATGCCGCATGCCTTTAATCCCAGCACTTGGGTGGCAGAGGTAGGAAGATGCCATGAGTTCAAGGCCACCCTGAGACTACGTAGTGAATTCCAGGTCAGCCTGGCCTAGAGTAAGACCCTCCTTCAAGAAACCAAAAAGAAAGAAAAACAGTATTTATTTAGTTAAGCAAGAGAGAGAGAGACAGAATGGGCCCACCAGAGCTTCCTGCCACTGCAAATAAACTCCAGATGTATGCACCACTTTGTGCATCGGGCTTTACGTGAGTACTGGGGAGTCACACCCAGGCTGTGAGGCTTTGCAAGCAAGCAAGCACCTTTAACCACTGACACATCTCTCCAGCCTTAGACACTGGCTTTTGGCCCAGTTTACAGTATCAGATGTGAATTCCTTCCTGGACAGCTGGCCTCAAATCCAGTCCGAAAGCAACTCCCATAACAGTCATGCCACTATTGTCCCAGTGGGCGCATCTTGCCTGGCAGGTCAGTGGTGTAGTATGAGGGGTCCACAGCTGAATAAGACCATTGGTGACAGTTTTCCTCCAGTATCCTACACAGACTCTTCTAGCCAGCAGAAAAGAAGCTTCTAGCTCAGTTCCAGCTTGATAGCTCTATATCCTGCAACCAAAGCATGTGGGTCTCAAACAGTAGGGTCTTACTGGATATTTCTGGTGGATAAAAAATAGCAGTGGCCTCTATTATTTTGGGGGCCTCAATGAACACCATAACCAACAACTCATAGGGAAATAGCCAACCTCTGGTGGTGGGGTTTTTCATTTGTAACCTATGGCTCTAGGATCAGCTTCCATTCAAGCTCTGTTTTGAAATTTAATTTTTTAAAGTATTTATTTATTTATAAGCAGAGACACATAATGTGGGGGGAGGGAGAAAATGGGCACTCCAGGGCCTCAAGGCACTGCAGTTGAACTCCAGATGCTGTGCCACTTTGTGCATCTGGCTTTACACAGGTACTGGAGAATTGAGCCCAGGTTGTTAGGCTTTGCAAGCAAGTGCCTTAATCACTAAGCTAGCTCTCCAGCCCTAAATTTAATTTTTTTTAAATTAGCTTACCAAGTATATTTTCCTTCAGGCTTTTTCATACATCCTTGGTCCTCTTCCCCATTGTCCTGCCCCAGTAGTCCCCTTCTGCTTTCATGTCACCCTTGTCCTACTACCCTCCCCCTCACACTTAAAGCCTCCTTTCCCCCCTTCTCATGTGCCCCTCTCTAGTTTCCTGGTCTCTGCACACACTCATTCCCACATAAATGTACACATATATAAACAGAAGCTAGAATCTGCATATGGGAGAAATATAAGATATTTAACTTTTGAAGCCTGGGTTAGTTACCTTACTGATATAATATTTTCTAGTTCCATTTATTTTTTACAAATTTCAGAACTTTATTTTTCTTTATACCTGAATAAAATCCATTGCGCATGTGCACGTTTTCACGATCCATTCATCAGCTGATGGACATCTAGGCTAATTCCATTTCCGTGCTGTAAACAGAGCAGCAGTAAACATGGTACCTCTCATAGGATATCACAGAATGAGTTCTAAGTCAGCCCGGGCTCAAAGGACACCCTGCCACAGACACACAAAAAGGACTCCCTGGGTGCAACAGAGACATGGATCCATCCCGTGGACAACAAACTCTATCTGCAGGAACAAGCAAGGAGCATAAGTGCTGAGGGCCCAAGGCCTGATGGGATTGCCTGAGGGGATCCTGCGTTGAAGCTCTCCTCCGAAGTAATGCTATCCGGTCTGCTGAAGGGAATCTGGAACTCCAGCTTTTGATCTATTAATATGAAATTCTCCAGATCTTTAAAGATTAACAGCTAATTAAAACATTTAAAAGTGTATCACACTTGCCAAACCAAACAGCCCTGTTTGTCAGAGTTGGACCAGAGTCCAGGTTGGGCAACCTCTCCAGATCTTTGCCTTCTGCAGGGCAGGGGCGGGGCACAAGGTAGAGCTGGACTACCTGTTTCCCCAGGACACCTATTTTCTTCTAGTGTTAGCCCTTCCTTTTTAAATTTATTTTATTTTATTTTATTTTATGTTTTTGAGACACACACAGAGACAGACATAGAGAATAGGTGCACCAGGGCCTCCAGCCACTGCAAACAAGCTCCAGACACATGCACCACCTTGTGCGTCTGGCTTATGTGGCTCCTGGGGACTTGAACCTGGGTCTTTTGGCTTTCTAGGCAAGTGTCTTAACTGCTAAGCTATCCCTCCAGCCCTGCCTTCCTTTTTAAAAAAGATATTTATTTATTTATTTATTTATTTATTTATTTATTTATTTATTTATGAGAGAGAGGTAGATAGAAAGAATGGACATTTCAGGGCCTCCAGCCACTGCAAACAACTCCAGACACATGTGCCACCTTGTGCATTTGGCTTTACATGGGTACTGGAGAACTGAACCTGGATCCTTTGGCTTTGCAGGCATGTGCCTTAACCACTAAGCCATCTCTCCATGCCTTCCTTTTAACATGGGGTAGACATGTGTGGTCACATTCTCTGTGCAGGCCCAAGACTTTCTGGTCGAAGTGTCTTCTTCTCTGGAAATCTCTGTGGATTATTAGAATAAAAGAACTTTCTCTAGTTTCCTTGGCTTCCCCTGACTGTAAGCCAAATGAGGGTGGTTTGTGGAGATTAACCACACCTGTCTCCGCCCTGACTTCTACCCCTCAGAGTTCCCTGAGAACCTTCACTGGAGGTAGAAATGAATGAACGGAGACTGGGAGGCATGGAAAGTGCCTAAAGCTGCCCCCTGCTGCCTGTGTCCTGGGTTGGAGAGATGGGGCTTCGGGCCTAAGCCACAAGTTGTCCATGCATATAAGCAGTACTGATGGTACAATAGAATCTATAAATGAGATTGCAAAGTTCCCAGTTGACACATCTTTATTATTATTATTTTTTTCCCGTGGTAGGGTCTCACTCTGGCTCAGGCTGACCTGGAATTCATTACATAGTCTCAGGGTGGCCTTGAACTCTCTGCAATCCTCCTACCTCTGCCTCATCATCATCATTATTATTATTATTATTAAAGAGAGAGCAAGAGCAACAGAGAGAGAGCGAATTGGTGCACCAGGGCCTCTTGCCACTGCAATCTCTAGACCTGTGTGCCATTTTGCATGCATGTGAGGCCTTGTGCTCATACATTACCTTGTGTGTCTGGCTTACGTAGGATCTGGGGGCCAAACCTGGGTCCTTAGGCTTTCCAGGAAAGTGCTTTAACCACTAAGCCATCTCTCCAGCCTGCAGTTGTCACATATCTTAACTTCCCTTTAGCTTTATGTCTCCATAGCAGAGAAGTACTTGCGGCTACACTTCTTCACAGACCACAGTGTCTGCCAAATGCAGAAACAATTCAAGAGACTTAGAAACGTGGGTTGGCTGCATTTACCCTGCCTCTCTCCCTCTCTGGGGGTTGGGCTCTTGTATTTTGGCTTGGTTCTCTATTGTTTTTGTTTCGTTTTGTTTATTTTGACACACAGTAACTAAACATATGTATGGGGTATACTTAGATGTTTTGCATATATTTACCTTGTGTAATGTTCAAATGAGGGTAATTAGCATATTCATTACTTCAAACATTTATAATGTGGCAACGAGAGCATTCAAAATCCTCCGTACTAGTTGTTTGGAAACATAGTGCATTTTTATGAACTGTAGTCACCTTGCTGTGATTGGAACACCAGGATTTATTCCTCCCAGCTACATGTATGTAATTTTTTTTTTTTTTTTTTTTTTTGGTTTTGCGAGGTAGGTTCTCACTCTGGTCCAGGCTGACCTGGAATTCACTATGTAGTCTCAGGGTGGCTTTGAACTCTCAGTGATCCTCCTACCTCTGCCTCCCGAGTGCTGGGATTAAAGGCATGTGCCACCACGCCCGGCTATGTATGTAATTTTATACCCAGTGACAGCTCATTCCTATTCTCCCCGCTGCCAGCTTCTGGGTACCACTACTTCTACAATGTTAAATCTTTGGTTTCCACATACCATTGAGGTCTTATAGTGCTTATCTTTCTGTGCTTGACTTATTTCCATTCTTTCTTTCTTTTTTTTCCTTTATCCCATTGTTTTCTTTACCCATTCATCTACTGACAAACGCTTACGTTAATTCCGTTAATTCCAGTCTTGGCGACCTTGCAGACTGTTGTAATAAACACGACATGTAGCTGTCTCCTTGGCTGTCTCCTTGGCATGTACACCCAATAGATAGTAGGACTTCTGTATCATACCGTCGTATTTGAGGCACCCCAAATACTGTTTTCCATGGACATTCCTTTCAACGGCCTCACCAGTGAAGGATTTATGAATCACTGACCTCCCTGGAAAATTCTTTGGGACCATAAAACTTGTAAGTTTGAAGATGGCCAGACTCTGGGAGCTATCAGGCCATTTCAGAAACAGCTCTAATCCCCTCTCAGTGGGTGATCAATAAACAAAAGAAAAGGCTCTGTCTGCCCATTATTCACTCCCAAAGAAAAGTAACAGTGGATTGAGACAACCCAAAGTTTGTTTAACCTGACCCCCACGGCCCCCATCTCCTAACTCCTCAAAATCCCCAATGCCCACTCAAGGGGGCGCCATTCTAATTTCCTCCGTATACTTCTACTGCATTAAAGTCTGTGCTGTTGAGGGCAGCTCTTCTCTCTGTCTTAAATTCCTGGTTACTCCTGAATTCTAACAACCAGCATTATTACTTTTTATCTTTTTTTTTTTTTTTTAAATCATAGCCTTTCTAACTAGAGTGAGGTGCTTTCTTCCGAATGGAATCCCTAAGGACCTATGCTTTTGACGCTCTGTTCCTTTGCCTATAGTTCTGGATTCCTCCACTCATCTTCTGCAGCTGATTCTCATGCCCCAGAGTTTTCTGAAACTTTTCTTTTCTTTTTAAACAATATTTTTATTTATTTGTTTATTTACAAGCAAGGGGGAGAGAGAGAGAGAGGGAGACAGAGAGAGAATGGGCATGCCAGAGTGTCTTACCACTGCAAATAAACTCCATATACATATACCACATGTGGCTTCACGTGGGTATTGAACCCGGACCATCAGGCTTTGCAAGCAAGTGCCTTAAACCACTGAGCTTTCTCTCCAGCACAAGATGTATTTTCTGTTGAGAAATGTCTGGTCTGTTTATTTTTACTTATTTTTATCTTTGGGGGAGTGTTAAAGTCAGATTCTTGGTTTCTGTTGTTGAGGGGCTTGAGCTCTTTATTTATGCTGCATGTTCAGCCCTCGTCGGGTGGCTCGTTTATAAATATGTTCTTCTTCTCTGGAGTTGCTCTCCACTCCGTGATGGCATCCTTTGGAGGCAGAGCTTTTCCATTTGATAGAATGCCATCTGATTGATTTTTTGCTTTTGTTCCCAGTACTTTTATTATTATTATTATTATTATTATTAATTATTATTATTTGGCTTTTGAGGTAGGGTCTCACTCTACTCACTCCCAGGCTGACCTGGAATTCACTATGTAGTCTCAGGGTGGCCTTGAACTCACAACAATCCTCCTTCCTCTGCCTCTTGAGTGCTGGGATTAAAGGCATGTGCCACCATGCCTGGCTTCTTTTTATTATTATTATTTTTTTTTTGAGAGCGCAAGAGAGAATTGGTTTGCCGGGGCCTCCAGCCACTGCAATCAAACTCTAGATGAGTGTGCCACCTTGTGCACATGTGTCACCTTACACATCTACCTTACATGGGATCTGGGAGTCAAACATGGGTAAGGCTTTGCAGACAAGTATTTTAACTGCTATGCCATCTCTCCAGCCCTGTTCCCAGTACTTTTGAGGTCCTATCAAAAACAAACAAACAAACAAACAAACAAACAAAAAGCAGGGCATGGAGGTGCACACCTTTAATCCTGGCACTCGGGAGGCAGAGATAGGAGGATTACCATGAGTTTGAGGCCACCTTGAGACTACACAGTGAATTCCAGGTCAGCCTGGGCTAGAATGAGACCCACTTTGAAAAACAACAACCAAACAAAAGAATCCTTATCCAGGCCAGTATCATGAAGCTTTTCTTCTGTTTCCTTCTAGTAACTTCATGGTTTTGCATTTTTCAGTTAAGCCTAAAAGAGTTAAGCCTTTTTTTTTCCCCCCCCAGTTCTGGGACTCAAACTCAGCATTTTGTGCATGCTAGGCAATTGCTTTACCATTATAGTGTATTTTGAATTGATTTTGTGCATTTGTGTGTGTGTGCATGTGCCTGCACATTCATGTGGAGGGGGTGCACATGTATGTATGTACACATATGTGTGAAGGCCAGAGGACAGCCTCAGATGTCATCCCTCAGGAATCATCTCCTTTTTGGAGCTCACCAAGTAGGTTAAGCTGGCTAGCTCACAAAACTCAGGGATCCATCTGGCTCTGCCCCCCCCATTTCCCTCCCCTCCCCCCGCCCCCCATGCTGGGACTACACGCGTGTGTCACAAAGCCAGGCTTTTTAAATGGAGGTTCTGGGGATTGAACTCAAGTCCTTATGCTTGCAAGGCAAGCACCTTACACCTGAGCTATCCCTCAGCCCTTGAGTCAGTTTGTGTAAGTGGTGAGATATCGGGGTCAAGTGTCATTCTTCTACATGTGGTACTCTGTGTTGTTGATACAAAAATTTTGGTGTTCCTTGCCAATGCACTAATATGACATACCAAAATACCAATAATTTAGGGATATCCCTGGATTCTTTTTTTTTAATTTTTTTTGTTTATTTTCATTTATTTGAGAGTGACAGACAAAGAGAGAAAGAGACAGAGAGAGAGAGAATGGGCACACCAGGGCCTCCAACCACTGCAAACCAGCTCCAGATGCAGATGCCACCTTGTGTATCTGGCTTATGTGGGTACTGGGGAATGGAGCCTTGAACCAGGGTCCTTAGGCTTCACAGGCAAATGCTTAACCACTAAGCCATCTCTCCAGCCCTGGCTTCTTATCTTATGGATTTGGTGAATGAAATCCACAGACCAGAGGATAAGGTTCAGAAAAATTTTATTGTAGCTTAGAGCTTTAAGGGGAAGAGCTTTCAGAGAAGGGGAGCTTAAGGGATGCAAGGAAGACATAGCTCTTGCCCAGGCAGGTAAGCAGGGAGTTGAGAAGCTCACCTTAAGCCTCAGGGTGAGGTTTCTTAGGAGCGCTGAGGACAGGAGGCTGGTTTAGTCTGTCAGGAGTCCAGGGTCAGGATTTCTGGAAAAGGGCAATCTTCCGAGAAATCTTGTCTGGAAGAGTCTTCTTGGAAGGGACTACCAGGACTCCCCCAGGGAGCAGTGATAAGGAGAGGTCAGGCCATTCTGAATTTGCTAGCCAACTTTTCTAAGCGCAATGACCTAGCTTTTCCCTGTGAGTCCAAGGACAATCCTGCATTTAATAATCTAGAAGAAAGCTATTCACTTTGGGGTCCTGTCACCCCTAACTGCCTCATTCTCCGTACCTTTTGCTGAAGAGACTGGCCTTTCCCCTGTGTGTATTCTTAACACCTGTGTTGCAAAGCTGCTGGGTTTTGTTTGATGATGGGAGTAGATGGTGAGAACATAGGGTTAGGGCTATGGCTTGATGCTGGAACGTAGGCTCTCTACTTATCTCTGACTGTTTCCCCAATATGACACCTCCGTCCCTTCCCAGCGATGTCCTGAGAGCCATCAAGGGTTGTCAAGGGCAAGAGTGAGACCTGTATACACACAGTAGCGGAGTCAGCACAGGGGTCATTAGAACTTAGCACAGCACAGACACACAAGAGGCAGCTCTGTGCGCAAAGGAAATCAGCACTCTCCAGAGGTTCCCAGTTTTCATTTCCTGTGGGCTTTGGGTATGTTGTCGCAACCGCAGTGGTGAGATACGGGGCTGCTGTGTGTGTCCCTTCGCGGGCAAGAAAAAAAAGTGGCCACACTGTCTCAGGCCTTCGTCAGCCACTGTGTATTCAAAAAGCAGGGCTTACCATCCAAAGATTTCACTGTTGTTGAGAAGGGAGGGAGCTCAGAAGCTAGAAAAGGGAAGGAAGTTGGACTTAGAGGTTTGGTTGGAGTCTGCTTGCCAAAGGGCAGAAGTCCGTTTCTTGAAGACAGAAGCCACAGCAGCCCTGACATTGAGCAGCCAAGGCCCCAGGCTGGACCAGAATGCCCCAGTCTAGCATATTCATCCTCTCCTGTGATTGCATGAAAAAAAAAATGCCTCTCTTCCTGGAATTGTAGATTAGTACATTCCGCCCTGCCAGCCTCTGCTGCCAGCTGGGACCAATTCCCAAGGCCAGGGGGTGTTTGCTGGAATGTTGAAACCTGTTTGATGGTTTGACAGTAAAGCACTTTAAACCAAGTAGCTTCAGGGACAGACCCCGAGTCCCTCCCCCTGCACACTCCTTTCAGTCGTGGGACCAGTGTGTAGAGCGCATGTGGCATCCAGCCTTTCTGAAACCTTTCTTCCTCTCCATAGCCCAGGCTGCTTGTTAATACCACAGTCTGTCCTGCCTCAGAGCCTGGGAGAAGCTATTTCCACGATCACGGTATTGGACGTAGTCTATCTGGTTACCTTTCTATTCTAAAACTTTCTTGTTGGATAGTCTTCTTTCATAAATTTACTGCTTAAAAAAATCTACTTAAGTGTGTCCAATCTATTCTTTGAACTTCATAGTGGTGGTGGAAAATCATTTAAGGAGAAATTTGATACTGTGGTCTACCGTGCAATCATGCACCCGTGACTGATCCATTCATCGCGGTCAGCAAAGATCAAATATGCTCATGTTATTAAATTAATGAGAATATTGGTGAAGCACAACTATGCAAGGCCATAAAATATAATTGATTCAACAAAAGCACAATTCCATCATACATATTACTTTATTGATTCTTAATTAATTAATTATATTATTTATGTATGCATTTTCAGTGCTGGGGATCAAACCCAGGACATTACACATGCTAAGCAAATGATTTCCTAGCATCACAAACACAAGACAAGCTGCCTGGGGTGGTGCACACCATTAATCCCAGCACTCAGGGAAGCTGAGGTAGGAGGATCGCTGTGAGTTCGAGGCCAGCCTGAGATGACATAGTGATTTCCAGGTCAGCCTGACCTAAACCGTCTTCTATCTCAAAAAAACCAAATCCCCAGTAGCAACAACACATTAGTGGTTTCCAGTCAATAGTATAGACTGAAAAGTTGAGCTTCAAACTACAATACAATAACAGTGATAGAATTCTTTGAAATATATACTTGCATACCCACAAAGAGAACAGGATGGGTAGCAGCTACCGTATCATTGCTGGGACAAAAGCTACGTATCCAGTCCCATTTTACTGTAAAGTATATGTTATTCTCATTATTTTAGAGTAACAAGCTAAAAACTAAACCCTTTTCCATGGGCTGGAGAGATGTCTTAGTGGTTAAGGTGTTTGCTTGCAAAGCCAAAGGAGCCTGGTTCGACTCTCTAGGATCCACATAAGCCAGATGCACAAGGGGGTGCATGCATCTGGAGTTCATTTGCAGTGGCTGGAGGCTCTGGCGTGCCCATTCTCTCTCCCCTCTCTCTTTCTACCTCTTTCTCTCTCTCAAATAAAGAAATAAAACATTTTTTAAAGTTTAAAAAGACTAAATCATTTTCTAAATACATAGCTATAGTGTGCAACAAAAATACAGAAAACTTCAAGTTATTAATTAAATATTAAATTAATTAAATATTTGCCCTGTTTCTTCCACAAGTTTTTTTTTTTCTTTTAAGGAAGCAGAATGCAATTTTAACAATTAGTTCTTGCTGCCATATTTAGAAAAAAGATTTGTGCCCCAAAACAAAGACTGTGTAAGGTGGAGCTGGACTACTGATTACATGCTGGGACAAGGGACCCAGACAGCAGGGGATAGGAAGGGAGGCCGGTGTCTGCTGACACAGTTGGGGCTCTTGGGCCTGAGAAATGGCCTAGTAGTGAGAAGGTAAGCTGGGGGCCCCCAGCTTGAGCAAAAGCTTGGAAGCTGGAGGAACATGAGCTTTGGCCCCTCATGGGGAAGGATGCACACCTGGTCCCTGAGACAGGTGATGGGCAATGACTAAGCAATTTGCTCAAGACCCCGAGCCTCAGTTTCCTCCTTGTGATGGGACCATCACTGCAGGCAGTGTTAAGAGCTAAATGGAATTTTCATTAATGGTCCAGAATGGCTCACAGTGCACAGGGGATTAATCCCAGATGACTGCCTGTCATCAGAACACAAACAAGATGGGACCGACCAGATTGCACTGTGAGAATGAGGACTTTGAACTTGTCACCAACATGACGGGTGGCCAGAGGTTCACCATAGGTTCTGTATGAAGGGAAAATTTTCTTTCTGGATTTTACAATTTTTTTTCGTTTTGTTTTTCAAGTTAGGGTCTCCTGCTAGCCCAGGCTGACCTGGAATTGTCTATGTAGTCTCTCAAAGTGGCCTTGAACTCACAGCGATCCTCCTACCTCTGCCTTTTGAGTGCTGGGATTAAAGGTATGCAATACCACACCCAGCCACAAATTTTTTTTTAAAAAAATTTTTTTAAATATTTAATTTATTTATTTGAGACAGAGGGAGAGAATGGGCACACCAGGGCCTCCAGCCACTGCAAACTCCAGATGCATGTGCCCCCTTGTGCATCTGGCTTATGTGGGTCCTGGAGAGTTGAACCAGGATCCTTTGGCTTTGCAGGCAAATGCCTTAACCACTAAGCCATCCCTCCAACCCCCCCCCCGGGCTACAAATTCTTAAATAACTGAGTATCTGCTTGGGTTCTTCTCTTCTTGTCTCTGAAATCCAAGCGTTAATACTTGAAAAAGTGCATCAAAATTCTAAAACCAGGGGTTGGGGAAATGGCTTAGTGGTTAAGGCGCTTGCCTGAGAAGCCTAAGGACCCTGGTTCAATTCCCCAGGAACCATGTAAGCCAGATACACAAGGGGCGCATGTGTCTGGAGTTCATTTGAGGTGGCTAGAAGCCCTGGCATGCCCATTCTCTCTATCTGTCTCTTTCTCCCCACCCCCCAAATAAATAAATAAATTTTTTTTTTTTAAAAAAGAGAGAGAGAGATTCAGAAAACTGGGCTGAGAGAGATGGCTTCATGGTGAAGATGCGCACCCCCTTGTGCATCTGGCTTACGTGGGTCCTGGAGAATCTCCAGGTCCCACATAAGCCATCTCTCCAGCCCCTAAATAAGTTTTTTTTTAAAAAATTCTAAAACTGGGCTGGAGAGATGGCTTCATGGTGAAGGCACTTGCCTGCGATTCTCCAGGTCCCACATAAGCCAGATACACAAGGTGGTGCATGCATCTGGAGTTTGTTTGCAGTGGCCAGAGGCCCTGGCGTGCCCATTCTCTCTCTCTCTCCCTCTCTCTGTCTCAAATAAAAATAAATTTTAAGGGCTGGAGAGATGGCTGAGATTAAGGTGTTTGTCTGCAAAGCCAAAGGATCCCGGTTTGATTCTCCAGGACCCATGTAAGCCAGATGCACAAGGTGGCACATGTATCTGGAGTTCATTTGCAATGACTGGAGGCCTTGGGATGCCCATTCACTCTCTCTCCCTCTTTCTCTCTCTCAAATAAATAAATAGATAAAATATATTTTAAAAATAAATTTTAAAAAATTCTAAAGTCATTTAAAAGGTTTTTGCATAAATGACTGTTTGAGGAGATAAATATGCTTACCTGATGGAAACATTACACCATATATACACACATCACAAAAGCACACAGTAACCATATTAATGTGCTCAATTTTTATGTTTTTATGCATCAAAAGTATAAAATAAATTTAATTTAACTTAAGGAGAAAAAAAAAAAAAACGGACTGGGGAGATGGCTCCGCCATTAAAGTCACTTGTTTGCAACGTCCGCTGGCCCAGTACCCACACAAAACCAGACGCACAAAGTGGCACATGTGTCTGGAGTTCATTTGCAGTAGCAAGAGGCCCTAGCATGCCCATTCTCCCCCTCTTGCCTTTCTCTCTTTCTCTCTTTCTCTCTCTGTAATGAATAAATACCAGGGCTCTCTTCCCTCCGTTTCTTCTGTCAGTTGTACAGTGGACTCCCCTGGCCTGCTCTGTCTGCTAGCATTCTTCAGCTCACTCACTCCCTGTCTTCCACATATTTTAAGGAACTTCATGTCTGACCGTTCTCTACCTTCCTGTTCTCTTTGTGGGTATGCCAGTATATATTTAAAAAACAAACAAACAACAACTCTATCACTATTATTGTAATGCAGTTTGAAGCTTAAGTTCTCAGTCTTCACGATTGTCTGGGAACCACTAATATATTGTTGCTGTTGGCATTCTTTGTTTTGTTTTGTGGTGCTGGGGATGCAAGCCAGGGCTGTGTACATGCTTGGCAAACAATCCACTACACCCCCAGCCTTGCTTTTATTTTTAATTTATTTTTATTTATTTATTAACAAGCAGACAGAGATAAAGAACAAAGAGACAGAAGAATGATCACGCCAGGGCCTCCAGCCACTGCGAACAAGCTCCAGATGCATATGCCACTTTGTGCATCTGGCCTTACATGGATACCAGGGAATCAAACCTGGGTTGTTAACCCAATCCTGCTTTTAAAAAAATGTAATAAGGGCTGGAGAAATGGCTTAGCAGTTAAGCAGTTGCCTGCAAGCCAAAGGACCTAGGTTTGATTCCCCAGGACCAAAGTAAGCCAGATGCACAAGGTGGTGCATGCATATGGAGTTCGTTTGCAGTGGCTGGAGGCCCTGGCATGCCCATTCTCTCTCTATCTGTCTCTCTTTCTCTCTGTTTTTTTCTCTCTTTCAAATATGTAAATAAATAAATAAAAAATATTTTTAAAATGTAACAAAGCAAGGCTGGTGGTGTACACCTACAATCTCATGCTCAGGGGATATAGAGGCAGGAGGATCTGGAGTTCAAGGCCAGCCTAGGCTACATAGCAAGTTTGAGGCCAGCCCAGACTACATAAGACTCTGTCTCAAGTAAAAGGGACACGGTGGGGATGTCTCAGTGAATAGAGTGCTTGCAGTGCAAGCGTGAGGACCTGAGTTCTGATCCCATGTAAATTTGCTGGATGAGTGTGGCTGCCTGACTGGAATCCCAGTGCTTAGCAGGGGCTCCCTGAGGCACGCTAGTTAGCTACACTAACTGGTCATAAAGCAAGCTCTGGGCTCAAAGTTCAACACCTTTCTCAGCGGAGAGCCATCACAGAAGACATCCAGAATCAAGCTCTGCCCTTGTAGCAGTTACTGTTTTGTTGCTGGGACAAAACACCTAACCAGGAGCAGCTTATGGGAGGAAAAGGTTTATTTCAGCTGACAGTTTCAAGGGCAAGTGTCATCAGGGGGGAAGCTTGGCAGAGCAGGCAGGTGAGTGTCACATCTTGTCGGCAAACGTAAACTAGCTAGCATTGATAAGTAGACTGGGCTAGAACATTCCAAGGTTTTCCCCAGTCACATACCACCCGCAAGCAAGGTTCTACCTCCCAATGGCTCCACCAGCTGAGGACTAAGTAGGACGCTTCATCACTAACATTTGAAGCCATGGGGGACATTTCACACTTAAACCACCACAGACAACCACATGCATGCACACACATGTGTATGCACACTCACACACATATATACAAATATACAAACATGCATGCACACACATACCACACACAAATGCACACCAAAAAAAAAAAAACCCAAAAATGAAAATAAATTAAAATGTGGGAGCGCATGCCTTTAATTCTAGCTCTTGGAGGCAGAGAGTGGAGGATCACTGTGGGTTTGAGGGCAGCTTGAGATACATAGTGAATTCCAGGCTATTTGGGCTAGAACAATACCCTACCTCAAAAAATAATTAATTAATTAATTTTTTAAAAATGTAACACATGTTTTGACTGATGTATTCCTTACCTCTAGTAAGAAACAAAAGTTCATCAGAGGAAATAAATTTAAAAGTCTTTCTCATTTATGGGAAAACTATATGGACACCAGGCATGGTGGTGCATGCCTTTAATCCCAGCATTTGGGAGGCAGAGGTAGGAGGATCACCATGAGTTTGAGGCCACCCTGAGAATACAGAGTGAATTCCAGGTCAGCCTGGGCTACAGTGAGACCCCACCTCAAAAAAACAAAAAAAAAAAAGGGCTGGAGAGATGGCTTAGTGGTTAAGGCACCTGCCTGATAAGCCTAAGAATGCCCGTTCAATTTTCAGGTCCCACGTTTAGCCAGATGCAAAAAGTGATGCAAGGGTGCAATGTTGCACTTGCCCACAAGGGGGAGCATGCATATGGAATTCGTTCACAGCAGCTGAGAGGCTGCTGGCGCATCCATTCTCTCTCTCTCTCTCTCTCTGCCTCTTCCTCTCTGTTCTGTTTTTCTGTCCCTCTCTCTCAAAGAAAAAAAAAAACACAAAAAAACCCCTATATGGTCTATGTCTATGGTCAGCCTCCCATTGGCCTTCAAAAATCTTTCTGGAAAACTAGTACTGAAAATACAGTCGTCTAATATGTCATCCAGGGCTGGAGAGATGGCTTAGTGATTAAGGCACTTGCCTGTGAAGCCTAAGGACCTATGTTCTACTCTCCAGATCCTACATTAGCCAGGCGCACAAAGGTGAGGCAAACACAAGATCGCACATGCCCACTAGGTGGAGCAAGCGTCTGGAGTTCAATTTTAGTGGCTGAGGCCCTGACACACCAACTCTCTCTCTCTCTGCCTTTCTAAAAAACTAAAAAATAAATAACAAGTCATCCCAAAATAGTTACACCTACTAGTTGTTGCTGTGAGGCTTGAATTTCGTGAAAATTCACTACTTAAATTGATTGTTCCTATTATTCTTCCATGTGTTCCCACAGTCCATTATTTTTAGCTTTTGTAAGTAAGATACAACTCTACTACGCTTTTGGCTGGTAAAGAGTGATATTCCCTTGTTAGATCTCTATTTCACAACATTCCAGAACAGCTCAGTGCAGTGTTAAAGCATGAGTCAGTTACAGCCTTCCCCGTGGGCCCATCTTTTTGTGTCCCTTCGAATGACATATTTCTCTGAAACTTTTCTCTCACCTCCCCCTCCCCTACCTTTTGTCCCATTGAGTTGGCCTTTATTAACATAACAAGGAGTGGGGTGGGTGGTAAGCTGTGGTTTGGGACTAACTCCTCCTTCTCAAGATTTTTAATAAGCATTTCTGAAGTAGCCCAGCAAAAATCATTCTTCATCAGGAAGGCAGATCAGTCTTGTGAGTTACTATGAAACTTCTAGACGATTGTTTGCCTGGCTTCTCGTTAATAGGGAGGGAGACCAGCTCTCTGCAACCCACCCCCCTCACACACAGACACACACACACACACACACACACACACACACACAATGAGGATTTCTTATTCCCAATGTGAATTAACTCTTCACTGGCCAGGTTCTGTGGACTCACTGCCCCTTCTCTAGCATGCTGAGTAACAAAGATTCGCTTGTCCTTTGAATTAAAATAGCTCCTTTGTTCTAAAGACTCAATGCAGTATTTTGGATTGGGGACTGCATTTCTTCCTTTAAACAGAAACACTTTGTAAGCAAATGTTTATATCCAACCCCTACCGCTTTTATAAGGACGGAAATGAGCCAAAGGTACCTGGTGATTCAGAAATAGCAGAGGATCTCCGCTGGTTGAATCTGTGTGCTCTGTGGCAAGATTGTCCTTGTCCCTTGTCCCACGCGTGCGTGCATGACCACATTCAGTCCTAATGTTACCGGTTTGGAGCTCTGCTTGAGCCTTGGGTGCTGGTCACTCAATGGTCACTCAGAACTCCCTAAGCCAGCAGCACCTGAGCACATTTCCCTTACAACTGACAAGGATTTGGCAAGTGCGGGGCCGGTGAGATCGCTCAGTGGTTAAGGCAAACAAACTCCAGATGCTTGCACCGCTTTGTTCACCGGGCTTTATGTGGCTACTGTGAAATTGAACTCGGGCCGTTAGGCTTTGCAGGCAAGTGCTTTAACTGCTGAGCGGTTTCTCCAGCCCCACTTATTAGTTATCTTTGTCTTCCATGGTTCTCTCAAAGCCAAACACTATAAGACAGGTCCATCAAATTGCCTAGATGGCTGGATATTAGGGAATGTTTCCAGAATGTTAACTCTGTCTGGGATGACAGGAAAGCATGAGTTTGATCCTTTGCAGGCAAATACCTTAACCACTAAGCCATCTCTCCAGCCCCAAACTTTTCTTCTTTTTTTAAAAAAAAAAGTTGTATGTATATATGTGAAAAACAGGGAGGCAGGGAGAGTATGGATGTGTCAGGTCCTCTTGCCACTGTAAACAAACTCCAGATACATGTGACATTTCATACATCTGGCTTTATATGGGTATTGGGGAATTGAACCTGGGCCAGCGATCTTTGCAAGCAAGTGTCTTTAACCACTGAGCTATCTCCCCAGCCCCAAATCTTTCCTTCTTAGATGTTGTTTATCTCAGGTTTTTATCACAGTGAAACGAAACTAACATAATATAGAAAGAGATATTTTTAATAGGAACTGGTTAATGTGATAATGGAATTATGTGATTATGGAGTAGGTTCGACTGTAGGGTGGGCTGAGAGACTAGAGACCCAGGAGAAGCAGTTTCCAGTTCTAATCAGGAAGTGCTGGTGCTGCAGATGAAGTCCAAAGACAGTTTGCCAGAGAGCTCTCTCTTAGATGAGGAAGGGTGGGTCTTCTTGTCCTCTTCACGCCGTCAACTAATTAGATAAGGACCTCACACATTCTAATTAAAATAGTGCTCCTTCCAAAACACTTCACAGAAACACCCGGAATAACATGTGACCAATTACCTGGGCATTCCATGTCTATGTTAGGTTGACAGGCAAAATCATAATGAATGAATTAATGAGAAACAGCAAGCAAGAAACGATCAAACAAGAAGGCAGGCGTTGGTCTGTGCTGTAGGCTTTACTGAAAACACCCCATTAACTGGAAGGGCTCTTTGACCAGGAGTGGAAGTACGTGACTATAATCCAAGTTCTTGGGAGGCTGAGGCAGAAAGAACACCAGCCTGAACTATGCAGTGGGAAAGGGAAGGGAAGAGAAAGAGGAAAAAAAATAGGAATGGTGGTCCTCCTTCCCTGTGAGGCTTGAAGCCATGATGCCACCTGAGATGAACCTTACTTTGACCGTTTGTGCCCACGTGATCAGATGCCACAGATTGAGTGACTGAAAGAAGCAAGTGGAAACAATATCATGTTCAACAAACCTATGGGAATGGAAGGGGGTCTGTTGGGGTCACCTTCTTGTTGCTGGGACCAGGCAGCTTGTGGGAGGAAAGGGTTTACTTCAGGCTGACAGAGTCAAGGGGACGCTTCATCATGGTGGAGGGAGCTGGCTCACCTCACCGTACAGCCATAACCAAGAACATGAACAGCCCGAGCTCAAGCTGGCTCTCTACACAACGACTAGGGCTGGACTTAAAGCCTGCCCACAGTGACACCTCCTCCAGCAGGGTTCCGCCTGCTGGACACTTAGTAGGAAGCTTCATCAAAAATACCTGAGGCTGGGCTGGAGGGATGGCTTAGCAATGAAGGCACTTGCCTGCAAAACCAAAGGACCAAGGCTCAATTCCCTAGGACCCCCGTTAGCCACATGCACAAGGGGGCGCATGCATCTGGAGTTCATTTGCAGTGGCTGGAGGCCCTGGCATGCCCATTCTCTCTCTCTCTCTCTCTCTCTCTCTCTCTCTCTCTCTCTGTCAAATAAATAAATAAATAAATAAATAAATTTTAAAATATATTTTAAAAAAACCTGAGCTGGGCATGGTGGCGCACACCTTTAATCCCAGCACTTGGGAGGCAGAGGTAGGAGGATCACCAAGAGTTCGAGGCCACCCTGAGACTACATAGTGAATTCCAGGTCAGCTGGAGCTAGATTGAGATCCTACCTTGGAAAACCAAAATAAATAAATAAATAAATAAAAGGCTGTGGGGCTATTCACATTCAAACCACCACAGGCTCTTTCAGAGGGATAAGAGTTTTTGGAAGTAGAGTCCTAATAAGCATACAAGGGCCTAACTCTTCTGAGAATGTGAAGAAAAATAACCCTTCTGCTACGCAGGTGCATACCATCATATTTAAGATCGCTTTGTTTAGTCGGTTACATCTTAAAATGTGTGCCAAAGAAGACTACACGCTATTATTTAAGAAGTGTTTATTTTGCTTATGCCATATAAATCCATTTTAGGTTTTTCTTTATTTACAGTGCTGGGCATGGAACCCAGGGCTCCAGGCATGGAAGACAAGCATTCTAACCCTGAGCTACACTCTCAGCCCAAAAATCCATTTTAATCTGTACCTTTTTGGACAATGTTATTTGTAGGGGAAAAAAAGTTATTAAGGTCATTCACATTTTGCTTGTTGCTCACTCAGAGTTATATAAGTTGCTTACTGTGGCAAGTTTCTTTTCACCCAACCTAGCTTACACCTCTGCTGTTGAGTGAAGTTCTCCCTAGAAAGTACTTCATATGCTCTAAAGTTCTCTTCATGATTTTTTTGTAATTTTTTATGACAGAAAGAGCAAGTGAAAGCCAGATATCCAGAGACACAAAGGCTCCCAAAACCTCATCACTGAAACAGAACTAAAATGACCCCAACGTGGCTCAAGGAAACTCGCGGAAGAGGGGGCGGAAAGATTGTTAGAGTCACAAGTTGGGGTATTATGCACAGAGACTGGGGCCTACCACCCAGAACTCTTGACTAACCTCACAATGCATGACCCACATTCCCTATTGATGAGGGTCCCTTTGAAAGTGGGAGGACAGGGAGGAGGATAATGGAACCAATACTATGAATGTAAAATCAGAATAATATAAATTTAAAAAGGGGGAAAAAAAGAGAAGGAAGAATAAAAAAAAAAGAGCAAGTGAAAGAGAGAAGCTGGCATTTCAGAGTCTCCAACTACTGCAATCAAACACACCATCTTGTGCTCGTGTGCAACCTTGCGCACTTGCATCGCCTTGTGCTTCTGGCTTACGTGGGATCTGGAGAGTCAAACATGAGTCCTTAGGCTTCACAGGCAAGCACCTTAACCACTAAGCCATCTGTCTAGTCCTTAATGACTTTTAATTCATACAGTAAGTGTACGTACTTGTTTTAAAGTAAAGGAAACTAGAAGTTCATTCTAAGTATAGCCGTCTCCTATCTTCCTCCCTAAAGACAACCCCTTTCAACATTCTCAGCCATTCTTCTGTTTCTAAGCATTACTGTCTTTCTGCTACTCCCTCTTTCTTTCTTCATGCAAATAGCTAATATACTTAAATAGCTTAAAAATATTTAAAATGGTAAAAAAGGGGGGGGCGCTTGCTTCTGTCATTCTTCTTGTTGGATTCTCTTCCTGAATGCTGTATACTTCTTTTCTAGGTTTAATTGTGTGTTTTAAAAATACATCTTTGAAAGCCAGGTGTGGTGGTGCACACCTTTAATCCCAGCATTTGGGAGGCAGAGGTAGGAGTATCACTGTGAGTTCAAGGCCACCATGAGACTACATAGTGAATTCCAGGTCAGCCTGAGCTAGAGTGAAACCCTACCTAGAAAAACAAAAAGACAAACAACAGCAGCAACAAAAATTTACATCTTTGAATAGTTTCTTAAGAAGGGGAGATGCGTGGGGCTGGAGAGATGACTTAGTGGTTAAGTGTTTGCCTGTGAAGCCTAAGGACCCCAGTTCGAGGCTCAATTCCCCAGGACCCACATAAGCCACAAGGTGGCACATGCATCTGGAATTCGTTTGCAGTGACTGGAGGTCCTGGTGCATCCATTCTGTCTCTCTTTCTCTCTCTGCATCTTTGTCTATCACTCACAAATAAAAATAAACAAAAAAATTTTTAAAAAAGAAGGGGAGATGCGGGCTGGAAAGGTTGCTTAATGGTTAAGGTACTTGCCTGTGAAGCCTAAGGATTCAGATTCAATTCCCCAATATCCACATAAGGCAGATACACAAGGTGGCATATGCGTCTGGAGGCCCTGGTGCACCTATTCTCCCCCCCTCAAGTAAATAAATAAATAAAATGGTCTATATATGTGTGAAAAAGAAGGGGAGATGGAAGGTAATCATTGAATTCTGCATATCTGAAAAATGTATGTATTCTATTCTCACACTTCATAGTTTGGCTGGGTATAGAATCTCCAGTTAAAGTTGTTGGGGCATGGGATGGGAAGATAGCTCAGTAGTTAAAAGCACTTGCTGCATAGACCTGATTGGTTGAAGTTCAGCTCCCCAGAACCCATGTAAAACAGCACAGGTAACATACCTGGCTGTAATCCCAACATGCCAACGGCAATCGGAGGTGGAAGAATCCTGATGCAGTGGGCCAGCTGGTCTGGCATTCACAGTGGCGAAACAAGAAGAGAGAGCCGTCTCAAAGAAGGTGGAAGGCGAGGACAGGAACTCCAAGGTTGACCTCTACACACACGTCTTTTTCCTCAGAATCTTCTAGACTATCACTCCCCACAGTGGTCCTCACCAGCCCCCACTGCTCCTTCTGATCTCTGCTACCACTGCTGATAAGCCCAGGCCAAAAGGGATTGTTTTCCTTCCTCTGTAGGCTGATGTTTTTTGGCGATTCCGCATGATTTCTGTGTTGTTTTTTCACTATTATAATCATTTGGCCCTTTTTGATATGGAAACTCATGCTTTCATGGAAGTTTGTCTGAAAATAATGCTTTGACTTTGCTCCCTTTCATTTTTTCCATATTCTCTACTGGAACGCACATTCCAGTAGAGAAAATTATACCACTTAAGTGGGTTTTATAATTTTCTTCTCTATCAAGCCATTGAGATCTTTTGTTTTCAACGTTTAATTTTGAAGGTGTTGTTCCTGATTTTTTTTTTTTTTTTTTAGATTCCATCTGTTTCCTGGGTGCATTCTTTTTATGCTCTGAAGAGTCTAAGTATAGTGAATCTCAATTCTGTCCTTCTATGCCTTTTATTGTTTTTATCTGTGAGGTCTTTTGCTGGTTTGTTTTGTTGTTGTGTCAGATTTCCCCCTTCTCAGTGTCTGGAGATCCACACGGGTAGATTTTGGAGGGTGAGCTGGCACTCAGCCAGGTTTTTTGACCCCTTCCAAAGGCAACATCCAAAGTATTTTTCTTTAATGCAATATTTTAGTTTCTTTTAAGCCTAAGAAGCCTTCCAGTGCTGGGATAAAGCTCAGTAATGGAGGCTTGATGGCAAATGGGAGGCTCAAGCTTCCAGCCCCAGCACCTGAGGGCAATGGATTGGGAATGCTCATTCATATGAAGTCTCCTAAACTGGGTAGATAAAACTGATCTCTGACGTTCCGAGAACATGAAAGGGAACAAGATACAGAAGCTTCTGTCAGTGTGACCCATCACTGTAAGCCCAAGCTTGCAAGGTACAGTGCTGTCAGGAGACCACACATTTAATTTCTCCTCTGGAGTGGAGGTCGATCATTTTTTCTTTTTTTTTTCTTTCTTTTTTCTTTTTTTTTAAATTATTTTCTATTTATTTTTGGAGAGAGAGACAGAGAGAGATAGACAGAGAGGGAGAGGGAGACAGAGATGGGCGCGCCAGCAGTCTCTCAGCTGCTGTGAACAAATTCCAGATGTGTGCGCCCCCTTGTGGTCAAGTGCAGCATTGCGCCCTTGCGTCACTTTGCATCTGGCTAAACGTGGGACCTGGAGATTGGAACCGCTGGAGATTGGAACCAGCGTTCTTAGGCTTAGCAGGCAGGTGCCTTAACCGCTAAGCCATCTCTCCAGCCCATTTTTTTCTTTTTTGTTCTTTACTGTGGGTGCCACCTGAACATGTGTGTTGAAATTAGCCATATGGTGTGTGGTGGTTTGAACGTAAAATATCCCCCATAGCCTCATGGGTTTGTGATTAAGCCTCACAGCCAGTCCCCAGCTGGAGGAGCCATTGGGAGGTGGAGCCTTGCTGGAGGAGGTGTGTCACTGGAGACGGGCCTTGGGATTTTATTATCCAGCCCTGCTCGCCAGTGTTAGCTAACTCACTCTTGCTGCTGCTTTGACAAGATGTAACACCCCAGCCTGTCTGCTCTGCTTTCCCTGCTATGAAGAAACGTCTCGAAACTGGAAGCTGAAATAAACCCTTTCCTTCCTCCAGCTGCTTCTGATCACGTGTTTTGTCCCAACAATAAGACTGGTGACAGCAACTGCTACATGGTGACAGCAAGAACATGGACTCTACAGCCAGGGGCGGAGGTCCCAGAACTTGGTTCTGCTAGTCACTAGCCATTTGTCTTTGGTTGGATTCCCTAAGCCGTGCAGTTGGTGACCCCAAGCTCAAGAAGGGAGCAGTGTGCAGGGAAGTAAAGAGCCTAACTGAATCATCTTACTTTTTAATCCTGAACACTAAATTCAGTGCTTTAAGAATGCTTTCTTTGGGGTTGGAGAGATGGCTTAGTGGTTAAGGCATTTACCTGCAAAGCCGAAGGATCCCGGTTTGATTCTCCAGGACCCACATAAGCCAGAGGCACAAGGGGGAACATGCATGTGGAGTTCATTTGCAGTGGCTGGAGGCCCTGGCGCACCCATTCTCTCTCTCTCTCTCTCTCTTTCTTTCTTTCTCTAAATAAATAAATAAATAAATAAATAAATAAATAAATAAATACAGTATTTTTTTAAAAAAAGAATGCTTTCTTTTATAACCTCCAACCCAGCCAGTGAGAGCACAAAGAGATACGCTCACACACAAGATCTTACTGCAGAAGTGGTGTGGCGTTTCCTACTGAAGAAATTCATTGTTCACAGACCTGGCAAAGAAAAAGATCTCCAAACAAGCAGTCCATTGAGGAACAGACCATGCAAGTATGATGCAATGGTGAATCATAACATGAAAAGAAGTTCTGAATGAAAATTTTGTGTCACAGAAGGATCAAAGGCTGTCCAAAAAAACCCACAAAGAAACCCTGTTGATTTTAAAGTCTTGTTCATTTCCACCACTGACTTTGCAGTGGACTGTTTATCAGTTCAATGACATACTTCTGGTGAGCATGGGGTCTTCTCAGCTCTTGCTTGCCTCTGGAATAAGACCACCAGGAAACAGAGTCCATGTACCCCACAGAAACTGGGAAGAGAGAGTAACTGCTCAGAGGAAAATACAAGGTACATAGAACAGGTGTAGATTTTCATCAAAGCTCTTCCAACAATGCCTCCTTCAAGACCGGGAGTCAGGTGTGGGATCCGCCCACCAGTGGGTCCAGCCCTACAAGGGCCATTAAAACAAATCTTTTCTTTAAAGATTTTTATTTTATCTTATTTGATTTTATTTATTTGAGAGAGCAAGAGAGGAGAAGAGAATGGTGCACCAGGGCCTCTTACTTACTTACTGGGGAATTAAACTTAGGTCCTTAAGCAAACGTCTTAACCACTAAGCCATTTATCCAGCCCTAGAATGAATCTTTTTTTTTTTTTTTCTTTAAAAGCAGAGAGAGACACAGAGAGAATATACTTATGTTCTAACTTTGTCTTAATAACTTTTTTTTTTTTTTTTTTTTTTTTTTTTTTTCAAGGTAGGGTCTCACTCTAGCTCAGGCTGACCTGGAATTCACTATGTAGTCTCAGGGTGGCCTCAAACTCTCTGTGATCCTCCTACCTCTGCCTCCTGAGTACTGGGATTAAAGGCGTGTACCACCACCCCTGGATCTTAATGACTTTAAAAAATATTTTATTTATTTATTTGCAAACAATGAGAGAGAAAGAGTGTGAATGGGGCATGTCAGGGCCTTTAGCCACTGCAAACGAACTCCAGATGTATGTGCCACTTTGTGTATCTGGCTTTACATGGGTACTGGGGAATTGAACTCAGGTTGTTAGGTTTTGCAGGCAAGTGCCTTAGCTGCTGAGCCATCTCTCCAGCCTAATCACTTTTTTTATTAATTATTATTTTTTATTGACAACTTCTATATTTACATACAAAAAAACCCACCTGATATTTCCCTCCCCTCCCCCCACCTAATCTTTTTTTTAAAAAAAATATTTATTTATTTACACACAGAGAGAGACAAAGAGATGAGAGACACACAGAGAGAGAATGGGCATACCAGGGCCTCCTCCAGATGCATGTGCCCCTTTGTGAATCTGGCCCTACATGGGTATTAGGGAATGACACCTGGGTCATGAGGCTTTGCAACAAGCACCTTAACCACTGAGCCATCTCTCCTGCCCCTGAAATAGATCTTGCTGCTTTGTCTTATTTGGAGGGAAGGTCTCCCTATGTGATTATAACTGACCTTGAACTCACTATGTACATCAGGCTGGCCTTGAAGTCGCAGAAATCCTCCTGCCTCTGCTTCCTGAGTGCTGGAATTATAGGCATGAGCCATCAGACCCATCCTGAAATAGATCTTAAATCCCTGCACTTGAAATTTCTTTTCTGCAGATTTTCTAGCTCAGGAGCATAGAAAATGACAAAATATATTAGCATTGGAATAACAGGGAATATCATAACATGAACTTTCTAAGCCTCATTTACCAATTTTCTTGTCATTTATTTAATTCTTGATTTGTCTTTGGTAATTTTTGAAATAGAGAAATACAGTCAGCTGCATATAAGCAAACATTATTGATATGTGCAATGTGTGTACCTCACGTGTATGCATGTAGTGGTCAGAAGAGAAGGTCAGATGTCCTCCTCTGTCACTCTTCTATCTTATCTATTTGGGACAGAGTCGCTCTGTGAACCTGAAGCCCACACTGCTTTTCAGTCAGACTGGCTGATCAACAAAACCCAGCCATCCTTCTGCCCCTGCCCAACTCAGCACTGGGGCTACCGGCATGCATAGCCACGCCTTGCTGTCTACGTGGATGCTGGGGACGGAACGCAGATCCTCGTGCTTGCTCTTACCCACTGAGCCATCACTCCAGCCCAAGTAAACAATTTTGATGGGAAAAAGTTTGCATTAATACATGTACAAGATCATATAAATATTTTTTGTTGTTGTTTTTAAAGGCATGCACCTTTAATCCCAGCACTTGGGAGGCAGAGGTAGGAGGATCGCCGTGAGTTTGAGGCCACCCTGAGACTACATAGTGAATTCCAGGTCAGCCTGAGCTAGAGTGAGACACTACCTCAGAAAGGCAAATAATAATAATAAATAAATAAATAAATAATTTATTAGAGACAGAGAGAGGAAAAGAGAGAGAGAGAGAGAGAGAGAGAGAGAGAGAGATAAAGAGAGAGAGAATGGGCCTCTAGCCACTGCAAATGAACTCCAGGTGCATGTGCCACCTTGTGCATCTGGCTTGGGTCCATAGGCTTCACAGGCAGGAGCCTTAACTGCTAAGCAATCTCTCCAGCCCTTATTTAATTTTTACAAAGCATGTGTGTGTGTGTGTGTGTGTGTGGCGTGTGCACGTGCGCCAGGGTCTCTTGCCACTACGACTGAATTCCTGTGGCTTTATCTGGGTGATGGGGAATTGAACTTGGGCCGGGAGGCTCTGGAAACCACTTTAACTACTGAGCCATCTCCCTGGGTCTAAAGGTGTGTTTTCATGGTTAGTTGTGGGATCAGAGTAAAAAGTCCATGTACATTACATTTAGTTGTTGGAGTGCTTGCATTTTTTTTCCCTCTCATAGTCTTACTTTACTTTCTTTTTTTAAAATATATTATTTATTTATTTATTTATTTATTTATTTATTTATTTATTTATTTATTTGAGAGAGAGAGGGAGGGAGAGAGAAAAGAGAGAGAATGGGCATGCCAGGGCCTCCAACCACTGCAAATGAACTCCAGAATGCATGCATGGGTCCTAGAGAATCAAACTGGGGTCCTTTGGCTTTGCAGGCAAATGCCTTAACCACTGGGCCTTTAAAACTAATGAACTCCAGGTGCATGTGCCACCTTGTCATCTGGCTTGGGTCCATGGGTCTTTAAGGCAGGAGCCTGAGCCCTTATTTAATTTTTACAAAGCATGTGTGTGTGTGTGTGTGGTGTGTGTGGTGTGCATTTTCCTGTGGCTTTATCTGGGTGATGGGGAATTGAACTTGGGCCGGGAGGCTCTGGAAACCACTTTAACTACTGAGCCATCTCCCTGGGTCTAAAGGTGTGTTTTCATGGTTAGTTGTGGGATCAGAGTAAAAAGTCCATGTACATTACATTTAGTTGTTGGAGTGCTTGCATTTTTTTTCCCTCTCATAGTCTTACTTTACTTTCTTTTTTTAAAATATATTATTTATTTATTTATTTATTTATTTATTTATTTATTTATTTATTTATTTGAGAGAGAGAGAGAGGGAGGGAGAGAGAAAGAGAGAGAATGGGCATGCCAGGGCCTCCAACCACTGCAAATGAACTCCAGACGCATGCGCCCCCTTGTGCATCTGGCTTGCATGGGTCCTAGAGAATCAAACTGGGGTCCTTTGGCTTTGCAGGCAAATGCCTTAACCACTAAGACACCTCTCCAGCCTTACTTTACTTTCTTTAGTCACATTTTAAAAATAATAAAAGAGCCGGGCATGGTGGCACACGCCTTTAATCCCAGCACTCGGGAGGCAGAGGTAGGAGGATCGCCGAGAGTTCGAGGCCACCCTGAGACTACATAGTTAATTCCAGGTCAGCCTGGACCAGAGTGAGACCCTACCTTGCAAAACCAAAAAAAAAATAAATAATAATAATAATAATAATAATAATAATAATAATAATAAAAAAAAAGAAAGAAAGAAAGAAAGAAAGAAAGCCGGGCTTGGTGGCGCACACCTTTAATCCCAGCACTCGGAAGGCAGAGGTAGGAGGATCGCCGTGAGTTCGAGGCCACCCTGAGACTCCATAGTGAATTCCAGATCAGCCTGTGCTAGAGTGAGACCCTACCTTGAAAAACCAAAAAAGAAAGAAAGAAAGGAGGGAGGGAGGAAAGGAAGGAAGGAAAGAAATGGAACCAGGCCATCTGTCCTTTCCAGTGACTTGTAACTGGCTCTGGAATCAGTTCCTGGAAGGAAGTTGATAATGTTTAGTTTTCAGGAGCGCTGGGGATTCTGGGTAAGCTTATGACTGCTCACTTAACACAAATGCGTTTGGACTACTGCAGCCCTGGACCACGTGCCAGCCCTGTTGTTTTTTGTTTGTTTGTTTGTTTGTTGTTTTTTCGAGGTAGGGTCTCACTTAGCTCAGGCTGACCTAGAATTCACTCTAGTCTCAGGGTGGCCTTGAACTCATGGCGATCCGCCTACCTCTGCCTCCCAAGTGCTGGGATTAAAGGCATGTGCCACCACGCCCAGCTGCCAGCCCTGGTTTTGAAGAAGGCACAATGTACCCCAGAGCACTGTCGGTGAGAGAGTGGTGAGTGCCCTTCAAATAGGGAGAGAGGTGAGACGGGAGTGCTTTTTAGCTGGAGCAACGTGAGAGCAATGAGGAGGTGACAGTTCAGATCTCAGCAAAGAAGATCAGGAGAGAAGGGCGCCAGGCAGAAGGAACGGAGAGGACACAGGGTGGAGACTGGGAGACACTGGGGAGACAAAGCCAGAAAACCAAGCCAGTGCCCAAGGAAGGGGGTCAGCGGGCTTGTGGGATAATGTCCCTTCTGTCCAGCACATAGGAGGACAATGGGTTTTAACCGGGCACATGTGGCCCCAGATTTAATCAGGTTTTCAAAGATTCCTTATGGGCTGGGGAGATAGATGGCTTAGAGGTTAAAGGCACTTGCTTGCAAAGCCTTCTGGCCCAAGTTTGATTCCCCAGTACCCACGTAAAGCCAGATGCACAATGTGGTGCCTGCTCTAGAGTGTGTTTGTAGCCACTCTTTCAGTCTCACGCCCCCTCCCTCCTGCACTTGGGCCATGCGGCAGGGTTGCTCCAGCAGTGCTGGAGGGGCCAGGATGACAGGACACGGACACTTCCCCTCTTCAGTTCAGATCTCTAAAAAAGAAATGCAGGCTCCATCTTCTAAAGGGGGCCACAGGAGGGAGAGAACTGGAAGTCCCAGGCTGAAGCAGCAAAACCAAGGTTGGCATGTCCATCGTGTCTCTCCTCTACCTCCTGGCCTGAGCGAGCTGGACTGGAACCCTGTTTCCACCCTGAGTAAGCCTACCACTGTGAATGCCAGCAGTCTCCTGGTGACCAAGCAGGTGGCCCTCAAAACAGGGCAATGGGTGCCCAATCCTCCAACACCATGTTCCCACAGAACCGCTTACTGAGAGCAGCCATTATTTTAGCAATACTCACCTATTCCCCCTTGATTTCATTAATGTAAAAGTCATGTCTTTGTATCGCAAGATGCAAGCAGTTAGCCTCTGCCTACAGAGTGACCTCTGCGCGGATGTATGAAACTTGTGAATGTGGCTCTCCGCAGGCCTGGCTCTTGTGGAAGGACAGACACAATTCAAATGGAACTCTCAAGGGCCAATAGATCACATGTCCTCTGTCACCTTTATCAAATTCATTGCAGGATATTGATTGCCTCCGTATCTGAGCAGAAAACAATCAGTTGTGTGTTAAGTGGTGCGGTACAGGAAACTTGAATGAACCAAGTTCCCTGCTGTCAGTCAATAGCAGGCACAATTTTCCCAGTTCTTATAAATGATAATGTCATGCGCTGTAGGCTGTCCTTCAGTCTCGAGTACTTGCCTAAATGAGACGCTGTCACACTGCAGGGACAGTGACCTTTTCAGAGCCGGGGATGGGTAGAGCTCCTGGAACAGGGGTCAGGAACAGTAGGAATAGGGGGTTGTATTGTATTTCCTGTGAAAGGGTACAAGGAAAGCTGCTGTATTGAGATGTCTAGAATTGGCTTGACGGCTGGAGAAAGGAGGCAGGTTCATCCATTTTAAAGAGTAAGGAGCACATTCAAATCATAAAGAAATGACAAACGCTGAAGGTGAGGCGCATGCTAATTACCCTGTGTTGATTCAAGGGCTGAGGGTTAGCTCAGTGGAAGACAGTGAGCTGAGTATGTATGTGCAAGGCTCTGGGTTCAATGCCTAGTACCACAAGAAAAGAGAGGGCATTCTAGAATATGGAAGAAGGGAGCTAGTGGGCAATTAGCTGTCTCCACTGAATCAAGCACTTGGAGAAAAACCACTTTTGTCGTGGTCACCATCACTAGGCCTGGGACCCTAAGACTCCACGGGGCATTGGTCTGGTTCTGTGTTAATAAAATGGGGTTACTGCCATGGGCGATGGGTGGCAAGGATCATTGCACAAACCCCAGCCACTTCAGACAGAGAGCACCAACCTACTCCACCCCATTCTGCCAAACTCCATGGCCCAGTGACTTATCTTGTTAAAGATTAATCCGTGTGGCTTCTGTCCAAGGGCGTAGACTATTCTTCAAACCCCAGGAGCAGAGGTTGAGTGAGAATAAAAATTCTAGCGCCTTCTGCCTGGTTCCCATGCTACCGGGAGCAGGAGAAACACTTATGTTACCACTGATAATGGGGAAAGAGGTTTACTCTGTGGAAAGGTGGCTGTACTGAGAAGCAGTGTTTCTAGATGAGATGTTGGCTTCCAGGAAAGGGGTATTCTGGTGTTTTTTTTTTTTTTTTTTCACAAAGGACATCATTTCTGAGGTTATAAAAATTATTCCTAGGCTGGAGAGATGGCTTAGCAGTTAAGGCGTATGCCTGTGAAGCCTAAGGACCCAGGTTTGATTCTCCAGGTCCCATGTAAGCCCGATGCACAAAGTGACACATGCATCTAGAGTTCGTTTGCAATGACTGGAAGCCCTGGCGTGCCCATTCTCTCTCTCTCTCTCGCTCTCTCTCTCGCTCTTGCTCTCTCTTTCTGACTGTAATAAATAAATAAAAATTTAAAAAAACATTCCTGATCAAAGAAATTTGAAAATCTTGCATAATATGCCCCTTTCTTGAGCACTTGCAGTACAAATGAACACATTCAAAGCTCTAAGAGGGCCTAGAGAGATGGACCAGTGGTTAAAGGTGCTTGCTTGCAAAGTCTGACACCAGGTTCGATTCTCCAGTACCCATGTAAAGCTAGATGCACAAAGTGTCCAATGCATCTGGAGTTTGCAGTGGCAAGAGGCCCTGGCATGCCCATTCTCTCTCTGTGTCTGCCTCTTTCTCTCTGTGTGTGTGTGTGTGTGTGTGTGTGTGTGTGTGTCTCTGTCTCAACTAACTAAATAAAATACTTTCAATAAAAGCTCTAAGTCTTACTGAAAAAAAAAAAAGTCTGCTTAATCAGAGTGTCCCAGACTTAAGTCCCCAACTGCTTCTGTACTGTCACCTATCCGTTTCTCTCCCATGGACCTGCCTTGGGCAGTGTCACGTCAAGACATGTGTTGGGGTGCTAGGGTTCATACTGATTGGAGGTTGGAATCCTGGAAGGAATTAGATCTTACAAATGCAGAAGACCTCTAGGCCCATGAACCCTGATTTCAGGTCTTTGGCCAAGTTATCAAAGAACTGAAAATGCAGACTCAGAGAAGAGTAATTTATAAATGATGGGATTTATTTTAGGGAGAGTAAGACAAGAGGAAGGGCTGGAGAGATGGCTTAGCAGTTGAGGCACCTGCCTGTGAAGCCTAAGAACACTTGTTCGAATCTCCAGGTCCCACGTATAGCCAGACACAAAAGTGCCACAAGCGCGCAATGTTGTACATGCCCACAAAGGGGCACATGCGTCTGGAGTTCGTCCACAGCACCCGAAAAGGCCCTGGTGCACCCATTCTCTCTCTGCCTTTTCCTCTCTGTCTCTCTCTCTCCCTCTCTCTCTCTCTCTCTCTCTCTCAAAAAAAAACTTTAAAAAAAAAAAGAAAAAGAAAACATCAAGAGGAAAAGCAAGCAAGAAAGCCCAGGCCAAGAAAATTCTCCTCCTTCCTGGGCTGGAGCAGGGAGGGGAGGCTGACAAAATCCCCCTCACATGGGGAAAGGTGAGAAGAGGCTAAGGGGGTCAGTCTAATGAGGATGCGCCTCATCACCAGACTCAGGAGCGTAAGGGAGATCGGCTGATGGGCTCAAGAGGCTGGTTCAGGAAGGGCCAGCCCACCGTCGCCAAGCCCCGGAGAGTTGAGGAAGAAGCAGCGAGCGTGGGTTCTCGTCTCGCGGGAGCAGGCAAGGTGGCGTCCATGTTTCCAAGGGCTAGGGTTACCTTGCTCCTGACCCTAATCAATATGGTGCTGCCTTAGCTGTACCTTCAATCAGCGATTCTGGTCTCTGCTCATTTGTACTTCCCAAAAGATGGGGCTGAAGTCATTGTTTAAACAGAGTGACAGGATTTTTTCTTTTCTTTTTCTTTTGTTTGTGTGTGTGTTGAATTTGGAAGAAAACAGAAGTAGCAATCTCATGGGGAGAGAGGTTTAGACACCTGAAAACTTTTTAACAGAAGCTTTTTAAATATTTTATTATTTATTTATTTATTTATTTAGGAGAGAAGAAGAGGCAGAGAGAAAGAGAGAATGGGCCTGTCAGGGCCTTCAGCCACTGCAAATGAACTCCAGACACATGTGCCCCCTTGTGCATCTGGCTTATGTGGGTCCTGGGGAATCAAACCAGGATCCTTAGGCTTTGTAGACAAACGCCTTAACCACTAAGCCATTTCCCCAGCCCTAATTTATTTATTTATGAGCACAGATACACTCACACAGAGAAAGAGAGAGGGAGGGAGGGAAGGAGAGAATGGACATGCCAGGGCCTCTAGCCACTGCTAATGAACTCCAGATACATGTGCCACTTTGTGCATCTGGTTTACATGGCTACTGGGGAATGGAACCTGGGTCATTAGGCTTTGCACACAAACACCTTAACTGCTGAGCCATCTGTGTAGCCCTTAAGGGACATTTATTTGTGGCAAGGCTGGACTGCAGTGTCTGTGAATGTGACCCTCAGGCCATCCCAGATTCCAAGCACACAGAGAAGGAAGCTCAACACAGCTGTTGGGTCAGGATGCAATCCATTTGTGAGATTTTTATTGCAACTCTAGATGGTCAATTTGGCAGAGATTGCAGCCTTGTGTTCTCCTCTGACCCACGCCCGATTCTTAGAATACTCAGGCTTCACTTAAACTGGTGAGGAGATAATAGCTTGTAGCAGTTACCATCCCACTGCTGAGACAAAACACCTGACCAAAAGCAGCTGCTGAGAGAAAAGGGTTTATTTTGGTTTACAGTCTTGAGGGGACATTTCATCACAGCAAGAAAGCAGAGCATGGCTGGAGAGAAGGCTTAGCAGTTAAGACACTTGTCTGTGCAGCCTAAGGACCCAGGTTCAATTACACAATAACCACATAAGCCAGATGCACAAGGTGGGGCATGCATATGGAGTTTGTTTGCAGTGGCTGGAGGTCTTGGCATGCCCATTCTCTCTCTCTCTCTCTCTCTCTCTCTCTCTCATAAGTAAATAAAATATACTTTTTAAAGAAAGCAGGCTTAGCAGTTAAGTGCTTGCCTGTAAAGCCTAAGGACCCTGGTTCAAGGCTCAATTCTCCAGGACCCATGTAAGGCAGATGCACAAGGTGGCGCATGCATCTGGAGTTCATTTGCAGTGGCTGGAAGCCCTGGCATGCCCATTCTTTCTCTCTCTCTATCTGCCTCTTTCTCTATCACTCTCAAACAAAAATAATAAACAAAAGAATTTTTAAAAAGAAAGCAGAGCAGAACAGAGACTAGACATCACATCTTGCCACACCAGCTGGCAGGAATCAGAGAGCTGAGCTCTGACAAGGGGGAGCTGAGCTGTAACACCCAAAGCCCGCCCCCAGCAACATACCTCATCCAGAAAGGCTCCACCTCCCAAATTACCCTCCGCTAAGGACTGAATGAGAGGTTTCATCACAAACACATGAGCCTGTGGAAGGCAGTTCCCCTTCAAACCACACAGCTGTTTTCCTTTCCCCTTGAAACCATCAGTGAATGTTTGGCTCTGTTTTGTCTGTAGAAAGTTAAAAGCAGGGCACCCTTGCCTCCAGTAAATTAAGAGCTCCATCAACTCCAACCATTTGGGGACATTTTTGATAATTTTGCTTTAGAGAAACATAAGGCTTTCTTCCATGCTGCCGTCTCTAACTTTTACTTTCCTGAGGTAATTGTTATTCCTGTCAGGACTCTGGGGTCTAGGCAGCCTGGGGCCAGACAGTTAACTGGTGCAGCACCAGAAATAGAGTAGGCTCCTTGCTGGTGCATCTTAGCTAAGGGTGCATGGCTTTGCTACTGCCTTCCTACCCAGAGAGAATTTAAAAAGAGCCAGTTTGGGCTAGAGAGATGGCTTAGCAGTTAAAGCACTTGCCTGCAAAGCCTAAGGACCCAGGTTCAATTCCCCAGTACCTACATAAGCCAGCTGCACAAGAGGGGACATGCATCTGGAGTTTGTTTGCAGTGGCTGGATTTCACATGCCCATTCTCTCTAGCTGCCTCTCTCTCACACACACTTTCTCTCTCAAAATGGATAAATAAAATTAAAAAGAAGTAGCTGGGCGTGGTGGTGCACGACTTTAATCCCAGCACTTGGGAGGCAGAGGTAGGAGGATCGCCGTGAGTTCGAGGGATCGCAGTGAGTTCCAGGTCAGCCTGGGCCAGAGTGAGACCCTATCTTGAAAAACAAACAAACAAACAAAAAGAAGAGCTACTTGTTGCAAAAAAAAAAAAAAAAAAAATGGTGATCAATCCTCTGCCAGCTGCTTAGTGACTTCACAGGACACTCCATCCGTCCATCCATCCACTCATTTGTACATCTCCAAATGCAGTCATGGCCCGGCATGGTGGCACATGCCTTTAATCCCAGCACTCAGGAGGCAGAGATAGGAGGATTGCTGTGAGTTCAAGGCCACCCTGAGACATAGTGATTTTCAGGTCCGCCTGGGCTAAAGCAAGGCCCTACCTGGGAAAAAAAAATACAGTCATGCATTGATCAACAAGGGAAGATTGACTGAAATCTGTCATAAGAGGATCTGTCGTGGGAACATTGTTGCTCGCACTCATAGAAGCTGACATGGCCACTTCAGGCAGTCAAAAAATTACGTAACACAGAATGTGTGGTGCTGGCTAACAGGGTGCACTGTCTTACAATTAACATTTTCTGTCTTTTGTTTAATAGGTAGAAGTATATCCTAAAGTCATGATAAAAAGTATAGTAAGGGCTGCAGAGATGGCTTAGCAGTTAAGGCATTTGACTGCAAAGCCAAAGGACCTTGCTTTGATTCCCTAGGACCCACATAAGCCAGATGCACAAGGGGGCACACACATCTGGAGTTCATTTGCAGTGGCTGGAGGCCCTGGTGCACCCATTCTCTCTCACTCTCTCTCTTTCTCTCTCTACCTGCCTATTTCTGTATCTCTCTTTCTCAAATAAATTAATAAAAAATAAAATATTTTTAAAAAGTATAGTAAATACCTAACAGTAATTGTTTATTGTCCTGATGGAGTACTGTGCACTGGACAGAATTGTCTGTTTAAGTCTCTTTTTTTTCTTTTTTGTTTTTTTGTTTTCTGAGGTAGGGTCTCACTCTAGCTCAGGCTGACCTGGAATTCACTATGTAGTCTCAGGGTGATCCTCCTACCTCTGCCTCCTGAGTGCTGGGATTAAAGGCATGCGCCACCACACCTGGCAAGTCTCTTTAAAAAAAAAAAAACAAACAGACAGAGAGAGAGAAAGAGAGAAAATGGGCATACCAGGGCCTCTAGCTACTGAGAACAAACTCCAGATGCATGTGCCATTTTGTGCATCTGTCTTCACGTGGGTCCTGGGGATTTGAACCTGTGTTGTTAGGCTTTGTGGGCAGATGCAAAAGGGCCTTAGTTGCTGAGCCACCTCTCCAGCTCTTCGTGTGATTCTCGTAGGCAGCAGGTTTGTTCACACCAGCATCCCCACCAACAGCGATGAATGCGCGTTAGGATGGCTACGATGTCACTAGATGATAGGAACATTTCATGTGTCATTATCTTCCAGGACCATGGTCACGCAGCCCCGTGTGGACTGAAGAATCTCTGTGTCACCAAAGAGGAAGTTGAGGCAGAGAGCAAGTTCAGTGACTTGCACACATCCCACAGAACAGGCTGTCGTCCATGAAGGGCGTTGAATGTTGAGAAGCCTTTTCAGGTGTTCAGAAGCCCGGCAAGCTCTGGTCACAGAGTCAGGGGGAGGATGGTTTCAGGAAAGAAGGAATAACTCGCCTTGTGATGGCTAGCTTCCGTGGCAGCCTCTAACAGCCACTTGAGTGGAAGGAAGGCTAACCTGCCAACTTGTCCCCGATGGCAGATCAGGCAGAAGCCCAAACAACCATTTCTAAACAGTGACAGTCTCATGGTCCCCCTGCTGCCACCTCCCGTCTCTTTTTACCATGTATGAGTTACTTCTGCACCACTGTGTCCGAAAGACCTGACAGAAACAGTATTGGAACTGGGGGCCCAGTTGAGATGGGGGTCAGGTAGCTTTGTTAGGTAGTTGGGATGACTGGACCCCTGAAAGTAACCTTGCAGTCTCCACTTTGCTAGAAATCAAAGCATGCTCTGACTTCTTATCTGTTCCCTAGATCTGTTTTTCCACAAACAACCTGGGCCCCTCCTGGAAGGGAGCTCTTCCTTCCTAGGATTTAATCCTGACGTTGTGGTTGGTCAGCCCCCAGAACCTGGTTGGCCTCTTCCTGAGACAGCCCCTAGCCTAGATCAATCCACTGTCTGTCTAGCTCACCTGAACTAGAGGGCAGGGCCCACCACCACAAGGTTATCAATACGTTTGCAAGAGGAGAGCGAGGTCTCTGGGCTGCCTGACCACTGGTGGACCTCCAAGTTCTCGTGAGTTTCCCCTCGACTCTCGGCACCCTAACCCTACTTCCTACACGGGCTCTTTGCCCGCCCTGCCCATCACATGGCAGGAGCTCCCTGGACTTTCTTTTCTGCCCTCTCTATGGTTTTTCCAGACCCATCCTGTGGGCTCTCGGACCATGTGGGTGTATTCATTTTCCTTCTCTTGGTTTTGTACTTTCCTAAATAAATATAATAAGTTAATCATTATCCTTTTCAGTTTGGTTTCCCCAATTCTTTTTTTCCCCCCAATTCTTTGATTAAATACAAATATGAACCCGGGGCTTGGGGTTCAAGAACTATTCCTGAACTCCTAACACCCCCATTTCACAGCGATAACCTCAAAGGCTTCTAATGACTCACTTCTTGACAACCAGGCCCCACCTTCTAAAGGTTCTACAACCTCTCAAAATGGTGCCAGTAGCTGGGGGGCAAGTGTTCCATCCATGAGCCCATGAGGGAAATTTTAGACTCAGACCACAAGAGATATTCCCACAAATACAGGGACAAAAGCAAGGAGCAGGGACCTGACCCACAGCACACAGGGTGGGAGGAAGGTGTGGAGTCATCCCCCAGTCTCTGGTCACCCAGGCTGCTCCTGCAGGGGTGCTCTTTACTGGGGGGCCCCAGGGGATCTGTTCCCACCCTGCCCTTCTTCTGGCCCAACTCTCCCTGGGTGATTCAGTTAGGGCACCATGCAGAAGATACAGGGTCTTTCCCTGAAATTCTGCGGATGGAGCATTTTGCATTTAAGAATGTTCTAGGCCTGGAGAGATGGCTTAGCAGTTAAGGCCTTTGCCTGTAAGGCCAAAGGACCCTGGTTCGATTCTCCAGGACCCACGTAAGCCAGATGCACAAGGTGGTGCATGCATCTGGAGTTTGTTTGCAGTGGTTGGAGGCCCTGGTGTGCCCATTCTCTCTCTTCCTCTTCCTCTTTTCTCAAATAAATAAATAAATAAAATATATTTTTTAAAAAAGAAGAAGAATGTTCTAGAAAAATGGTGTGGCTAAGTCCTATGGTGGGGAGGAGGCGAAGAAGCTCTTTGGGTCAGAAGCAATAGACAGGAAATGGAAAGGGTGAAGGTGCTGAGGAGAGGCGCCTCCCCAAGCCGCACCCAGGTAGCCTGGGGTCCACAGAGTCCGGATGTGTTCACCAACTGTAAACAGCAGGTCTGCAGGTCCATTCCAGGCTTCTTGATGGAACTGTCCACAAGGGGTCAGGAGACGCATGTGGTATGATTGGCAGCAGGTGCTATTTGTGGACCACTGTAGGAATCCAAGCCCACCTCCCCTAGATTTGTCAGTTTCCTCACGGATAAACTTACTCCATAGGAGTGTTAGCGAGTGAGTAATGCCAGGCGGTGTTGGGAGTGTGGCTCAATGATACGCATGCCTCGAATTCCCTGGGCCTACTCCTCAGCCCTGCAAAAGGAAACAAGAAAATTGACAATTAAAAACCCTCTGTACAAGGGCACAAGGGGCACCCATCCAGCCTGCGTATCATGTACATGGAGAGATGGTTCAGTGGTTAAAGGTGCTTGCCTGCAAAACCTGAGGGCCTGGGTTTGATGCCCCAGTACCCATGTAAAAGCCAGATGCACAAAGTAGCTCATGCATCTGGAGTTCCGTCTGTCTGCTTTTTTGTCTCAAATAAATAGATTCAAAAAAATTTTTTTAAGTTTGTTTTCAGAATTTAAGGTGGGTACAAATATAAATATCCATTCTATTATATTCAGCATTTCTCCTCAAATCTACTAGATGCTTTAGAATAATTTAGTTCTTGAGTTTAATTACAAAATCTGTCACATCCAGCCCCACTGGCTTCCTTTTTGTTGTTTGGTCTTAATTAGTACTCATGTCCTTCCCTCTGCCTCTCTCTCCTCCCCAAATGCCTGTCTTATCTGTACCGCTTAAGACAACCTGTGTCCCATTACCAAGGTCATCTGTGCAGAGCCTGCTGGGATCTTGTCTGCTCAGCCAGTGTCCCTCTGGTGCCCAGCGTGATGTGAGATTGGGTTCTAGGACAAAGCTGGCCCCCAGAACCAAGCAGAATACCCCAAGGAATCACTCTCCTGGGATGTGCAGGGGCTGGGACTGGAGATGCTAGATCCGAGTGGCTCAGCCTGTACCAGTGTGTAAGAAACTCAGCCAAGAGAAAGAATGTGGGTGCAGGGGCTTTGCCTGCAGGTAAGAAAGCGAAGGGCCTAGTAGTCCTGTGTGCTAGTGTCAGCTGCACCACCCAGACTGGCCTTAAATTGGGCACGTTTCTTCACTTGTCAGAGCTTTCTCTTCCTGTGAGGGTTAATCTCTGGTGGTCAACTTGACAGGATTTTAAATCACCAGGAAACAAATCTCTGGTCATATCTGTGAGGGGTTTTCTACCTTTTTTTTGTTTTTTTGGTTTTTTTGCTTGTTTGTTTTTCCAGGTAGGGTCTCACTCTAGCCGAGGCTGACCTAGAATTCACTCTGTAGTCCTAGGATGGCCTTGAACTCACGGTGATCCTCCTACCTCTGCCTCCCAAATGCTGGAATTGAAGGCGTGTGCCACCACGCCCAGCTAAGGACTTTCTACATTCGCTAAATTGAGGTAGGAGGGGGCACCCTAATTGTGGGCAGCACCATGGCATGGACTGGGTTCCTGGTCTACACACAGAGGGGAAAGCTAGGTGAGCCTTCCGCTCTCTCTGCCTGCTCCCTGCTGAGGGATGGTGTGATGTCCGTTGTGATGTGCTTTCCCAGGCTCGATCGATCGACTCTCCCTGTGGAAACTGTCAACAGAAATAAACCCTTTTCCCTTCCTTAAGCTGCTTCTGGCTGGGTGTTTTGATCCAGCAATGAAAAATAACTAATAGGCGCCCTCATCTAAGACCATAGCCTTGTCTGCCTCACAGGGATCGAGTGAGAAAGTCGAGGTGTCACACCATTGGCTATGAATGTGAGAAAGTTGGGGTGAATACACCACTGGTTGTGAGTGTGATGCCTGCCATGGAGAAAGCTAAGCTGCATGGAGATGGATTTCCAGAAACTTATGGGGGACCGAGGACCTTTATCTTGGGAAGGATTCTTGGCCAGGAACGTGTCTAAATCAGCTAGGACTGCCATGGCCAAATACCACAGGCAAGATGATGGAAACAACAGGTGCTTCCTTCCCCAGTTCCGACAGCTGAAGTCTACTGTCAAGGTGCTGGAGGGTCGATTTCTGGCTAGAATCTGGGCTTACACTGGCCATATTGTGCCGTCTCACCACATGCTCGAGTGGCTTTTCCTAAGTGCACTGTGCCCATGGAGTCTTTAAAGAGGGAGGGAAGAAGGGAAGCAAGGAGGGAGGGAAGGAAGGAGAGAGGGGTGTGCTATGCACATGGCAGGAGAGGGAGGGAAGAAGAAAAGAGGGAGGGAGAGGAGGGGGAGGGGAGGGGAGGGTAAGGAGAAAAGGACAAACTCAACATTTCTTCCTATAAGAACCATAACCCTACTAGATCAAAGTCTCAACTTTATAACCTCATTTAACTTAATTACTTCCTTAGAGACTGGGTCCCCGAATGTAGCCACACTGGGGCTCAGGGCTTCACCATGCATTTGGAAGTGGGGACACAAACATTCAGACCTCAACAGGGAGGACACAGAGTGAAAGGGCACCAGCAGATATTCGTTTGGAAGTCTTATAAAATTTTCATTGTCACTGCGTTGAACCTTGTACTCTATTTTCTTAGTTCCAGCCTTACTAAAATAAAGTGCAGAGGACTTTGACCTTAGAGCCTTCAAGACCTCGGCTTGACTGTACTCCACATAAACGCTTGTACATAACATGGTGGATCCTCAGCTCCAGAGGGAATGGCCAGGAGTCGCTTCCGGGCTTCTTTTCTATTTGAACTGATGTTCACATCTGTGCGACTGTACTTTCCTGTTTGAAATGAGCCAGGTCACGATTAGGGGTGTATCTCAGTAGTGGAGCAGTTACCTGGTACTGACAATAACCTGGATTCTGGAAAGAAAAAAAAAAAAAAAAGGCCAGGCTTTAACTAGGAACGGATTAGCTAGTGATATTAATTGAATTTCACTTTGTCCCTAGAAGTGTCTGACCCTAGGGACATCCCTGGGATGAGTTGTGTCAATCAGAGAGGATATGCCTCCACTCTCAGGGAATTCTAAAGGACTTAGGGACACCACACACACACACACACGAAATTTAATAAGATATTTAGTGATGACTGAAGACAGTTAACTAGTCCCAGGGCTGACCTCTTCCAGGGATGAGTCTGATAGGAGACACACTGGCTCTGGTTAACAGCTGACTGGGAGAAGGTGACTTGCACAGGCAGCTATTGTTATTAAACCTGACCCTGGGCTGGAGAGATAGCTCAGCAGTTAAGGCAATTGCCTGTGAAGCCCAAGGACCCAAGTTTGATTCCCCAGGACCCACGTAAGCCAGACGCACAAGGTGGCGCATGCATCTGGAGTGCGTTTGCAGTGGCTGGAGGTCCTGACGTGCCCATTCTCTCTGTGTGTCTGCCCCCCCTCAAATAAATAAATAGATAAATAAATAAAATATTTTTTAAGTTTTATTTATTTATTTATTCGAGAGCAATAAACAAAGAGGCAGATAGATAAAGGATGGGCGTGCCAGGGCCTCCAGCCACTGCAAACGAACTCCAGATGCATGCGCCACCTTGTGCATCTGGCTTACATGGGTCCTGGGGAATCAAGCCTCGAACTGGGATTCTTAGGGTTCACAGGCAAGCGCTTAACCACTAAGCCATCTCTCCAGTCCAATATTAAAAAAAAAACAAAACAAAACGGGTGTAGTGGCGCACACCTTTAATCCCAGCACTCGGGAGGCAGAGGTAGGAGGATTGCTGTGAGTTCGAGCCACCCTGAGACTACATAGTGAATTCCAGGTCAGCCTGAGCTAGAGTGAAACCCTACCTCGAAAAACCAAAGCAAACAAACAAAACAAAACAAAACAACAATAACAACAACAACAAAACTGACCATTCCTGTGGGCAGTGGCTGAAGAAATTGCTAGGCCAGTGGTTCTCAACCAGCAGTGATTTGGCCCTCTGGGAACATCTGGCAACATCTGGAGATAGTTTTGGTTATCATGAAGGAAGGAGATGCTCCTGGAACCTCGGGCTGGCAGCCAGACACATTGTAAACATCCTACTCTGCCCAGGATAGCCCCACAACAGAGGCTTATTCACCCCAAAGATATCAACGGCACCGAGGGTAAGAAACCCAGTTACAGCCCTAGGGTGCACCTATGGCAAGGTGGAGTGGTGGGAACTGAGTCTGCTCACCTCCTGGCGTGTCAGGTTACCTGCCTGTGATGTCATCATCTCTAAGGTTTCCTTTGGCCTTAACATTGTGTGGCTTAGTAACTAGAGAGCCAAGCGGGGACACGAGTGTCTTTAGACCTTCAGGCTTTGAAAGGAAGAAACACAAAGGGTTTTATTTTTCCAAAGACTTTTAAGAGCCAGTGCTTAAATCCCAGGTGAATCTGTCACACAGAACCACTTCATCCTTGACACCGTGTAAGCAGAGCTGCAAGGACCTGGTTCTCATGCTCTGTCACTGAGGAAGGAATTCTTGTCTGGGCTCTAGGGATGGAATCTTCTAGAGTTACCCAGGTCCTCAGATGCCAGTTGGCACAACTGGGGGAGGTGCGGGGGGGGGGGCTCTTTCCAAGTATTGTCTCAACTGCCAAGTCCTAAGAGGAGAAGGACAGCTTGCCCAAGCCTGGACCATTATTCCATCCTCTGATGGCCCTAAGGGGTTCCCCCAGCCGCTGCTTGTCCTTTGTATCCACAGAGCTGCTCTCCCAGACCGGAAGAAAGGGCCAGTAGGGAAAGAATAAGAGAAAACAAGCTTTGACTTGGAGATGGGAAAGCTGGCCTCATGAGAGCTCAAAGTTGTAGAAATGGAATGATGATACTAGACATTTAACAATAATGGCACTTTGCAGAGAGAAAGTCAAGAGTTTCTAATGTAGTCCCCACTCTGTAAAAAAAAAAAAAAAATCCGAAGCCAGGTGTGGTGGTGCACACCTTTAATCCCAGCACTGGGGAGGCATGTGTCACATGCCTTTAATCCCAGCCCTCTAGAGGCAGAGGTAGGGGAATGATCTTAAATTGGAGGACATCCTGGGGACTACAGAGTAAGTTCCAGGTCAGCCTAGACTAGAGAGAGACCGTCTCAGAAAAAAATTAAAAAATAAAAGAAAATACTACACTAAAACAGGACATGTTCTTATCCATGTAAATTGAAGCCCCAGGGTTCAAATATGTGTACAAACCACTGTCCTCATTTTGTGAAGCAAAGGAAGCCCACCAGGAAGGACTTTCAAAGGGGGTGGTCAGTAACTCCTTTGTGACCCGAAACCTCTCACCTATAGGCCCTGAGGGTTTCTTTGTGTCTTTTTGAAAAGGGTGCCCATGTGTCTGTCCCACCCTAGCCCTGGCAGAGGGAGGGGAACTTCTCCCCATCAGTGACAAAAGACACATCAAAAGGACCACTGAGAGAGCTCAGTACAGAGTACACGACTGGCAGAACTTGGGGGGCAGGGGGAGAAGGCTGGGCTGGGGCCATCACTGTCCCTCACTGAGGACAAGAAGACAGAGCCTCCCTATGGCCAAGAGAGCTCCCTAGGGGTCCAGTGGGAGCCCTTTTCTTCTCTTCTCTTCTCTTCTTCTCCTTTCTTTCTTTCTTTCTTTCTTTTTCTTTCTTTCTTTCCTTCTTTCTTTCTTTAATTCTTTCTTTCTTTCTTTCTTTCTTTCTTTCTTTCTTTCTTTCTTTTTTCCTTTCATGGTTTTTTGAGGTAGGGTCTTACTCTAGCTCAGGCTGACCTGGAATTCATTATGCAGTCTCAGGATGGCCTCAAACACTCGGTGATCCTCCTACCTCTGCCTCCTGAGCCCAAGTGCTGGGATTAAAGGAGTGCCCTACCACACCCAGCTCTTTTTATTTTTTATTATTTATTTATGAGAGAGAGAGAGAAGAGAGGCAGATAGAGACAGAGAATGGGCTTGCTAGGGTCTCTAGCCACTGCAAACAAACTCCAGACACATGCGCCACCTTGTGCATCTGGCTTTGTGGGTACTGGGGAATCGAATCTGGTTCCTTAGGCTTCTCAGGCAAGTTCCTTAACCACTGAGCCATCTCTCTTGGCTTGGGAGCCATTTTCAAGGGCCTCTCCCAGGGGGGCTGCATGGAGGAGTGATTGGGCTTGACAGAGGGTGTTCATTTGCAGTGGCTAGAGTTCCTGGAGTGTCCATTCTCTCTTTCTCTCTATCTGCCTCTTTTTCTCTCTCAAATAAATAAAATAAATTTAAAAAAATTTTTAAAACTCTAGCTTGGAAAAAGATGGGCACTATGGGAGGAAACACCAGGGCACCTGGCATGCATGGCCATGTGACTGTCACAGGGACCCCTGGGGTGGGTCCTGAGTGTCCTTCTTCCTGTCTCTTGTTTCACTTCCACTTTGCTCTTCTGAAGATCAGCGTCTCTCACTTGGCAGAGCTAAGGATGACTAAAGCTGGTGGGAGTGCCAACCTTCAAGAAGGGTTACTTCTTGACCCTCAGTTTTAGTTTAAAAGACGGCTGTCAGTTAAAGAGGATGCGCCCCCACCAGTCATGGACTCTCCGAGTCTTTAATTCTGGACTGCCCAGCCTTGAGAACTAGAAGAAATGAATTTGTGTTCCTTACAAACCACTCAGTTCATACTATTTGGTTACAGCAGCTCAAAAAGACCAGCACAGCATAGCATCGTTTTTATTTCTTATTTAATTCTTTAGAAAGAAAGTGATGGGTTGAGTTCACAGCTCTGTAATAGAGAGCTTGCAATAGAAGGAAGGAAGGAAGGAAGGAAGGAAGGAAGGAAGGAAGGAAGGAGGGAGGGAAGAAGGGAGGGAGGGAGGGAAGAAGGGAGGGAGGGAGGGAGGAGGAAGGGAGGGAGGGAGGGAAGGAAGTAGGGAGAAAGGGAGGGAGAGAGGGAGGAAGGAAGGGAGAGAGGGAGGGAAAAGAAGGAAAGAAGGAAGGAGGGAGGGAGGAAGGGGAGGAAGGGAGAAAGGAAAGGAAAGGAAGGAAAGATGGAAGAGACTGAGTAATAAAATCATGTTCAGAATGCATGTGTTTGGTCCTGAGAGACAGAAAGATCTTGTTTGGGTTCAATCCCCAGTACTGAAAAATAACGTGTGTGCGCACATGCACACATGACTTAATAATTTCCAGTTATCTGAGAAGACTTAGCAAGTCTGGCCTTCATCCATTTACCACCCAAAGGGCCTCTGTGGTGACCCCACCTCATTCTGTTAACCCTACCATCACCTTCATCACATGGTTTCTTGACACGAGGCTCTCCTGTTATACGTGTAGATTCTCCCCCGACCACTTTTGCTTTGAGGCCTGCTAGCCTCCATCTCATATGTAGTCCAAGCTGGCCTCAAACTCACGCTTCTCTTGCTTCAGCCCCCCAAGTGCTGGGCTGCGTGATGTTCACTGTGTTTGGATATTTTGTGGACTTTCACAGTGGGAACATTGTGGGATGCTGGAGCTGGTCAGTTATCGGGGCTTCAGCTCTTGGGAGGGGCTGGGAAGCTTGGTCTGAGGTAATTGAAGCTTCCGGTCACCAGGAGCTGGGGAACACAGGTGGTTGTTTTGGATCAAGGGCAAAATGAAAATTGCATGATGGGCACCCTCCAAGGGCAAATAGCAATTTTCTGAGTTACATAATCTGATGGCTTGAAATTGGAAAGCACTGATGTCACCATCCTCATTTTAAAGTAGACGTGTCTGCCCTGTAATTACTTTGTGTATTTTTAATAATAGCAATTGGCCAATGCTGAGGGTGATGATGGAAAGGAAAGAAACAGGCTCGAGAAATAACTGTAAGAATTTTAGCTCCACACATTCTTTTCTCTCTTTTCTTTTTTTTTTTTTTATTTTTTTTTTGGAGAGAGACAGAGAAAGAGGGAGAGGAAGACAGATAGAGATGGGTGCGCCAGCAGTCTCTCAGCAGTTGTGAACAAAATCCAGATGCATGTGCCTCCTTGTGGTCAAGTGTGGCATTGCACCCTTGCATCACTTTGCATCTGGCTAAATGTGGGACCTGGAGATTGGAACTAGCGTTCTTAGGCTTAGGAGGCAGGCGCCTTAACCGCTAAGCCATCTCTCCAGCCCTCTTTTCTTTTTTTTATAAAAAGTTTTTTTGTTGTTTTTAAGCGGGGCGTGGTGGCGCACACCTTTAATCCCAGCACTTGGGAGGCAGAGGTAGGAGGATCGCAGTGAGTTCAAGGCCACCCTGAGACTACATACTGAATTCCAGATCAGCCTGAGCTAGAGACCCTACCTCAAAAACAAAACAAAACAAAACAAAAAAAGTTTCTTTTTAAAATTTATTTATGAGAGAGAGAAGGGGAGCCCCAGAGCCTCTAACCACTGCAAACAAACTCCAGCATGCACCACCATGTGAATCTAGTTTACATGGGTTCTGGGTCAAACCTGGGTCAGCTTCTCAGATAAGCGCCTTAACCACTAAGCCATCTCTCCAGCCCTCTTTTCTTTTCCTTTTGACCTCTTGTTCTACAGTGCTAGGATTCTAGCCGTGTGCCATCAGGCCTGGTTTATGTGCTGCTAGGGATTGAACTCGTGGTTTCATACATGCTAGGAAGGCACTCTACCACTGGGCCACATGGTTTTTTTGTTTGTTTTGTTTCTTGCCCCCTACCCCTGCAACACGAAGGTAGAACCCAGGTCCTCACACATGTCAGACAAGCACCTTATCACTAAATTATATTCCTAGCCTAGCCTTGCAGTTATATGCTCTTGATGACATATCTAGCAACGTCTTCATCTTTTCTTTTTTCTTTTCTTTTCTTTTTCTTTTTTTTTTTTTTTTTACTCATGGTGATTGTCCCACCTCTGCCTCCCAAGTGCTGGGATTAAAGGCGTATGCCACTTGGCTCATATTTTCTTTTCTTTTCTTTTTGTTTTCTTTGGCTTTTCAAGGTAGGGTTTCACTCTGGGCCAAGCTGACCTAGACTTCACTATGTAGTCTCAGGGTGGCCTCAAACTCACAGCGATCCTCCTGCCTCTGCCTGCCAAGTGCTGGGATTAAAGGACTGCACCACCACGCCCGGCCTATATTTTCTTTTTGAAGATTTATTTTTATTTATTTATTTGAGACAGAGAGAGAAAGAGTAAGAATGGATGCGCCAGGGTCTCTAGCCACTGCAAATGAACTCCAGATGCATGCGCTAATATGTACATCTGGCTTATGTGGAGCCTGGAGAAGCGAACTTGGGTTCTTAGGCTTCGCAGGCAAGCGTCTTAACTGTCAAGCCATCTCTCCAGGCTACATCTTCATATTTTCAAAGCCACCTCTCCCTCCTTGTTCTCAGTCCATTTCCTGTCCAGGGTGACACTGATGACTAAAGTAGCCAACTTCTGTGGTAGGGCATTTCATGGGACCAGGGCTAGGAGGGGAAGAATGGTGGGGAGAAAAAGAGGAAGAGAGGAGTGAAAAGAGAAAAACAGAGTTGAAACATACCTTCCCAGATTATATCTTGTGACTATCTTTATTCTTGTTTTTTTAATGTATTTATTTATTTGAGAGAGAGAAACAGGCAGAGAAAGAGAGAAAATGGGCATGCCAGGGCCTTCAGCCTCTGCAAGCAAACTCCAGATGTATGCTCCATCTTGTGCATCTGGCTTACATAGCTCCTGGGGAATCAAACCTGGTTCTTTTGGCTTGCAGGCAAGCACCTTAACCACTATGCCATCTCCCCAGCCCTATTCTTGTTTTGTTTTGTGTTTTTTTTTTTATGAAATTTGAGGCAGGGTCTTGCTATGTTGCTCAAGCTCATGTTGAACTCTTGGTCTCAAGCCATCCTCCTGACTCAACCTCCTAAATACCTGGGACTACAGGTGCATAACACTATGCCTGGAACTTCTTTGTTGACTTCCAATAAAATTCATGATGAGCAAATGATGGAAGCTGAAATTGTCAAGCGTATCCTGTCGGTCATTATGCTCAGTGTTGATGGAGGGTAGGAATTCGGCCTACTAGTCCTATGATGAATAGAGAATTTCTGGTGTGTTTCATAAAAAGTTAATCTGAGTTCAATATCTGAGTGTTTTTGTGTGTTCACAGTGGGAAGGTCCTTGTCTTTATGTGAAGAGGCTTGGGTTCCCATATTGCTGCATAATTCTGGCCAAGTCACTTCATTTTGCATGCATCTGTTCTTTTTTGTTGTTGTTGTTTATTTTATTTATGTATTTATTTGAGAGCTACAGACAGACAGAGAGAAAGAGGCAGATAGAGAATGGGTGCGCCAGGGCCTCCAGCCACTGCAAACGAATTCCAGATGCATGCACCACCTTATGCATCTGGCTTATGTGGGTCCTGGGAAAATCAGGCCTCGAACCGGGGTTCTTAGGCTTCACAGGCAAGCGCTTAACAACTAAGCCATCTCTACAGGCCCCAAATGGCACATTTTTAAAAAGAAAAAAAATCCACATTTTTAGTTTGGTAGCACATGACTACAATGCCAGAACTCAGAGGTTTGCCACATAGTGAGACCCTGTCTCAAAAAGCAACACACAAGCCAGGTGTGGTAGTGCACGCCTTTAATCCCAGCACTCAGGAGGCAAAGGTACGAGGATTGCCATGAGTTCAAGGCCACTCTGAGAGAACGTAGTGAAGGCCAGGTCAGCCTGTACCAGAGTGAAACCCTACCTTTCAAAACTTAAAAAAAAAAAAACAAGGGCTAGAGAGATGGCTCAGCCGTTAAGGTACCAGGGCTGGAGAGTTGGCTTAGCCGTTAAGGTGCTTGCCTGTGAAGCCCAAGGACCCAGGTTTGATTCCCCAGTACCCACATAAGCCAGATGCACAAAGTGGCACATGCATTTAGAGTTTGTTTGCAGTGGTTAGAGGCCCTGGCACGCTGATTCTCTCTCCCTATTTGCCTCTCTCTCTCTCTCTCTCTGACTCTCTCTCTCTCTCTCACACACACACACACACACACATGAATGAATTTTTTAAAATTTTCAAATGAGATACCATCTAATTCCAATTAGAAAGACGGATCAAAAAGACAAAAAAAAAAAAAAAAAAAAAAGCTCAAATCCCACTCGGGACTTTGAAGACATCGCCTCCATCCATGGTTGTTAAAGAAACTGAGGTCAGAGGCGGGCGTGGTGGCACACACCTTTAATCCCAGCACTTGGGAGACAGAGGTAGAAGGATTACCTTGCGTTCAAGGCCACCCTGAGACTACATAGTAAATTCCAGGTCAGCCTCAGCTAGAGTGAGACCCTACCTCAAAAAAAAAAAAAAAAGAAAGAAAGAAAGAAAGAAAGAAAGAAAGAAAGAAAGAAAGAAAGAAAGAAAGAAACAAACTCTGAGGTCAAGAAAGCCTCGATTAAAACAAAAGCTATTGCCCTTCCTGTTCAGTGCTCCTTAAACTCTGTCTCCACTACTCAAGAGCGAAACACAATATCTTAAGCAAACAGAGCCCAAAGAAGCCGCTCATTGGCTCCCATTGTCCCCTGATAGCGCAGCCCCGCCCCTGCCTGTGCTGACACGCTGTTTATATTTTTGTAAGGGCCACTCTTTAACTCACAGCCTGATGACTATAATGGGCCCAATTGTCCCAGGGCTGCGGGAGTTTGGAGGAAGCTGGGGCCATCTCTGATGCTCAGGAGCTACCATAATGGAACTCAGGTAAGGTAAGGCCATTTCGAAGAGTGCGTGAGGAGAGCCTTTTTGGGGCCGGCTGGTAAATCCTGGGACCCTGAGAAACAAGTTGTATTTGGGTTGCTAGTTCTTTCAAGGTTTTAGGGTTTTTGTTTGTTTGTTTGTTTTTGTTTTTTGAGGTAGGGTTTCACTCTAGCTCAGGCTGACCTGGAATTCACTACATAGTCTCAGGGTGGCCTCGAACTCAAGGCAATTCTCCTACCTCTGTCTCCCAAGTGCTGGAATTAAAGGCATGCGCCACCATGCTGGGCTTTTTTTTTTTTTTTTTTTTTTTTTTTGTCTGCTAAAGACTAATTTCCAGGGAAATGTTGACCAAACTCTGGTGAGCACTGTCATTCCAAGTCAGGAAGAAGGAAAACTTGGGGAGAGAAGCAGGCGGGCTTAAGGCCATGCCCGGATGTGGAGGGACTCCCATGTGGATTTCTTTTCAAACTTATCTGTGCGCAGTGGGTTTCCGTCGGCCACCCTGGCATTTCTATGCGTGGCTGTTAGTTGGTGTCACTCAGGTGGACCCCCTTTGAAAGGTCTCATATCTGCGAGTACTTTCAAAGGGTGAAAGCGTGGGGCACTTGTCATAAACAGATCCATCCAGAAATGTGGGAACCATGGCAGGCTGCTATAAAGTTTTACTGCCCCCATAAAAGTGCTCAAAGGGTACGGTGGCCATCTGCAATGGGGCTCTGGAGGGAAGGAACAGTGTGTGAGGTGGTGGGGATCCTGTCCCCCCCTTGGTCAACCATGCCTGCTGTTATTTCTGGTTCCTGGTGTGATGAAAGGAGGGTGAAGAGGATTGAAGCTCTGAGTGCATAGGATCTTCATCTAGGATGACCTTACTGGACAGCAGGCACTTGTCACTTGTCCCAGTGCAGAGGGACCGAGCCAGGGAAGGGTTGTGCAAGCGCTGACAATGCAGGAGGAGGCAGATCTGCAGTCCTGGGAAGTATGGTAGACATTCCTGACTCTCGATGAACAGAACCACCCATGCAGTTTTTTAAAATGTTTTATTTTTATTTGTTTATTAGAGGCAGAGAGAGTGGGTGCACTAAGGCCTTCAGCCATTGCAAACAAACTCCAGACGCATGCACCACCTTGTGCATCTGGCTTACATGGGTCCTGGGGAATCGAACCTGGGTCCTTTGGCTTTCCAGGCAAGCGCCTTAACCGCTAAGCCATCTCTCCAGCCCCATGCAGTTTTTTAAAAATATTTTTACTTACTTATTTGAAAGTGAAAGAAGGGGAGAGAGAGAAAGAGAGAGAGAGAGAATGGACATGCCAAGGCCTCTAGCCATTGCAAACAATTCTAGAAGCATGAACCACCTTGTGCATCTGACTTTGTATGGGTATGGGGGAATCAAACCTGGGTCCTTTGGCTTTGCCACTTAACCACTAAGCCATCTCTTTTATCCCTGCCTTTCTGGTCTGTTTGATACTGGTGAGGCTGATTTGAGATAAAGCTAAATAAAGATGAGAAACGGAACATGTCTACCCCTACCGCTTTCTAAATCTCCACCGATCCCATCACTAGGATGTGTATATTATCTGAATCAAATACTCTTATAGGTGCCATGCCTCTGTGGCTCCCAGAGGAGGGAGTTTTTCACGTGAATTGCACTCAGAGCAGCTTGCTATTCGAGTCCATTGTATGATAAAAGGCAGTTTCGGAGCAAGGCCAAGGGTCTGAGTGTTCTGAGAGCCCTGGAGAGAGGGGTGACTTGTCCCTTGGAATGAACGGGTAACCTCCCCACCCCAGCGCTCCTGCCTCAACCCTGATTGAACTCCACACTCTCCAGGATGGGGCAGGACCAGTGAGTGACAAAGTCCATCACTCACCCCCGCCCCCCCCCCACACACTTTCACAGACCCAGACTCCTCCTTACTGCATCTCCACATTCCCGCCTGACCGGGTACCCTCTGATTTCATTCATTTATAACAAATTAATGCATACCCCAGAGGCTAAGGGCCTCGTTCTTATCCCAGAGGCAGCCACAAAGCTCCAGGTTGTTTCTTACACTGACCATCTCTCCTGCCCCCTAGTGTAACTTTTAATATGACAAGGATGCTACCAAGAATGGATTCTCACTGGAGACTTTTATTCTCTTAACTATCCACTCCCCCTCCCAGAAAGGTAAAATACAGGATTTGTTTTGTTTTGGTTTGGTTTGACTTGGTTTGTGGTGGTGGGGAGTATAAGCCAGGGCTTCCTGCATGCTCCACCAGCGCTGTTTCACTGAGCCCCACCCCGTCTCCTGCTAAATGTAGACCTTAAACTGATCGTTGAAGCTGTAAGTGGACTCAGGATCATGTATTCCAATCAGCGCTCACATGATTGCTTTCTTTCTTTCTTTTTTCTATTTTGAGAGAGAGAGAAAGGCAGAGAGGGAGAGAATGGGTGCGCCAGGACCTTCAGCCTGCTGCAAATGAACTCCAGACATGTGTACCCCCTTGTGCGCACGTGTGACATTGCACACTTGCGTCATTGTGTGTCTGGCTATGTGGGACCTGGAGATTTGAGCACGAGTTCTTAGGCTTCACCGGCAAGAGCCTTAACTGCTAAGCCATCTCTCCACCCTCTTTGGTTTTTCGAGGTAGGCTCTCACTCTAGCCCAGGCTGACCTGGAATTCACTATGTAGTCTCAGGGTGGCCTCAAACTCTCGGTGATCCTCCTACCTCTGCCTCCTAAGCGCTGGGATTAAAGGTGTGCACCACAACGCCCGGCTAGGTCTGTTTTTTTTTTTTTTTTTTTTTTTTTTTTTTTTGTGAGGTAGGGTCTTACTCTGGTCCAGGCTGACCTGGAATTAACTATGTAGTCTCAGGGTGGCCTCGAACTCACGGCGATCCTCCTACCTCTGCCTCCCGAGTGCTGGGATTAAAGGCGTGCGCCACCACGCCCAGCTTAGGTCTGTTTTTTTTTTTAAAGGACAACTTTTGAGTACCACCACACACTTATCATCAGTATGTGGTTCTGAATGCAATACCCTCTTTCAGACTATGGATTGCTTTCTTTTTAAAAATATTTATTTATTTATTTGTGTGTGTTTGCGTGTACCAGGGTCTTTTGCCACTGCGAAGAAATGCCTGTCCAAAGTTATGTGGATTGCTGGGGAATTGAACCTGGGCCATCAGGTTTTGCAAGCAAGCATCTTTAATTACAGAGCCATCTGTCTCATGTGATTTCTAAGACAGTGTCAGATCTGCCTTGTTTTCCTGGTGGCAGTATTGGATGATTTAAGTACAGATATCCTCCCCTATGCCTGGGAATGTCCCAAGACTTCCCCTGACACACACTGGGAACTGAGACAGTAATGGATCCAATATACACGGTGACTTTTCCCATAAGGCATAGCTATCATCAAGTTGGTACAATTAGGCATGAGAAGTCATGACCCACAGTCACGAATAACAACAGAACAATTGGGATGACACACAATAGTAATTGTCATCTCGAACTTATGGGTTGCTAATTTCTGGAATTTCCCATTTAATATTTTCAGACTACAGTTGGCCTCAGGTAACCGGAATCCAAGGAGTATAACTGTGGCTGTGGTGGCCTCCATACAGGGGCTGCAAGGCAAATATATATATATTTGGTTTTTCGATCTTTTTGTTTTTTTGAAAAAAATATTTATTTGCATGCAGAAAGAAAGAGTGAAAGAGTGAGAGAGGGAGAAAACCAAGGACTCCTGCGACTGCAAAGGAATTCCTGATGTATGCTCTACTTTGTGCATCTGGCTTTATGTGGGTACTAGGGAATTGAACCCAGGCCATCGGATTTTTTCAAGCAAGCACCTTTAACCACTGAGTCATCTCTTCAGCCTGGTCCATGGCTGACTGGCCCATTGCTTTGACCCTAAAGTAGTACATCATAGCATGTCTGTGGTGGCAGAACAAGACCACTCATTTCATTGTTGGAAAGCAAAAATGAGGGAGAGGTGCTGGACTACCTCTGTCTCCTTCAAGGATATGTCAGTGATCTCCCACTGTGCCCCAACTCTTGAAGTCTGTACCCTCTCCCAGTAGTACCAAACTTGGGACCAAGCCTTTCACACACAGGAAGCCATTTATTGTTCTACCAATAGCCATTTTTAAAATGATTGTGTTTCTTCTAACCACCTCTTGGGAATGCAGACACTAGCACAACACAGACTCCTGAAGGATTATACAAGGTAGCAAAAGACGTGAGCTGTTTGCGCTAACAGGAGAACCTGGGAGGGTAGGAGTGCTGTTGGTAAAATGCAGAGGTAGTAAGGTACTGGAGAGATAGCTCAGTGGTTAAGGTGCTTGCTTGCAAAGCCTAAGGCCCCGGGTTAAATTTCCCAGTACCCCCATAAAGCCAGATGCACAAGGTGTCTGGAGTTAGTTTGCAGAGGCTGGTGGCCCTGGTGTGCCCATTCTCTCTGTCTCTCTGTGCTTGCAAATAAATAAATAACAATATACATATTTTTAATTCTTTATAAAAAAATGCAGTAGTATGGCAGGCACAGAAGAGCTTGCTGTTATTCAGAGCTGCCCACTGAGCTTTGTAATCAGAGAGGGCAGGGTGTGGATGGGTGACTATGAAGAAAAGGCAAGAAGAAGGCACAGCTTTGAACTTCTGTGCATCTGTGGAGGGAGAGCACTGCGGGTCTAATTGTTGGCATCAGAGAAAGTTATGTTCTAAAGCCAGCACTTCAAGAGTCAATGGGCCTTGATGACCTGAACAGCACACAGTGTTGGCAATTCCCACATCACCTCCTTTTTCCTCCAGAGCCGTAGCAGATGTCAATTCCTTTGAGCAACAAGGCGAGTCTCCTTCTTTACCTTCTCCATGAAGCCTCCCTTACCATATATACTTTTTTCTTTAAAATTTTTTTAAATTTATTTAAGAGAAAGATGCAGAGAGAGAGAGAGAGAGAGCAAGAGCGAGCCAGGGCCTCCAGCCACTACAAACAAACTCCAGATGCATGTGCTACCTTGTGCATCTGGCTTACTTGGGTCCTGGAGAATTGAACCAGGATCCTTTGGCTTTGCAGGCAAACACCTCAACCGCTAAGCCATCTCTCCAGTCCAAGGATGTATTTGTAAAGGTGCTAGCTTCTGCTTTGAACCTTCAGAACAGTTTCTAATGCCTCCCTTGAACCTCCATGCAGAGGTTTCTAGTTAACTGGGTGTCCTTTGACTCTTACTCCGTTAGTCACCCAAGTCCACGTGATAGGAAATGGCCTTGTTTCCCTTCGTGCCAGGTTGTTGGTGTGCTCAGCAAACACTGGTGGGACTTGCAACCGAAAGGAAAAGCTCTTTCCAGCTGTTGCATGCAGGCGTCTTTTGGTTAATCCCTAGTGTGACATAAGAGATTGACATTAGACATTAGAGACCCACTTAGAAGCTGCGCAAAACCCTCATGTGACGGCATCAGAAAGCCTCACTGTGCAGGGAAGGCTGGCAGGAAATGATTTCTCCTAGGTCTTGTAACGCCAGTTAGCTCATCCCAGGATCCGCAGAACTTCCTCTCAGCACGTCATAAACTATGAACGTGAGTACCGAAAGAATTCTGTAATTCATGCCATGAACTGAACACCAGAGATTTACTCTGAAGCCCGATTTCAGCCTAATCAGGTAGCCATTGAGAGACAAGTTGAAGGTCAAGGACTGCATCAATGTTATTTTGGATTAAGAAGTAAAGTTAAGGAGCAGGGGACAGTGGCACATGCCTGTAATCTCAGCTACTCAGGAGGTGGAGGAGAAGGGATTGTTTGAGTGGGGGGGGGGAGGCAGAGACTAGACTAGGCAACATAATGAGAACCCCATCGTAAATTAAATGCTGTGGGAGGGGCTGGAGAGATGGCTTAGCAGTTAAGGTGCTTGCCTGTGAAGCCTAAGGACCCAGGTTTGATTTTCCAGTACCCATGTATGCCACATGCATCTGGAGTTTGTTTGCAGTGGCTAGAGGTCCTGGCTGTGCCCATTCTCTCTTCTCTCTCTCTCTCTCTCAAATAAATAAATAAATATTTAAAAAAAATTAAAAGCTGTGGAAGGAGGGCTAGGAGTATAACTCAGTGGAAGAGCACTTGTTTAGCATGTGTAAAGCCCTGGCTTCAATAACACAGCTGCTGGGCATGGTGGCGCACGCCTTTAATCCCAGCATTTGGGAGGCAAAGGTAAGAGAATCCCTGTGAGTTTGAGGCCAGCCTGAGACTACATAGTGAATTCCAGGTCAGCCTGGGGTAGAGCAAGACCCTCTATCAACCCTACACTCTCACAAAAAGAAGCAAAATAAAAATTTAAATTTGAAGAAATATAGCACACAAGACTAAATTCCATTTTATATATATTTATTGTGTTCTAAGTTCTTGTCAAGGGCAAAGAACATGACCCAATGAGTCAGACTGTTATATATGTATATATATGATTTAACAAACCCCAGTCAACTATCAGGGTTCTTAGGTACAGACAGCAGAAATGACTCTAATTAATTTGAGCATGAAGGGAATATATTATAGAACTGTGAGACACTTTCAAGAAAGTGAAAGGACAATCCATAGAATGGGAGAAAAATCTTTTAAAAATCACAAATCTGATAAAAGACTGGTATCCTGAATACTGAGAAGTCGACTATAAAAGACAGATTTTAAAAGGCAATTTAAAAATGGGCAGGAAGGGCTGAAGAGGTATCTTTAGCAGTTGAGGTGCTTGCTTGCAAAGCCAAAGAACCCAGGTTCATTCCCCCAGGACCCACATAAGTCAGATGCACCAGATGGTACATGCATCTAGAATTCATTTATAGTGGCTAGAGGCCCTGGCATGCCCATTCTCTCATTAAATAAAAACTAAATATAAATGGGTAAGAATGATGGTTGTTCAACAGCATGAATGTACTTAATGTTATGGAATTGTATCCTTAAAATAGTCAAAATGGTAAATTTGATGTTATGGATATATAAATCAAATTTTAAAATAATTTTTAAATGGAAGAGGATTTCAATAATTGTTCATACAAAAAGATACACAAGTGTTCAGTAAACCTGTGAAGAAAAATTCTTAACATTTTTCATCATTAGAAAATCAAAGCCACAATGAGGTGCTAGGGAAGTAGAACTGGCATACATTAAAATGAAATGATATGATTGCTGTGGAGAACAGTCTGACCATTTCTCACAATGTTGGTTGGTTGGGTTTTTTGTGTATGTGTGTGTGTGTGTGTGTGTGTGTTTTGGGGGTCTCACTCTAGCTCAGGCTGACCTGGAATTCACTATGTAGTCTCAGGGTGGCCTTGAACTCACGGCGATCCTCCTACCTCTGCTTCCTGAGTGCTGGGATTAAAGGCGTGCGCCATCACACCCGGCTTTCTCACAATGTTAAACCTAGAATTTCTATATGACCCAACAATCCCATCTCAAGATATATACCCAACAAAAATAAAAAGGCATGTCTACTCAGTCACTTGTAGAAAATGTTCATAGCTCTGTTACTCATTCTAGCCCAAAGTGGAAACAATTCAAGTGCCCATCAAATCCTGAACAGATAAAGCGAGTGCATTCATACAGTGTGATATTCTTTAGCAACCAAAAGCAGTGGGGTGCTGCATTGCTACAAGATAGCTAAGCCTTGGAAAGATTTTGTTAAATGAAAGATATTGGATATAAAATGTCACGTGTTGCGTAATTCCATTTATAGGAAGTATCTAGAATAGGTAAACCCATAGAGATTTATCAGAAGAAGGAGGGTGGGGAGAGGAGAAGGGATGTTGTAGTTACCTTCTCACTGATGGGACAAAACATTTGACCAGAAGCAGCTTATGGAAGGAAAGGACTATTTCAAGCTTACAGTTTCTTTCTTTTTAATACTTTTATTTATCTGTAAGCAGAGAGAGAGAGAGAATGAGAATGGGTGCACCAGAGCCTCTTGCCAATGCAAATGAACTCCAGATACATGCACCACTTTGTGCATCTGGCTTTACATGGGTACTGATGACTCAAACCTTGGACCAGAAGGCTTTGCATGCAAGCACCTTAACCATTGAGCCATCTCCCCAACTCCCAGGCTTACAGTTTAGAATCAAACTTAGGGCCTTTGGCTTTGTAGGCAAGCACCCAAACTACTAAGCTATCTCTCCAGCCCTATCCACCTTTTTTTTTTTTTTTTTTTTTTTTTTACAGGCTCTTTCATTGGCCTAGAGCTCACCAGTTAGGTTAGTTAGACTGGCTGACCAGAGAGCCCCAGGGATCCTCCTGTTCCTCAGAGGGTCCTCCTGGCTTCCAGACAAAAGTCAAGTCCCCAGGCCCCTGGCGCTGTGAATTCTTTCCACACTTCATAAGGTTGTGTTGCCCCTGTCCCTTTGGCCCCTGCTCCAAGGACAACCAGGCCACACTCAGAATCAGTGCTGCCCCTTCTTGCTTGGCTCTAGGATCCTACTTCAAAAATAACGTGGGCTGGAGAGATGACTTAGCAGTTAAGGCACTTGCCTGTGGAACCTAAGGACCCAGGTTCTATTCCCCTGTAACCACATGAGCTATATGCACAGGGTGGCACATGTGTCTGAAGTTCCTTTGTAGAGGTTGGAGGCACTGGTGTGCCCATTCTCTCTGTCTCCTCTCCTCTCCTCTCTTCCTTGCAAATAAATAAAAAATTTTTTTAATAAAAAAGGAATTACAGCCCCCTCCTGGGAGCCTCTCTTGGTTTTCAGGACGATTTAAACCCCACCTCTTGGTGCCCCAGCCCCGCATTCCTTCTAGCCATTCATTTCTATTTTGCAGTGTTGGGAAATTGTACGTGTCCCCCAGCCTACCCTCCACTAGACTGGAAGGCCCTTGAGCGACTTCCAAGTGAGGAGGGAGGGGACAGAAAGGAAGGGATCTATTTTCCCCAGGCTGTTTCACAAAGTGAAAGTCAACCCCGGAGAGACTGAACCTCCTGGTGTTCAGCCGTGATGATACCACCATTGGCTCATTGAGTGGCGTTGGAACCATCCCGTGATGGGGGCCGGCCCTCTTCGGCTCTCTGGGGGCCCCATGCAATTGAAGTCACTTCCCCTGCAGGGACAGAGCTGGCCCTGGCGTTACAGGACAGAGGAGGAGGAGGCGGTAGCTTGGTGGACACCAGCCGGTCCCCCATTGGCGCATCCTGGGGTGAAGGGGGGAGAGGCCGAGGTGGGGGGAAATCTTTCTGGAACTGGGCACCCTGGCCTGGTCCTTTGTGCAGGGGGATTAGCTGCGGTGCTGAGTGTGGGGAAGCTTCGAGATCCTCCCACCGCAGCGTCTGATCCAGGATTTGCCTCGGCCTCGAGGCTGATGGAAAACCGAGATCTCGCCGCGCAGGGACCGAGCACGGAATGGGAATGAGCCCGGACAGGAGCCATCTGGAACCGACGACGCGCAGCCCAGCCCAGGCCCTTCCCGGGCCAGCGCCGAGGCCCGCCGTCCTCCTCCGGCCCGTGTGCATCCATCCGCGGCGACGCCTCGGCCAAAAAGCCGCTTGACCTTCACAGAACGTCCAGGGAAGGACCGGGGGCGCCGGGCCCGCCGCCTGAGGTCGGGAGCCCGCGGGCGCAGTTCCTTCCCCCCACGCGGGGCTCGCTCGTCTCCGTCTCGCAGTAAGTGGGCGCCGGGCACCGGGCACGACGGTCCTGCCCGGCAAGGTCGGGGTGGTGGAGGGGTGCCCAGGCTGCCCGGCTGTTTCCCCCCATCCCAGCCGCAGCCCCCTCCCCCCGGGGATGCAGAGCCCAGGGCCCGACCTTGGAGGTGCTCCCAGCCCGGGGACCCCAACACCCTAAAATCACTTCGTACTGGCGGAAAAAAAAAAATCTCTACAGTCTCAACGCAGTATTGGGAAAGATGGGCTTCCTCGTCCTTTTCTACTTCTTTTCCTTAAAAAAAAAAAATTATATACATATATATGTATGTATATATATATATGTGTGTGTGTGTGTGTGTGTGTATAGACATAGATATAGGGGTGTGTGTGTGTGTGTGTGTGTGTGTGTGTGTGTGTGTGTGTGTCATTTACCTAAAAGGAACTACGCAGCTACATTTCTTTCATTTTGGCCCTCCACTCTTAACCTTCTGGCTAAGTTCATCTTGTCCTTCTGGTTTAGGGGAAAGGGGTCCTTTTGGAGGTTTTCGGAACTCATTGATGGATGTATTTGTTCTGGAAATACGTGAAGGGTTGGGGAGGAAGAGAAAGGCATGCCACTTAGAAATGTCTGTCCATCCAAAGCCGGTGAAGCCCAGATCTGGTCCCACCTGCCATCCAACTCCACCCAGCAGCTGCCTCCTTTCCACATCCCTTGACTTACTTGAAAATCTTCACCAGGCAGCTGTAGAGCCAAATGCTTTTTATTTTTAATTTTGTTTATTTACTTACTTATTTTTACTTTATTTATTTATTTATTTATTTATTTATTTATTTATTTATTTATTTAGAGATTGGGTTTCACTGTAGCCCAGGCTGACCTGAATTCACTCTGTAGCTCCAGGCTGGCTTCAAACTCACAGTGATCTTCCTACCTCTGCCTCCCGAGTGCTGAGACTAAAGGCTTGTGCCACCACACCGGGTACACTAATCAATTTTGTGGGGCTGAGGATCAAACCAGAGCCTTATGCTTGTTATGTGAGCATTGTGCCATGGAGCTACTGCTCCAGTTCACAAATGCTTTTTAAATAGTTAATTTTTTTTCCAGGTAGGGTCTCACTCTAGCCCAGGCTTCGATAGTTAATTTTAGAGCATTGAGAATTCCAGGTGTCCAAAGATCAGATGAGTCCCTAGGGTATGCATGAGAGGTTGGTGGTCTTGTGACAATATGGGGAAAGAACTGTGACTTTTTTTTTTTTTGAACAGATCTTAGCCTGTTTTCTTCTAAAATGGAAATTAAACTTGACATCTGTATTTTTAGAATATAGTTATAAGGTTGTTGCAGGGCAACCTGTATTTCCAGATTCCTTTATCAAGGGTAGGAGGAGGTATTATGTCGAGTTCATTACCCACCTCCTGGTTGTGTTTGACCTCTAGTATCAGATTATAGTTGATTTCTTCCTTGGCAGAACTAGGACCTGCCCTTTAAGGCTAAGAAAGGAAAGAGCAGGATTCATTTAGAGTGCTCCAACTACCACAGCCTTAACCACAGACACAACGTTTTTATGACACACATAATATTTCCTTGCTCTTCCAGCTTAGGTTCATAGAATGATTAAGTATCAATTAAAAACCAAACTCCAGCTCCCTCCTCCCTTGGGTAAATGTGGGCTGAGATGGGCAGGGTTACCCACAGTCTGGATTGGGTGCCACTGTCTTCTACCACATGCCACTGTCTTCATTAACACACCTTTTCCGTCTACCTTCACCTGTACAATCACATTTAGGTCACCTACCTTGACCTAGCCCTTATTAGTGTTGGCTGAGAATATTTTCCCAGTTACCCTGCCTTTATTTTTCCTGGAAAATTCTATGTCTAATAAATCCTATGCTGGAAATGCTACTGTACATATCCAAAATAATTGCGGTACCCACGTCTTGAATCGAATTATTCTTGCACCATCATTTTAATGCTGGCCAGGATGGATTCCTGGTTGTTCAGTTAGCTTGTTCTTTCTTTTTTTGGTTTTTCGAGGTAGGGTCTCACTCTAGCCCAGGCTGACCTGAAATTCACTCTGTAGTCTCAGGGTGCCCTCGAACTCACAGCAATCCTCCTACCTCTGCCTCCCGAGTGCTGGGATTAAAGGCGTGTGCTACCACGTCCAGCTAATCTTGTAATTTCTACTTCCTACTGAAGTGGCGAAAGATACTAGATATAAGTGAGTTAGAGTCTAATAACTAGCATCTTGTCTTCTGGCCTTTTCTTTGTCTTGCCCTTGGGTTGAATTTCTAGGAAGAGGCTGGAGCATTAGTTGTGGGTTAGAGTGATCTGTGTGTGAGGCTTCTCCAGGCGGCAGTAATTCTGTACTCTCCAGACGCTACATGGTGACACTTTACCGCATTCGTAAGAGTAACCCAAGCTGGGTAATGCAGCAATGCTCAAGGAAGCTTGAGCAATGAAATCCTGGAATCCTGTCATCTTGGGCAGATCACATTGGAACATTCTCCTTTCCTCACCAGTCTGCTAAGAATGACATTGCTCCGTTCACACCAGATCAGTCTTGGATTATAAATATGCAAAAGGCCATGTTAGCTTGATTTATGCACACCCCGCAAGCTCTGGCTGGATGCTGCGGCTGTTCACGGGGGAGACTTAAACAATGATGGCTTTGAGAAAATCATTCCAGAGTGTCTGCTGGTGAGTCCTTTCTGTGCAGGTTATCTGAAAGCCTTGAGGCTAAGGCTGAGGCCCTGTTGGACTTATCACAATACTACAGCTGGCTCCCAGCAGCTCAGGCTTTCACACCCTGAGAATCACCAGCTGCACTGGGAACTGTTAACCTTGTTGCTGACATGTACTATTCCGTTTGGCCTGTCCGTGGTACTGTGTCTAAGTGATACAGCCTAACAACCATCATGGTAACTCAGCAGTGGGTGTTGTAAGGAATCTTAGAGGTGCTATAAAGCAGACAGGGGGTTTGTATAGGTAATTTGCAAATACTGTGCCTTTTATAGAAGGGGCTTGAACATCTGCATCATTTCATTTATTATTATTTATTTATTTTGAGAGAAAGAGAAATAGGCAGATAGAGAATGGACACACCAAGGCCTCCAGCCACTGCAAACGAACTCCAGATGCATGCGCCCCCTTGTGCATCTGGCTTATGTGGGTCCTGGGGAATCAAACCTGGGTCCTTTGGCTTTGCAGGCAAGCACCTCAACCACTAAGCCATCTCTCTAGCCCAAATATCTACATATTTTGATGTTCTTGAACCATCCACCTTAGACATCAAGGAATCACTATAGGTCTTACACTTTTGTTTTGTTTTACAAAGTAGGGTCTCACTGTAGCCTGCCTGACCTGGAACTCACTCTGTGGCCCCAGGCTAGCCTCAAAGTGGTGGTGATCCTCCTACCTCAGCCTCCTCGGTGAAGGCACATGCCTTTCTTACACTCTTAGGTACTGAACATTTAGAATGAGCACAGTAATCGGGTCCAAAAAAGTCATAAGTCCTCTGTGAGTTAATACATTATTTTCCCTGTAAGGAAATGATAGGTCTCTTAATAGGGATGGTATTTGATCTCTAGAGTAACAAGAATTGAGAACTGTAATTTTTTGAGCTAAATAGACAGGAAGAAAACTAAGGAGGGTAAATGTGGTGACAGCGAACCACTGTTTAATTGCCGTTCAAGTTTAGGTAATTTAGGACGTTTGGTGGAAATTCAACCTCAGCATCAGAAATTTCCTTGACAAATATTAAATTGTATTCATAATGGTTGCTTCCTACGTAAAACTATTATTTTTGTACATCCTGCCTTTGAATCTCATCCTAATCCTTGAACAGAAATGTCCTCACCCTGGCATTTTCAGTATTTCCTTTCGCACAACATACTTTTCATACAGACAGACTGGTCCTAGAGGATTAGATTGTGCCTTTGGGGTTGGGGATGTGGGGTGTAGCCTGGCTATGCACAAAGTCCTGGGTTTCACCCCGGCACTACACAAAAAGGAGGGAAGAGAGGGACAGAAGAAGGAAGAAAGGAAGGGGAAAGAAAGGAAGGAAGAAAAGAATGTGCCTTTGAATGAAACAGAAGCACCACACGTGTCGGCATCACCATGAACTTATGCAGTTTAGGAATTTTCTAGAAAACCTGTGGGTGCAGGTTTCCCTCTGCTTAACTGCAGAGAGTGAATCCACCGAAGACGTGCTGACTTCAGGGATCAGGAGGCAGTTGGAGCTCTGGAAGGTAACCAACTCGATTAAGTCACTACTGTCTCCTTGGTGACAATGTTGTCCAGGTTTCAGAATGTCTGATTAAGGGATATACCATCCCCTTCCTTTGTTTATTATTTATTTATTTACTTATTTGAGAGTGAGAAAGAGAGAGAGAGATGCAAATAGAGAGGAAGAGGGAGAGAGAGGGGAGAGAGAGGAAGAAAAGAGAATGGGCACACAAGGGCCTCCAGCCAATGCAAACAAACTCCAGATGCATGTGCTACCTTGGGCATCTGGCTTTACGTGGGTCCTGGGGAATCAAACCTGGGTCCTTACACTTTGCAGGCAAGCACCTTAACTCCAGAGCCATCTCTCCAACCCCTTTCCCTTCAATATCAAGAGAGGCATAAAAACTTTCCTGCCCTGTTTCTTTCCCTGCAGGATCAGAAGTTTTGTTGATTTTGTGGTGCGGGGGGGGGACCCAGGGTCTCAACATGGGAACCACATGCTCTACTATTAAGCATCTGTAGCCCTTAGAACAAGTGTTGTTTTATGGTGTTCTACCCAATCAGGTAGAAGGAAGAAAAGACACCTTTCAAGCCCATTCCAGTGCATCAGCCAACAAAGATTTATAGAGCAGATATCTTATTGCTTTAAGATCGGGAAATATAAAAGCACACACACAAATATATAGACTCATATATGTGTTGATGTGTGTGTATATAAGAATATAAGTCTTTTTTTGTTTTTGTTTTTGTTTTTCGAAGTAGGGGCTCACTCTAGATCAGGCTGACCTGGAATTCACTATGTAGTCTCAGAGTAGCCTCAAACTCACGGCGATCCCCCTACCTCTGCCTCTACGAGTGCTGGGATTAAAGGCATGTGCCACCATACCTGCCCTAGAATATAAGACTTGAAAGAATCTTCACGACTTGGTGGTTTTAGGGTTTTTTTTTTTATTATTATTATTTTAGGGTTTTTGTTTTGTGTTGAGGTAGGGTCTCATTCTAGCCCAAGTTGATCTGGAGCTCACTCTGTAATCCCAGGCTTGCTGAGAACTCACAGTGATCCTCTCGCCTCTGCCTCCCGAGTGCTGGGATTAGAGGCATGAGCCACCACACCCAGCTAATTATTTTTAGTTTTTAAAATTTATTTGCATGTGCACATGCATGCACACACATGCCATATTCTCTTGCTGCTGCAGACAAATGCCTATCTGGCTTTATGGGGGTGGCTGGGGAATTGAACCTTAGCTGGTTGACTTTTGCAACAAGCACCTTTAACCACCGAGCCATGTTCTCTGACCCTGGTGCTGCTTTTGACATTAGTAAGCCTCTTTCTCCCATCTAGTCACCAACTTCCTCAAAAGTCCTCCAGCGTGGAGTGGTGGCACATGCCTCTCATCCTGGAACTTGGGAGACTGAGGGAGGAGGATGAAAACTTTGAGGCCAGCCTGGGCTACATAGTAAGATCCTGACTTAAGAAACAGAAAACAAGCCGGGCGTGGTGGCGCACGCCTTTAATCCCAGCACTTGGAAGCTAGAGGTAGGAGGATCGCCGTGAGTTCGAGGCCACCCTGAGACTACATGGTGAATTCCAGGTCAGTCTGGGCCAGAGTGAGACCCTACCTTGAAAAACCAAAAACAGAAAGAAAACAAGAAAAGAGAAAAGAAACAGAAAGCAACAGTGACAAAAATGTTCCCCAAACTTGGAATTCATGGGGGTTCAGATACAAACACAGCCCCATGGACCTGAGAGAGGCTTCCTTGGGTAGTAAAAGGTATCTTCTTGGATCTTTAAATATGGCCAGAGTTAAGTGACATTTGCTATTTATCCCCAAGACTTCTACTGGGTGTAAGGCTCTGATCCCATGAGCTTCCTTCCCTAGGTCTCAGCCAGTTTCCTAGCAGTGGCTGTGGGGAGCTGCAAAATGGCCTGTAATGGGAGCATTGCTGGAGGGGAAATGGTAGGCACTCCCCAGCTTTGCATTAATGGAGGGGATGATATCAGACCCCTGTAATCATGAACGTAGCCTCTCAGACTAAACAAAGACGCAAGCTCCTCTTTTGTGGGCTACATGCAATTTCTTCAAATTAGCATTGTGCAATCTACAATGGCGCTGTAGTCATATTATGAATCCACCGAGAGAGTTGAATTTTCTGGGTCTTTGTGGAGGGGTGAAAAAGGCATTAGCTACATTGCACAGGATTTGCATCTCATACTGTCCCTCTGTGTGTCCTTGGCTACTGGGCACAAAGGAAAGTGCACATCTCATCTTTTAAGTCAGGCGGTCTGCCTCAGTTACCATTTTGCTGGGACCCAAAGTAGTGAACTAGGAGCTGGGGGTGGGCATGGTGGCAGGATCCTCAGCTCAGTCCATGCGAGTTATAGCCTTCCAGATTTGGGAAGCAGGCTCTCTCTCTCTCTATCTGTGTGTGTGTGTGTGTGTGTGTTTAATATTTTGTTTTATTTATTTATTTGAGAATAGAATTGTTTTATTTATTTAAATGAACTCCAGATGCATGCATAGGTGCTTGTGCATCTGGCAAATGAACTCCTGATGCATGAACCACCTTTGGCTTTGCAAGCAAGCACCTTAACCTGGGAACTCTCTCCAGCCCTGTTTTTTTTTTTTCTTTTCAAGCTTTTCACCTTTTCTTTCTTTCTTTCCATCTCTTTTTTTTTTTTTTTTTTTCTTTTTTGTTTTGTTTTGTTTTGTTTTGAGTTAGAGTTTCACTCTAACCCAGACTGACCTACAATTCACTATGTAGTCTCAGGGTGGCCTTGAACTCACAAACTCATGGTGATTCCTCTGTCTCCCAAATGCTGGGATTAAAGGCATGTGTCATCCCTCCCGGCTGTCACCCCACTTTTTATATGGCCTGGTAGAAAGGTAGCTTTATCCTGATAAGAACTTAGCTAGGGACTGGCCTACAGAAACACGGATGCCACCTTGTCTGCTCGACAGGACTGGAACGCATGTCTGATCCAGTCTCACCCCAGAAGGCAAAAGGGGACAACTCCCAGGAAGAGCAGCTTTCTGCTTGTTCCCAATTTCACCCCTTAGCCCCTGTGGGTGGGCCCTTCCTAAATCAGTGTTCCCCTGGGGTCCACAAGCTAATCAGATTCCTCATGTAAATGGACCTGACATGCCTGTGTATATCCCTTCTTCTCCTCCCTTCCCTATGCGAGGGAGATGGTCCTGATTTCCTCCCCTCCCTTCTAAGCCGGGCTGCAAGAGGGAGAAATTCTTCTTTCTTGGGCACTTTCATTCTCTGTCATCTTCAATCTTCCTAAGCCAAATCTCATAGCGGACCTTCTCCGTTGTCTGTGTTTTCAATTCTTTGCTAACATGAACAAGAACCTAAGACTCAAGAGCTACTGTTCTAGGAGTTCTAACCCCACAGAGCTCTCTCTACCATCCTTTTCTCACTCAAATCCTAGCTGTATCCTTGCACCTCCTGAGCTTTCTAGATCGGAAATTAGCCATAAGTCCTTAGCTACTCGTCTTTATGTATGGCTGTAATGACAGTCACATGTTGCTTTAGGATTCAGTTTTTGGTTTTAATTTTTATTTATTTACTTGTTTGAGAGAGAGAATGAGTGAGAGAGAAAGAGGCAGATATAGAGAGAGTGAGTATGGGTATGCCAGGGCTTCACTGCACAAACTTCAGATGCATACACCACGTAGTGTATCTGGCTTTATGTGGGTACTGGGAATTGAACTCCAGTCCTTAGGCTTTGCAGGCAAGCACCTTAACTGCTGAGCCATCTTCCCAGCTTGGATACAGTTTAAAAATATATATTATTTATTTATTTATTTATAATTTATTTGAGAGAGAGAGAGAGAGAGAGAGATGGGTGTGCCAGGGCCTTTAGCCACTGCAAACGAACTTCAGACACATGCACCACCTTGTGAATCTGGCTTATGTGGGTACTAGGGAATTGAACCTGGGTCCTTAGGCTTTGCATACAAGCACATTAACCTCTGAGCCATCTGTCCAATCTTAGGATACAGTTTTCAATGTAAGGACCATGTCAACAGTAGGGAGAAAGACCAAGTGTGGCTGTCTAGAAGATCACACTGACACTCATGCAGTTGTGAAGCGGGTGAGGGGGTTGTCAGCATGACGATGGATACAGAAAACAAATGGCTCAGCCCAGATGTCTGTCTCTTCTAACTCTTTGCCAATCATGACACCAGCGATCAAAACCAAATTTAACAAACAGTCACAGAACACAGTCTCCTGATTCCTGGCACCATCAAAAATTCTTCTTTTCAAAGCTGTTTCCTTTTTAATGAGAACAATGGTGTGTCCCTCGGCATGGCACACCCTCCGTAGGACACATGCACTCAGATGATAAATGCTATCTTTTGCTCCAATCATGAGGTTGGCACGCACTCTGGGTACAATGAAGTGACAGGGAGCCATCTGCTTAGGGGAGGGATGAGCTGCTAATGCAATCCTTTTCTGTGTCTTCCTTATTCTCGGCTAGCAAGTAGCAATTACCTTTGGGGTTTCCCTCATCCATTATCACCCCCACCCCTCCATTCTCAATCCAGAAGCCTAAAAAGTATAAAGTAATCCATGCCTGAAGCTAAAAGCCATTTGGTGGGTGCTATAGCATTCACCAAAACAACTTGAAAAGGACTAGTAGGGACTAGGATGTGGCTCAGTGGTAGAGCCTGTGCTTAGCATGTACCAGGCCTTGGGTTCATGCTGAACACCTAGAGCAAAGGGGAAATTTTTTTTTAAATCTAGGCATATGATGGTTTGAATATAAAATGTTCCCATGGCCTCATGTGTTTAAATACTTTTTTCTTTCTTTCATACACACACACACACATACACACACACACACACACACACACACACACATATATTTGTACTTATTTATTGGAGAGAGAAAGAAGCAGAGACAGACAAAGAGAGAGAGAGAGAATGGGCATGTCAGGGCATCCAGCCACTGCAAACGAACTCCAGACACATACACTACCTTGTGCATCTGGCTTACATGGGTCCTGGGGAATTGAACCTGGGTCCTTTGGCTTTGCAGGCAAGTGCCCTAACTGCTAAGCCATCTCTCCAGCCCACATTTTTATTTATTTATTTTATGAGAAAGAAAGAAATAGAGGTGTGGTGGGGGAAAGAACAGGCATGCCAGGGCCTCTAGCCACTGCAAACCAACTCCAGATGCATGCACCACCTTGTTGTATTTGGCTTTACGTGGGTACTAGAGAATTAAACCTGGGTCCTTAGGCTTTGCAGGCAAGTGCCTTAACTGCTGAGCCATCTCTCCAGTCCTTAAATGTTTTTTTAACTTATTTTGAGAGAAACAGAAAGAGGCAGAGAGAGAGAAAGAATGGGTGCACCAGGGTCTTCAGCTACTACAAACAAACTCCAGATGCATGCACCCCCTTGTGCACGTGTGTGACATTGAACACTTGTGTCACTGTGCGTATGGCTTACATGGGACCTGGAGATTGGAGCAGGAGTTCTTGGACTTTACAGGCAAGCACCTTAACCCCTAAACCATCTCTCCAGCCCTGTAAAAAATTTTTTTTTCTATATTTATTTGACAGACAAGACAGATTTCCTGTGGCATGGGCTCTAATGTCTGCTTCAGCACAGGCAGGGATTATTCCTTTCTTCTTCTCGTTATAGAACAGGCTGGCTTCCAGCTCACTATGCAGTTGAGGATGACCTTGAACTTCTGATCCCCCTACCAGGGTACTATGCATGCGAGGCTAGCACTCAACCAATTGTATGTGTGTGATGTGCATGCATCTTCATCTGTGAGGTGTGTGTGTGTGTGTGTGTGTTTGTGTGTGTGTGTTCATATGTGTGGAGGCCAGATTTCAATGTCAGATATCTTCCTCATCAGCTGTCCATGTTATATTTTGTGGTCTTTCACTGAATCTCACCGATTTGGCCAGACCAACTGCAAGCTGAAGGGATCCGCCTGTCCCCACCTCCCCAGCGCTGGGATCACAGGCATGCACCGCCGTGCTCGGCTTTATATGGTTGGTGGGGATCTGAACATGGTTGGTGGGGGCCCGCGTGCTTGCACAGCAAGTATTTTTACCCACTGGGTTATCGCTGCAACCACCTCTTCATGTGGGTGGGGCTGTTTTTGTTTGTTTTGAGACAGGGCCATACTCTAGCCAGGGTGATTTGGAACTCACTCTGTAGCCCAGACTAGCCTTGAACTCATAATGATCTTCTCACCTCAGCCTATCAAATGCCAGGATTAAAGGCGTGAGCCACCACCATGCTCAGCTTCCTTATTCATTTTTATTTTTATTTTTTGGTTTATCCAGGTAAGGTCTTGCTCTAGCCCAGGCGGACCTGGAATTCATTATGTAGTCTCAGGGTGCCCTCTGATCCTCCTATCTCTGCCTCCCGAGAATTAGGATTAAAGGCGTGCGCCACCACACCCGGCATTTTAAAATATTTTTATATATTTATTTGGGGGGCTGGAGAGATGGCTTAGCAGTTAAGGTGTTGGCCTACAAAGCCAGGGGGACCCAGGTTCAATTCCTGGGACCCACATAAGCCAGATGTGCAAGGTGGTTCATTTGCAGTGGCTGGAGGCCCTGACATGCCCATTCTCTGCCTCTCCTTTCTCTCTCTCTGTCTGCCTCTTTCTTTCTCTCTCTCTCAATTAAATTAAATTAAATTAAATAAATAAGGCCAGGCATGGTAGTGCATGCCTTTAATCCCAGCACTCAGGAGGCAGAGGTAGGAGGATCTCCATGAGTTTGAGGTCAGCCTGAGACTACATAATGAATTAATTCCAGGTCAGCCTGGGCAGAGTGAGACCCTACCTCGAAAAACCAAAATAAATAAATAAATAAATAATATTTTTATATCTTTATTTGCAAGCAGAGAGAGATAGAGACACAGAGAGATGTAGAGAATGGGCATACCAGGGCCCCCAGGCATTGCACATGAACTCCAGATGCATAAGCCACTGTGCATCTGGCTTAATGTGGGTAGTGGGGAATTGAACTCAGGTCATTAGGCTTTGCAGGCAAACACCTTAGCTGCTGAGCCATTTCTCCAGCCCTCCTTATTCATTTTTAATGGCTCTTCTTTAAACAACAAAGTACGGATTTGTCTGGTGTTTCCTCCATAAAGATTTTCCTTGTAGTTCACATAAATGGTTTTGCTTAAATAAAGGTTCTGAATTTTTAATAGGTATCCACTTCAGACAAAATTCCTCCCTTCCCTCCCACCCTCCCTCCCTTCTTCCCTCCTTCTCTTTCTTTCTTCTTTCCTTCCTTCCTTCCTTCCTTCCTTCCTTCCTTCCTTCCTTCCTTCCTTTCTTTCTTTCTTTCTTTCTATCTTTCTTTCTTTCTGAGGTAGGGTCTCACTCTAGCCCAGGCTGACCTAGAATTCACCATGTATTCTCAGGGTGACTCAAACTCACAACAGTCCTCCTACCTCTGCCTTCCTAGTGCTGGGATTAAAGGTGTGTGCCACCACGCCAGGCTCCTTTCTCTCTTTCTTTCTTTCTTTATTTTTTTTTTTTTTCGAGGTAGAGTGTCACTCTGGCCCAGGCTGACCTGGAATTCACTATGTAGTCTCAGGGTGGCCTCAAACTCTTAGCGATCCTCCTACCTCTGCTTCCCTAGTGCTGGGATTAAAGGCCCTGCTCCTTTCTCTCTTTCTTTCTCCCTTCCTCCCCCTTCTCTCTTGCACTGGACTTTGAACCCAGGGTCTTGCGCATGTTAAGTGTGGTCTCTACCACTGATCTCCAGCCTGCCCCAATTCATATTACTTCCTTTCAATATCAAGACAGGAAATTATTAAGAATTTGCTTTGAATAGTTAAAGCAGTTTCTGTCATGGAGGAAGACAGATTTATGGGGTTATGAAAGTGTGAATTCCATCTGCATGCAAGCTGGCTTTCATTTATAATGCAGTGCAAAGAACTTTTGGCATGACTGTGGCTCATCTCACTCAGGATGTTCCATGCTGAACCTCAGTCTAGATAGAACGAAAGAGAGTTCTTTTTCTGATATTTTCCCTAAAACCTCTTGCTCATCCTCACGTTCCTTGAATAAGCATTCACCAAAGGGATGTCAGATCTATTTCAGATCAGTTAAGCCTTCCACCTTTCTGTACAGCCATCCAGCTAGCATCCATGGCTAGATGGTCAACAGGGTGGGAGTTCACAGACAGACGAAAGGAAGGGAAGACTTCCAGTTCTCCTGCCTCTGTCCTTGATTTTTGTTTTAGTTTTTGGTTTTCCAGGTAGGGTCTCACTCTAGCCCAGGCTGACCTGAAATTCACTATGTAGTCTCAGGGTGGCCTCGAACTCACGGCGATCCTCCTACCTCTGCCTCCCGAGTGCTGGGATTAAAGGCCTGTGCCACCACGCCCGGCTCTGCCTATGTCCTTCAGGTCTACCAGGTCAGCCATTGTGACCGTACACACAGTGACTGCTTTGGTACTTAAACTCTTAATATATGGTCTGGGTATCTACCATTTAAGAATGCTCACTTCCTGATTCACTCAAAATCATTAGCCAGGATTGAAAAGCTGTGGAAAAACATTTAGCTGGGAGGTAGAGGCAGGAGAATTAGTCATTGAAGACTAGCTTTAATAAACTACCTGTACATTTTGAGGCCAGCCTGGATTATATGAGACCCTGTCTCAAAAAAGCAAAAACAAACCAAACTTCATCTATTCACTTAAAAAAAAAAAATAGCAGCCTTCAAGCTGGGCGTGGTGGTGCACACTTTTCATCCCAGTACTTGGGAGGCTGAGGTGGGAGGATTACCATGAGTTCAAGGCCAGCCTGGAGCTACAGACTGAGTTCAGGTCAGCTTGGACTAGAGTGAGACCCTACCTCAATGAAACAAAAAATAAAAATAAATAAATAAAAAACCTTTTAAAATAGCAATATTTAACTTAAAAGTAAAGTCATACAGTGGGTTTTATATGACAGTTTCGTGGTTTCAGGATGTGAATGCTTACCAAACATGCAGACTCTGAACTGCTGCTGTTTGTCTAATTTGACATTGACCATGAAGCCAACTGGCTCTTCCTAGATTTGAAATGCTCATGGGACAAACTGTATTGAGATTCTCAGTTGGGTTTTTATTCTGCTTTATAGGCACATTTGGAATTTTATGGTTAGCTTCCAGTCTTAAAACCAGGATAGTTCAGTTATGGGGGAAAAAAACACGAACAAGTATTAAACGTTGGTTTAGGATAATGCATTAGTATTACATTACCTAGTGGATTTCCTGAAGCAGAGCTGGCTGTTGGAGACAGCTGATTGTTTCAAAAGCCTGGGGTACTTCATGCTGTGATGACGCCTGCCTCATGTACAAAAGTCACCCCGTTGACCCACCAAGCCATGCCTGGCTGTTTCTCCACTCTCCTGCCACTCGTTATTCGTTATGAAATTGATTGGCATGAATCTAGAAGAACTCGCTCACTTGGTTCAGGCCCATAATTTTTTCAGTGTGTGGCAGCTCACTAGCTGAGCTTGCTTGGCCCTGAGATCATCATAATGATAGGCTCCCACACTCGAAAAAGACTGCCTTAAAAAAAAAAATCATAGCCGGACATGGTGACACACGCCTTTAATCCCAGCACTTGGGAGGCAGAGGTAGGAGGATCTCCGTGAGTTTGAGGCCACCCTGAGACTATATAGTTAATTCCAGGTCAGCCTGGGCCAGAGTAAGACCCTACCTTGAAAAAAAAAAACAAAACAAAACAAAACAAAAAATCATTTCAGAGCTGAGCTAGGGGTTTGGCTCAGTGGATGAACATTTAGCACATGGAAGACCCTGGGTCCTTCCCTAGCACTGCAACCAAAAAAATAAAATTAAGGCTGGGAAGATGACTCAGCAGTTAAGGGACTTGCCTGCAAAGCCTTATGACCTGGGTTCAATTCCCCAGTACCTACATAACACCAGATCAACAGTGGTGCAAGCATCTGGTGTTTGTTTGCAGCAGCTGGAGGCCCTGGTGCTCCCATGCTCTTTGTCTGTCTCTCTTCTGGATCTCTGTGCTTACAAATAAAATAAATAAAAATATTCTTAAAAACTTTAAAGAAAAAAAAAAAAACTTTAAAGAGCCGCAGCAATGGGGAGGCAGCAATGGGGAGCAGAGGTAGGAGGATCGCTATGAGTTCAAGGCCAGCCTGAGACTACATAGTAAATTCCAGGTCAGCCTGGACTACAGTGAGACCCTACCTAAAAACAAACAAACAAACAAACAAACAAAAAACACTTTAAAGAAATTGTTCTATCTTTTTAATGCCATTGAGATGGAATATCTTAGAAGTGAGGAAAGTAAAACTCCAAGAACTTGGGCGATGTTTCCAGTAAAAAGAGCTTCAGCGTTCACACCATCCTCCTTACTAGACCAGATGCGCAGTAACACCTGATTGAGTGACATCAGATAGCGTAGGACTGGGAAGATGGCTCAGCAATTCAAGGTGCTTGCTTGTGGAGCCTGCTGCCCTGGGCCCAATTCCCTAGTACACACATAAAGCCAGATACACAAAGTGCCATATTGCACGTATCTTCTCATTGTTAGAATAAAGCACTGAATCGAACCCAAAGCAGCCGATGGGAGGAAAGTTTTAATTTCCGCTTAGTCTCTAGAGGAAGCTCCATGACGGCAGGGGACAGTATGGCACGAGCAGAGGCTGGGCATCACGTCTGCCACAGCAGGTGGACATTGTCAGCAGCAGAAGAGTGAGCCAAGCTTTGGCAGGCAAGAGCTGACGATAACACCCCTAAGCCTGCCTCAAACAGCACACCTCCTCCAGCAAGGCTCTACCTCCCAAAGTGCCACCAGTTAAGGAGCAAGTATACAAAACATATGTTTATGCGGAATATTTAATTCAAACCACCATATGATGCATGCATCTGGAGATCATTTATAGCAGCAACAGACCCGGGTGCACCCATACTCTGTCTCTCTCTTGCAAATAAATAAATAAAATTTAAAAAGATAAAGCAATGTATGGATCTGGCAATCCTATCCCCCTAGGCCTCTCATAGTGTCCCATGCCAAAGCAAATTGTAGCCCTGAACCATTGCCTGGCTTCTCCCTGTAGGCTGCTGGCACTGAAGTGGGTCGCACCGTGGAAAAATAAATAAATAAAACACTACTATGGGCTAGGTCTGTGGCTTGGTAATAGAGCACCAAGACCCTGGCTTCTGTCCCCAGTGCTGCAAAATGATGATAATAAAATGGTATGGGCATGCCAGGCCGCTTGACACTGCAAATGAACTCCAGATACATGTCCCACTTTGTGTATCTGCCTTTGCATGGGTATTGGGGAGTCAAAGCTGAGTCCTTAGGCTTTGTAGGCAAGCACCTTTACCACTAAGCCATCTCTCCAGCCCCTAAAATTTATTTATTTATTTATTTATTTATTTATTTATTTATTTGCAAGCAGAGAGGGAGTATGAGAGTGACAGAGAGAGAGAGAGAGAGAGAAAGTATGTGCATGCCAGGGCCTCTTGCCACTCCAAACAAACTCCATATGCATGGGCCATGTTGCGCATCTGGCTTTATGTGGGTACTGGGGAATTGAATCAGGCTGGCAGGCTTCACATAGCAAATGTCTTTAACCACTGATCCATTTCCCCAGCTCAACATTCATCATTTTTCAACTTGTGAAAGTTCCAGTTTCGGGAGGGTTCCTCAAGAGGAAACCAGAGTCTGACCAGGAGCACCTGTGTTTCCAAATAGGGCCACTTTCTGAAGGGCTGCCAGACTTCAACCTAACGTCTGGGAGAGAACCTGGTCCAGCCCATGGCAGGCACTTTGACAGACTTGAGCAGCAGTTCAGTTTGAAAGGAGAAAGTTCTGGCAAAAATGGACTGAAAACAGAATGGGAAATACTCCAGAGGGCAAGGAGAGCGCTAGCTGTGTGCTGGAGAAGGGAGTGGAGGGAGAAAAAAATAGGGAAAATCAAAGAGTTGCAAAGACTTGAGCAATGACCACATGACAGTGGTGGGCACATCCCCACCTCCACTGTCTCCTTTAATCTCGGACCATGAGGCCAGGGTCAGTGTTTTCAAGGTCTGTGGTCTAGAAGGAGCCATGGAGAAGTCATTCATAACAGTGATCGTGGCTGGCAAAGGCAGGAGGGTGAGAGCCAAGGCCCCCAGTGCAGGATTTGAGGCAGCGACAGAGGCACGTGGGGCTGTGCACCGGGCCAGCTGTCCTCCTTTCAAACACGGATTTGGGATTTAAACGCACCCCAGCAGCTCTGTAATCCCCAGGGTAGCTGAGCTCTCTGACAGTGGAAATATAGACTCACAGGCGTGGGCTTGAGATTTTGGCAGATCCCCAGCCTTAGAAGTATGGCCAAGAACCAGCCCAAGAAGCATTTCAAGAAGTCGAAGGGAAACAGTGGAGTTCTCTACTTCCAATGCTGAAGGAAAAGTTTCCAGTGGAAGTTTTTGAGCCAGGAACAAAGCAAAGGCACAAGGGGATGGGGGAGAACCAACCAGAGCCTAGCAGGGGAAGACTCTGTTACTGTGAAGACAGGACAGGAAGGAAAGATGATTATCAGAGGGTGGCAGGATTAAGAGAAAGGCCCAGGCGCTTCTATTTGAAAGTCCATGATTTTTGTTCTTGTAAGGGGAGTGGGGATTGGAAGCCTTGATTGTCCACTTAGAGAGCCAGGGAAGCCAGTAACAGTGGAGTCCAAGGAGCTACAAGGTTCAGAGCAACAGAGACCAATGAAGCAGACGGAGTCCAAGGCCAAAGGCCTAGAAGCACCCTGGAGAGCTGCTGGTGTGAGTCTATGTTTAAGTTCAGGATTCCAGACTTTATGTCTGTGGACCACAGAAGGAGCAAAACGACACTGTTAAGAGGAAAGGAGAAGGCTGGAGAGAAGGCTCAGCAGTTAAAGGCACCGGCTTGCAAAGCCTGATGGCCCAGATTCGATTTCCCGGTACCCACGTAAAGCCAGATGCACAAAGTGGTGCACACGTCTGCAGTGGCAAGAGGCCCTGGCATGCTCTCTTTTGCTTTCCTTGCAAATAAATAAATACTTTTTTTTTTTTTTTTTTTTTTTTGGTTTTTTGAGGTAGGGTTTCACTCTGATCCAGGCTAACCTGGAATTAACTTTTTAACCCAGCACTTGGGAGGCAGAGGCAGGAGGATCACTGAGTTCTAGGCCACTCTGAAACTAATTTAGTTAACTAACTAAAAACAAAACAAAAAAAATAAATAAAAGAGAGAGAGAGAGGAGGAGAGGAGGAGAGAGAGAGAGTGTACAAATGCACATACTTCCTCCCCTCACTTTCTAAAAAATATTTTATTTGTACTCGCTTTGGCAGCACATATACTAAAAAATATTTTATTTATTTGAGAAAGAGAGAGAGAGAGAATAGGCACGTCAGGGCTTCTAATCACTGCAAATGAACTCCAGACACATGCATCATTTTGTGCATCTGGCTTTATATGGGTATTGGGGAATTGAACCCGAGGTCCTTGGGCTTTGCAGGCAAACTTCTGAGCCATCTCTCCACGTCTCTCCAGCCCCCCCCCCCACTGCTTTTTGTTCCATGGGCGCTCCGGCTTATTGGATGTAGCTGCCTCCTCTCCGTCAGTTCAGATTTCCATGCCAGTCTTCTCTGGAAACACTATTACACACACAACCAAATGCTTTGCCTGTTTTCTTAGCATCTCTCAATCCTGTCAAGTTAACAACATCAACCATCAGAGACCATGGAGGTGATAGGGAGGCTGGTGGGCCACTCAGAAGGGGGCATTTTGGTGCAAAGAAACAATTCCCCTTGTTCCCATGAAGCAGAAGAAGGGATGAGTGTATCTGCTTAGGGTCTATGACATCATTTTCGAGGTGAGTTCCTTAAATGCTGCCAGCAAAGCCATTTCCTGCTGAGCAAGATGTCAGTGTCCTATTCCATAACTCCCACCTAAAAGGTGATACTTCTTACTGCCATTACTGTCTGCAGGAATTATGATTCGAAGAGTGTGCAAGCACAGGGCTGGCTCGCTTTGGGCTGCGTGCCCAAATCCTACTAACATGTAAAAACTGGAGCAATTTTATAACAACTTTAAATTCTTCAAAGTGATAGACATCTGCCTCTTTTCCTGCCCCACACAGTGGGGAAACTTGGCAGAGAACATGGCTTCAATCCCCATAAATACATGTGACAGATATAAGTGACTCACTGCCTAAGAGCTGCCTTCCGCAGACACGTCCTCCAGGCATGGTTTGGCACGAGAGATTCCAATATTCATCAGGTTCTGTGAAGACTTCAAACTGCCCAGAAGCCAAGTTTTCCCTTTAAATTAATGTCTGTGATGAACCTCCCTCTTCTTTGCACACCCACTGGGATTATTTGGATTCAGGGGTGGGAGGCAAAAAGGCATTAACAGCAGTTCTCAAGCTGTGGACTTCATGAGTGGGTTGTGAATCAAGTTTATGAGTTGTAATCAGTCTTTTTTTTTTTTTTTTGATTTTTCAAGGTAAGGTCTCACTCTGGCCCAGGCTGATCTGGAATTAACTATGCAGTCTCAGGGTCTCAGGGTGGCCTCGAACTCATGGTGATCCTCCTACCTCTGCCACCGGAGTGCTGGGATTAAAGGCGTGCGCCACCACACCCAGCACAATCAGTATATTTAAAAATATGAAATAGGGGCTGGAGAAATAGCTTAGTGGTTAAGGCATTTGCCTGCAAAGCCAAAGGATCCCGGTTTAATTCTCCAGGACCCACGTAAGCCACATGCACAAGGGGCACATACATCTGGAGTTTGTTAGCAGTGGCTAGAGGCCCTGGCCTGCCCATTCTCTCTCTGTCTGCCTCTCTTCTATCTCTATCTCTCTCTGTTTGCAAATAAATAAATAAAAAAAATTTAAAATATATATATATATATGAAATAGGGTTGGGGAAATGGCTTAATGGTTATGGCGTTGGCCTCTGAAGCCTAAGGACCCAGTTCTATTCCCCAGGACCCACGTAAGTCAGATGCACAAGGCGGCACATGCATCTGGAGTTCATTTGCAGGCCCCTGGCATGCCCATTCTCTCTCTCTGCCTCTTCCTCTTCCTCTATCTCTCTAAAATAAATTAATTAATTAAACTTGTAACTTGGATCTCCAGCCGCCTAGCTGGAGGAGGTGTCAATGGAGGTGGATCCTGGAGTTCAGCCCTAAGGTGTGTCACTGGATCTGAATTCCAGCCCAGTGGTGTGAAGAGAGGTTTTGAGCTCTAGTGGGTCTTGTGTGTGCTGGTTGCTGGTGTTGCTAGGAGTGCTGACTGCTCGGCAGTGGCTCTGCTTGGATTTATGAATGGAAGCCCGCTTCCTGGGCCATTGGTGGGATGTCCTCTGAATCTGTAAGCCTGAAATAAATCCCATTCCTCCCGTGAACTGTATCTAGTTGGATATTTGTCCCAGCATCATGGAACTATCTAAGACAGTCACCCACATCCCTTTAGCTGTCCTAGGCACAGAAGAGAACGCACATCCCTTCGGCTGTCCTGGACACCAAAGGCTTCTTCAGCTTTGTGTTGTTCAAGTGGCGCTTTTTGTTTTGTTTTGGTTTTTTTTTTTTTTTGTTTTGTTTTGTTTGTTTTTGTTTGTTTTTTTTTTTTTTTTTTTTTTTTTTTGGTTTTTGCGAGGTAGGGTCTCACTCTGGTCCAGGCTGACCTGGAATTAACTATGTAGTCTCAGGGTGGCCTCGAACTCTCAGCGATTCTCCTACCTCTGCCTCCCGAGTGCTGGGATTAAAGGTGTGTGCCACCACGCCTGGCCTTTGTTTTGTTTTTGAAGGTAGGGTGTCACTCTGGCCCAGGCTGACCTGGAATTAACTTTGTCATCTCAGGGTGGCCTCAAACTCATGGCGATCCTCCTACCTCTGCCTCCCAAGGGCTGGGATTAAAGGCGTGCGCCATCATGCCCAGTGCAAGTGGCTCTTACTTGTTTGTCAGGGATGAGTAAAAAAATGGTTTTTGAGTTAAAAAGACTTCTTGGATTTGAATCCTGTAAACAGTAGTCAATATTCGTGTCACTCTGAAAAGGGAATTTCTGAAACACTTGAAGGGAGTGTGTGCAGCTATAAGGTGAGAAAAGCAACACCTGCTTCATGCAGTTCTGAGAATTAGATAAATTGTGGTGTGCAAAGAAGCATACAAAGAAGGCTGGGGTTGTAGCTTAGTTGTAGAGTGCTTGCCTAGCATTCATTAAGCTCTGGATTTGGTACCCAGCATTACATAAACAGGGTGTAGAGACTCGTACCTGCAGTCTTTTGACTTGGGAAATGAAGACAGGAAGACAAGAAATTCAAGGTTGTCCTCAACCAGATAGGGTGTTGGAATCACCCTTGGGTCCATGAGACTCTGTCTCAAATAACAAACAGTAAATAAATGAACCAATAAATGGAACAGATGGGTGGGGCTGGAGAGATGGCTTAGTGGTTAAGGCATTTGCCTGCAAAGCCAAAGGACCCAGATTTTATTCCCTAGGACCCATGTTAGCCAGGTGCACAAGGGGGCGCACACATCTGGAGTTTGCTTGCATTGGCTGGAGGCCATGACATGCCCATTCTCTCTCTCTCTCTCTCCCTCTTTCTCTGTCAAATAAATAAATAAAATATTTTTAAAAATAGAACAGATGGGTAGTTCAGTGGTAGAGCAATTGCCTAACACACATATGGCTACTCAGTACTATAAACAAGCAAACAAATACGTAATAAGCAAAAAACAGTGCCCGGTACATACTAAGTACTTAATAAATAGCTGTGGTAATTATTTGATTTAATGATTTGATTAAATAATGATTGTTTTCAGCCAGGTGTGGTGGCGCACGCCTTTAATCCCAGCACTCGGGAGGCAGAGGTAGGAGGATTGACATGAGTTCAAGGCTACCCTGAGACTACATAGTGAATTCCAGGTCAGCCTGAGCTACAGTGAAACCCTACCTCAAAAAAAAAAAAAAAAAAAAAAAAAAAAAAAGCCGGGCGTTGTGGCACGCGCCTTTAATCCCAGCACTCGGGAGGCAGAGGTAGGAGGATCACTGAGAGTTCGAGGCCACCCTGAGACTACATAGTTAATTCCAGGTCAGCCTGGACCAGAGTGAAACCCTACCTTGGAAAAACCGAAAAAACAAACAAACAAACAAACAAAAAAAATGATGATTGTTTTCATTTTTTTTTCTTTAGTTTTTCAAGGTAGGGTCTCACTCTGGCCCAGGTTGATCTGGAGTTCACTGTGTACTGTTGAGGTGGTCTTGAACTCACAGTGATCCTCTTACCTCTGCCTCCCAAGTGCTGAGATTAAAAGCATGTACCACCATGCCCGGCTCTGTTTGCAATTTTTTAAAACTATATTTTATTATTTATTTGCAAGCAGATAGGAAAGAGAGGGGGCAGGGCCTCTTGCTACTGCAAAGAAATTCCAGATGCATGCATCAGTTTGTGCATCTGTCTTTACGTGGGAACTGGGGAATCAAACCCAGGCTGTTAGGCTTTTGCAAGCAAGCTACTTTAACGGCTGAGCCATCTTCCCAGCCCTGTTTCCAATTTTTTTTTTTTTTTTTTTTAGGTAGGGTCTTACTCTGGCCCTGGCGATCCTCCTACTTCTGCATCCCGAGTGCTGGGATTAAAGGCATGCACCACCACGCCTGGCCTATTTCCGATTTTTAAAAAAGGCTCAATATATTTCCTTCCAGACCAAAGCTACTCTTCCACTTGAGTGTGTCAGGTTGCTAAAGATCTTGACCTCTTTTCACCAAGTGGTCCTTCTGACCCAATTACCCTTGCCAGTTTTCTTTCTTTTGCCCACCCAGTTCCCCACCCTCTCATCCCTTGTAATTCAATCCAGGCATCTTCTTGTCTGGGACCTTCCCAGGGCACCTTGCGCTCACCTCTGTCAGAGCCCTTCCCTCCAAAACTGTGATATTTATTCTCCCTGGGCTTTGGGTCTCCTGGCAGCTCCATCCATATGCCGCTCACCACAGTGTGCAAAGCTCCCTCAGAGTACAGATACTTGTCATATAGGGTATGATCAATGACTGCTCACCTGAAGATGGGTGTCTCACTCTTTTTTTCTCTTGCCATAAATGAATACCACAAACTGGGGAGTTTATGAGGAAATATAAGTGTATTCTTTACAGCTCTGAATACTGGGAAGTCCAAGGTTGAGGAACCCCTACCACTGTGGCTGGTTAGGACTCTACTAAGACCCAAGCCAGTGCAGGTCATCAAGTGGCAAGACAGAAAGGAAGCCAGAGAGAGCTCACTTTATAACAAAGCCACTCCTGTGATGACCCACTAACCCCTTCATTAAAGGTAGGATTAGGGCTGGGAAATGCTCAGTGGTTAAGGTGTTTGCCTGCGAAGCCAAAGGACCCAGGTTCGATTCCCCAGGACCCATGTAAGCCAGATGCACAAGGGGCGCATGCATCTGGAGTTTATTTACAGTGTCTAGAGGCCCTGGCATGCCCATTCTCTGTCTGTCTCCCTTCTCTCTATTTTTCTCTCTCTCTGCTTGCAAATAAATAAATAAATTTTTTTAAAAAAGGAGAGATTTACAAAATATCTAAAGGCTATTTATTTTCATTACATAGCTATGTATTATAAGCATATATTTATCCCTGAGTGTATTCATTTCTTATTTATTTATTTATTTATTTGCAAGCAGAGAGAGGAGAGAGAAAGAGAGAATGGGTGCGCCAGGGCCTCCAGCCACTGCAAACGAACTCCAGATGCATGCGCTACCTTGTGCATCTGGCTTATGTGGGCACTGGGGAATTGAACCTGGGTCCTTAGGCTTCACAGACAAGTGCCTTAACTGCTAAGCCATCTCTCCAGCCCGTGGCTAGTTTTTAAATTTTTAATTAATTAATTTTATGCATGTATGTGTATAGGTGTAGGTGGGTGCATGTGTAGGTATGTGCATTGATCTTACTGGCTAGACTAGCTAGTTAGCAAGCCAAGCATTTTACATGGGCACTAGGGTTATACTTTTGAGGAGAGCACACTAACCACTGAGCTATCTTCCCAGCCCTAAACCTGTTCTTAGCAGTGAGTTTTATGAGTGAGTTGAAATGAAGACATGTTCTCCCATTTCTGTAGGCAAATAAACTTGTATTAATAGCATTTAAAGAACATTTTTATTTATTTGAGAGAGAGTTATAGGAGTGCCAGGGTCTCCAGCCACTGCAAACGAACTCCAGATGCACGCACCACCTTGTGCCTCTAGCTTTATGTGGGTACTGGGGAATTGAACCTGAGTCCTTTGGCTTTGCAGGCAAGTGCTTTAACCACTAAGCCATCTCTCCAGACCCCTTTAATAGCTTTTTAGAAGTGGAATGATGGGGGCTGAGAGATGTCTCAGTGGCTAAAGGCACTTGCTTGCAAAGCCTAATGGCACAGGTTTAGTTCCCAGCACCCACATAAAGCCAGATGCAAAAAGTGGCCCACTGAATAGTGGCAAGAGACCCTGGTATACACACATTCACAAATGCAAATAAATAAATAAAAACATTTTTTAAATGGAATGATGGGCTTGGGGTGCGGCTCAGAGGTAGAGGTCAAACTAAGCTTAAGCTAGGCCCTGGGCTCCATCACCAGTACCCCCACCTCCCTGGATGGAAACTCTGCTGAAGCCAGTTCAGAAAGAGAAGGAGAGAGTCAGTCATTGCCCCACAGGGTGGCCATCTGATGCCAATCATGGGAGTCCTCGGGGGACATCTGAGTGCTCTCACTGCTTCACTCTGCCAGCATCGTGTTAAGAGACGTCGTGAGTAATCGTAAACGGGTGCACGCCCTTGCACCCGCCCGTGCCTGAGGTAGCGTGGCATTGTCAGGCCTTTCTAAAGACATGCCGCTTCTTAAGTCCAGAGTTGATGTTCAGCTCAGCCTTGATCCGTTATGTCATTATGCCTTGTTTCTTTCATTTCTTTTTCTTTTTGCTTCTTGTCTGTTCCCCAGAGTCAGCTTTCTCTGTGAATCCCCTTCTAACAGGATGTCATGGTTTATTTCTTTTCCCTGCCCTCTGCCATGCGGCCAGCCAGATTTTTAACCTTTGCGGACTACAACCCTTTGTGCTGGGTTCCTGTTTCTCTGCTATCTTGGGAACTCCTGCTGTTTGACCAGAGTGCCGTATACTCATGAACTTGGAGCCGTGAAGTCCTCAAGTGGACAGCTGTGGAACAACAGCCCTTTGCTATTCCTCAGCGTAGCGTTCTAGTCTCACTTGGCAAGACTTTTGCTCGTGATGTTTTTGATCATGGCTCTTGTACAGCATTCTTTTGTTAATCATCATTGAGAATTCTAATATATGAATATACTGTAATTTGATCAGATTCCCATCTCCTTACCTCTGTTTTTAAAAATATTTTATTTTTATTTATTTATTTATTTATTTATTTATTTATTTATTTATTTAAGAGAGATAGAGAAGGAGGCAGATAGAAAGAATGAGAGAATGGGCACACCAGGGCTTCCAGCCACTGCAAACGAACTCCACACGCATGTGCGACCTTGTGCATCTGGCTTACGTGGGTCCTGGGGAATCAAACCTGCATCCTTTGGCTTTGCAGGGAAGCGCCTTAACCACTAAGCCATCTCTCCAGACCTCTTTCTCCTTTCTAAAGAAGGTTGAGCTTAAGTCTCACAGTCTCTCTTCATCAGATATCAGCTGAAACAGAGGCAGCTTAGCAGGGAACAGGCTGGCTACCTGTGGTTAGACTGTTGAGGGTGAGAGTGTCTATGCCTGGGCTGTGTTCTTCCCACAGGAGAGTCCCCACTGAGGCAGTGAGCGCTGGTATGACATCTAACACTGAGGACACTTGGCTGTATAAACAGACCCTCTATCTGGTAATAATGGATGGAAGTGGGTCACATCTGGAAAGAACAAATTGGATTCTTGGAATGGCTTCAGGAGAAAAGCTTTGGGTTTCCATTGGGTCATGGGAAGCAAATTCAATTATTAATTGCAACGTCTCTGGAACAAGCTAAGCATTGTATATTATTAGGGAAGAAGTTTGTGGCCAGCAAGAAACTTGATATGAACTTGGGAGCTGGAGAGATGGCTTAGTGGTTAAGGCACTTGCCTACAAAGCCTAAATCTCCAGGTCCCATGTAGCCAGACGCACAGTGACACAAGTGTGCAATGTCACACATACGCGCAAGGGAGTGCACATGTCTGGAGTTTGTTCACAATGGCTGAAAGGCCTAGTGTGTCCATTCTTTCTCTCTCTCTCTCTCTCTCTCAAAAAAATAAAATAAAATGTTTGTTTAAAGAAAGTAAAGGAAAGTGGCTTATTTCCATGTACAAATATCTAAGAGGGCAATAGAGAAGAGAGAAAGAAAAGAAAGAGTGCCAAGCATGGTGCCACACACCTTTAATCCCAACACTTGGGAAGCTGAGGTAGGAAAATTGCCATGAGTTAAGGCCACCCTGAGACTACATAGTGAATTCCAGGTTAGCCTTGGCTAGGGCAAGACCCTACCTCCAAAAACCAGACCAGAAAGAAAGAAAGAAAGAAAGAAAGAAAGAAAGAAAGAAAGAAAGAAAGAAAGAAAGAAAGAAAGAAAGAAAGAAAGAAAGAAAGAAGAAAGAAAGAAAGAAAGAAAGAAAGAGGGAGGGAAGGAGGGAAGAAGGGAGAGGGAGGGAGGGAGGGAGGAAGGAAGGAAGGAAGGGAGGGGAGAGAGAGAGGAAGGAAGGAAGGAAGGAAGGAAGGAAGGAAGGAAGGAAGGAAGGAAGGAAGGAAGGAGGGAAGGGGAAAGTACATGGCATTATCTAGGGTACCTGAGCATTTTTAAATTTAAGTGTTTTTTTTTTGTTGTTGTTGGCATACATAAACTTAGGGATCATTCATCCTGGAATTTGCAAATACAGTCTGTTTTAGTTGATTCTCATCTCCCTCCTCCAACTCCCCTCCCCCTAATATCCTCCCTACTCCGGTTTATTATAGCTAAGCCACTGCAGTCTGGCTTCTCTGTTGGCAGGCCTTGGCAGGTTCCATCAGGTTCCCCAGCCTTCTTCACTGGACACACATTCTGTCTTCTCCCTTTCACTGTGTGTAATATCTAGGGAGCCTGTGACCCTCAGAGGTCACATGCTCCTCACCCCAGCATACGTCAGCTCGCAGCCCTGAGAAGCAAGTGCACAGATGGTGTGGCAGACAGCTTCAGGTCACTAAGGCCAACTTCCAGACCACGCACAGTCGTGGAAGAAAGGACATTTATTGAAGCTTGCAAATCCAGGGGAAGTTCCATCATGGCAGAAGAAGCTGGCCCCTTCTTAAAGGACCAAGTAGAGAGAGAGAAGCCCCAAGCCAAAAAAAACTAAAAGCCATACCACGCACAAGCTCACTTAGGAATTCCAGGCAGAACTGAAGCACTTTGCACATCTATAGACTGGAATTCCAACTCCACCACCACACCTTAGGGCTGGACCCTTAGATCTACCCAGGAATATCTGCTCCAGCCAGGTAGCTGGAACTCTAAGATGCTTTACTAAAACTCCTGAATCTACTGGGGAACATTTATTCAAACTACCACACATCGTCGTTGTCGTTGACTCCTCTCATACCTGGAGGGAGCAATTTGTCTCCACCTGCAGCTCCCAGATTGTCTTTTCCATTTCTTTTTTTTTTTTTTTTTCGAGGTAGGGTCTCACTCTGGCCCAGGCTGACCTGGAATTAACTATGTAGTCTCAGGGTGGCCTTGAACTCATGGTAATCCTCCTACCTCTGCCTCCCTAGTGCTGGGATTAAAGGTGTGCGCCACCACACCCGGTTGTCTTTTCCATTTCTTGTCTTGGGAACCTGTAAATGGGGAGTGCTGTTGACTTTTGGTGGCTTGTGCACAAATCAGGTAGAGGCTCTGCTTCTCTTTTAGGCATGAGGTTGAACTGTCCTTGGGCTGGGTTTTAACCTTGTTCATTAGTCAGGCTTGTGTCTTAATATCAGCCAGGAATATCCAACCTGGTGACATCGTGGCATTGTGACAGGTTGTCACTATCTTCAAAGTTTACACTCAAGAACATGCAACTGAGTAATTTAAAAAAAATAATAATAATCACAAAAAGTGGTCCATGTATCTGGAGTTTGTTTGCAGTGGCTAGAGGCCCTAATATATCCATTTTCCACTTGATCTTAACCAAAGGGCCAAGAAGCAATATGCCCATTCTCTTTCTCTCTCTGTCTCTTTCTGTTTGCAAATAAATAAACAAAATATATGAAAAAATAAATTATTGGTGCTGGGCATGGTGGCGCACTCCTTTAATGCCAGCATTCAGGAGGCAGTGGTAGGAGGATCGCTGTGAGTTCGAGGCCACCCTGAGACTATAGCCTGGGCTAGAGTGAGGCCCTACCTTGAAAAAACAAAAAACAAATAATAAATAAATAAATTATTGGGCTGGAGAGATGGCTTAGTGGTGAAGGCGCCTGCCTGCGAAGCCTAAGAACACCCGTTCGATCTCCAGGTCCCACGTTTAGCCAGACGCAAAAGTGATGCAGTTGTACAATGTTGCACATGCACACGAGGGGGTGTACATGTCTGGAGTTCATTCACAGCAGCTGAGAGGCTGCTGGTGTGCCCATTCTCTCTGTCTCTCTCTCAAAAAAAAAAAATAAAAATAAATTTTTTTTTTAAATCACAAAAATCTCAGCATGTTTGCAGTAAGTTTTCAGCTTTGTGTAGGGCCACATTTACAGCTGTCCTCTACGACATGCAGCTCTTGGGCCTTGGAATGGCTACACCACACAGACCCTGACAAGGTGTATTGTAGATCCACCGACTGGATTTTCCTATGAACCAAAACCCATGAAAATAGGTGTCAGCCATTTCATCAGCCTTGAGTGGGGGTGAGCAAACTGGTGGACAGGCCATGCCTGGCTTAGGGCCTGTCTCTATACAGCCCATGAGCTAAGAGTGGCTTTTAGAGCGATTGTTAAATCATTTGGGGAAAAAGAAAATCAGGAGGAAAATGATCTCGTGATGTGAACATACGCAAAATTTCAGTGTTTGTAAATATAGTTTTGTTGGCACACAGCTACAATTATTTATTTACTTGTCTATGGCTGTTTCTTCTTGCAATGATTGGGTAATTACACAGATATTGTCTTGGCCCACAACATCTAAAGGCTCTTTATAGAAGGTGTGCACCTGACAGCAAGGCTTGAGTAATTAAAACAGAATAATACTTTTGACTCTCTCTCTCCCCGTCCCCCAGACATTGAACATGGTAGGCAAGCTAGACAAGCACTCTTTGCTCAAGTACGTCTCCTTTTTTATTTTAGAGAGAGAAAGGGAGAGAGATAGAGAGAGAATTGGCACGCCAGGGCCTCAGCCACTGAAATCAAACTCCAGACGCTTGCACAACCTAGTGGGCATGTGCAACCTTGTGCTTGCCTCACCTCTGTGCGTCTGGCTTATGTGCGATCTGGAGAGTCGAACATGGGTCCTTAAGCGTTGCAGGCAATCACCTTCACCATTAAGCCATCTCTCTGGCCCAAGCACATCTCTTTTGATGACCATTTTAGAGTTAGAGATGTTTGCTTAATTACCAGGTCAGAGATGAAGTAAAGGAGAGTCAGAGAGATTATGCTATCTGGCCCAAAACACACAGTTCCAATGCCAGGCATGGTGGTGCACACCTTTAATCCCAGCACTTGGGAGGCAGGGGTAGGAGGATCGCTGAGAGTTTGAGGCCACCCTGAGACTACATAGTGAATTCCAGGTCAGCCCGGGCTAGAGTGAGACCCTACCTCAAAAACAAAAAAAAAAGGCGGGGACCCAACACAGCTCCAATGTGCCAGAGCTGAGAGGTACACCCGTATTCATATGCACTCAAGCCCTTGTCCTCCACAGAAACCACCCAGTCAGCTGGAACAACACTCATGCACATCCTTGGTGGGTCTGAGGTAGGAGCTATGGATAAACGTTGAGATTACATTTGTTTTCATTAATTTTATTGTTTAATGGGTCATTTTTTTTTTTTCAAAGTAAGGTCGTGCTCTAGCCCAGGCTGACCTGGAATTTACTATGTAGTCTCAGGCTGGCCTGGAACTCACAGCAATACTCCTACCTCTGCCTTCTGAGTGTTGGGATTAAAGGAGTGTGCCACCATGCCCAGCTTAATGGGGACTTTTTATGTTTTGTTTTGTTTTTTCAAGGTAGGGTCTCACTCTAGCCCAGGCTGACTTAGAATTCACTATGTAATCTCAGGGTGGCCTCAAACTCATGGCGATCCTCTTACCTTTGCCTCCCGAGTGCTGGGATTAAAGGTGTGTGCCACCATGCCCCGTCTTAATGGAGATTTTTATGTTGGTAATTCACATGAGAGTATTAAGCTCTTTAGGGGTAGTAAACACATGTGGTCCCCAGCACATTACCCTGAACATAGCAGAAGTCATTAAAATTTTATTAAACAAGGAACTTGGTGGGGTTGCCCAATGCATAAACACCCTTGCTGTGTAAGCATGAAAATCTGAGTTCAGTCCTTAGCATCCAGGTACAAAAAGCTAGGCATGGCTGTGCCTGCCATTAATGTGACCCCAGTATAGCCGGGGCTCTTTGGTCAGCCATTTTAATTGAAAACAGGAACTCCAGGTTTAGTAAGACAGGTTACACACACACACACACACACACACACACACACACACACACACACAAAAAAAAAAAAAGCTATTAATAAAATAAAAAAAAAAAAAAAACAATTTGTTAAGCCGGGTGTGGTGGCGCACGCCTTTAATCCCAGCACTCAGGAGGTGGAGGTAGGAGGATTACTGTGAGTTTGAGGCCACTCTGGGACTACATAGTGAATTCCAGGTCAGCCTGGGCTAGAGTGAGACCCTACCTCAGGAAACAAAACAAAACTTGTTAAATGAAGTGGGTGAACAGGGAAGAGGGCAGGAGAAGGCACAAGAAAAAGGGAACAAGAGAGAGAAGACAGGTAGAAAAAAATTAAGGAAGAATTGGTGTGCCTCTGACATTGGCCTTGAGGCCACAGCTGGCTCTGTACTGGGGTTCACAAGCATAGCCAGATACTTCCTTCAAGCACTGGCCAGACTTCTGTGTGCATTCCCTCCTGGGCCATCCAGCCATTCCTGTTCTCCAGCTCCTGTCCCCTCCCCTCCAGAAGGTGCTCCTGGCCCTGGGCCCAGACATACTGCTGAGCAACCAACTGTTGAACTGTGGAGAGTGCTCGGCGGGCCAGCCTTTGTTGTAGAACGGGAACATTCAGAGGAGCTCAGGATTCATGTCCTGAGGGGATGGTTGACATTCAAACAGAAAACTTTGACTTGGGGGCTGGCAAGATGGCTTAGAGGTTAAGGCGCCTGTCTGCGAAACCTAAGAACCCAGGCTTGATTCCACAGGGCCCATGTAAGCCAGAATCACAAAGTGGTGCATGCTTCTAGAGTTTATTTGCAGTGGTTGGGGCCCTGGCATGCCCATTCTCTCTCTCTCTCTCTCTCTCTCTCTCTCTGTGTGTGTGTGTGTGTTTGTGTGTGTGTGTGTATGCCTCTTTCTGTCTCTAGCTCTCTCAAATAAAAAAGTTTTTTTAAAATGTAAAAAAGAACTTTGATTTGGAGAAGAGATCAAAAGGAATCATTTCTCCTATCTTTCCAGGAAGGTTCTGGTTCTAAGGAAGCAACACTAGCTAGTGAGGAGTCAGCCTTCTGAGGGCTGGGATCACAGGTGTGTGCCACCACACCCAGCTCTAGTCTGTTCTTATATCCAAACAGCAAAGGTTTATGGAGTCCTGACATAAGCCCAGCTCCAGAAGTAAGTGTTCCTAATGGAACATATACATCTAGTCATAGTTGCAGTAAAAATAGTTCACGTCCTGACTCGCTTACTACGCATCAAACTCTGTGTTAGGTTCCTTAATAGACTAGACCATTTAATTTTCACAACCACCCTGTGTAGTAAGAGTTTTCTCACATTATATTAATAAGGAAATGGAGACATAGCAGTAAAATCACCCAGTCATATAACTTGTTAGTGACAGAGCTGAGGCGCAAACTCATCCTCGGACATGAATGATAACCTTTGTCTACATATGTATCCGCCCTGTATATGCTACCTGCTCGTTTGTAGCCTTTCGGTTTGTAGACCCACCGTAATGATATCTCAGTGCTTGTGTAGAAATAGTGTGCTCTATACTTAAACGTGAGCCCCCCAAGTGCAAATGCAGTGCAACTTATAGTTTGGGTAGGCCAAAGAGAAGCTGTAGAGCTGGGGAGATAGTTCAGTGGTTAAAGGCACTTGCTTGCAAAGTCTGTTAGCCTATGTTCAATTCCCCAGCACCTACACAAAAGCCAGATGCAAAAACTGCTCCAAGCATCTGGCAGCAAGAAACCCTGGCACCCTCGCCCTCCCCCACATGTGCAAAGAAATGAATAAAAATAATTTTGTGCCAGGCGTGGTAGCACACGCCTTTAATCCCAGCACTTGAGAGGCAGAGGTCAGAGGATGGCCATGAGTTCAAGGCCAACTTGAGGCTACATAGTGAATTCCAGGTCAGCCTGGGCTAGAGTGAGACCCTACCTCAAAAACCCCCTCCCCAAATATTTTTGTAAAAAGGAGAAGCTGTGAAGTGCTTCTTTTACGTAAAAAAGTAAGAGTGCACTAAAAGTTTTGTTGTCTGCTGTTATAGTTTATTTTAATTGTTATTGATATTAATCTCTTACCGTGTCTCATAAGTGAAACTTTATCATTGGTGTACATTATATGTATTGGAAAATGTATTTCAAAGTTTCAGTGCAATCCACAGTTCCAGGCATCCACAGAGATCTTGGAACTCACCTCCCCCACCCCCCAACAGGGAATCTACTATGGAGCAAATCCTGATCCTTAGAGCCACATGCTGACATTCACAGCAGGATTCTAACATTGGGATGAGCGGGACCCTCAGGCTTGATGTCCCTTAGACTTTCAGACAAATCTTTTTGTTTGTTTTTCGAGGTAGAGTCTCACTCTAGCTCAGGCTGACCTGGAATTCACTATGTAGTCTCAGGGTGGCCTCGAACACACAGCGGTCCTCCTACCTCTGCCTCCCGAGTGCTGGGATTAAAGGCGTGCGCCACCACGCCGGGCCAAATCTTTTTTCTCGGATGACATATGGAAGGACGCAGCCTTGTTGGCCCCCTTTCCTCGGTTTATAAGGGTTAAAACCACTGAGCACTGGAGGTCTTCAGTAAATTCAGGCTTGCTCCCTGCAGGAAGTCGCCCCTTAATTCCACAGCACCAGGGGTCGCATCTGCTGGCACACTGGGTCCCGGTAGGGCTGAGAGCACCCACGAGGTTGCTGGCGGTCAATGTTGGTGGCTCACAGCTTAGGATGCTGTCACTCCCTGGCCCCCAGCACCCATTACTAAGCTCTCAATCAGTTCTTTTAACAGATTTCTGGTGAGGAATAGCGTTCGAAAAGGAGATCTATAAAGAGGGGTGGGGAGAAAGAACTATCTAGCAGCAGAGCCATCACCGTATGGGTCGAGGAGACCCGCCTCCCTCCCTTCCTCCCTCCCTCGCTCGGGGGCGGTGCCTGTTGCCATAGAGACAGATGCTGGCTCGAGGGATGCTCCTGGGGCTTGCGCATCCTGGCCTGAGATTGTGCGTGGCCGTGCAGTCCTGGAGGTAGGATTACTTGCGCAGAGGACCGTGCCCGATGTTGTCTCGGCACTCCACGCTGCTTTTTTAAGTCCTTCATTGTGTGAAACCGGGAGAGAGGAACACAAGGAAGAGGGAAGCCAGGCAGTAGTAGCCGCGCCCCCCACTCGCTCCTCCGGCAGCCAGGGCTCCTCTGGCCCTGGGTGGAGTCAGGCGCGCAGGCAGGGCTGCAGACTCCAGATCCCTGCCCCCGCCCCCGCTGGGGGTGTGGCCCAGTGATAGAACACTTGCCTACCAGGCATAAAAGGCATCTCTGGCACCTGTCAAGCAGGGGCTTGGCACCACCTTGACTTTAATTCTTAAAACGAAATAAGAAAGAAAAGAGAGAGAGGAAGGAAGGAAGGAAGGAAGGAAAGGGAAGGGAAGGGAAGGGAAGGGAAGGGAAGGGAAGGGAAGGGAAGGGAAGGGAAGGGAAGGGAAGGGAAGGGAAGGGAAGGGAAGGGAAGGGAAGGGGAAGGGAAAAAAAAAGCCAGGCGTGGCGGCACACGCCTTTAATCCCAGCACTGGGGAGACAGAGGTAGGAGGATCACCGTGTGTTCAAGGCCACCCTGAGACTACAGAGTGAATTCCAGGTCAGCCTGGGCTAGAGTGAGACCCTACTTCGTAAAAACAACAACAACAAAAACAAAAACAAAAACCGAAGTAAAATAGGGCTTGGCTGTTAAAGTGCCTGCCATCAAAGCCTAATAACCCAGGTTCAATTCCCCGGTACCCATGTAAGCCAGATGCACAAGGCTGCTCAAGTGTCTGGAGTACCTTTGCAGTGGCTGGAGGCCCTGGTGCACCCAGTCTCTCTATCTGCCTCTTTCTCTCTCTCTCTTTCTTTCTCTTTCTTTCTTTCTTTCTTTCTTTCCTTTCTCTCTCTCTCAAAATATTTTTTAAATTCTTTTTGCTTACTTATTTATTTGAGAGTGACAAAGAGAGAAAGAGGCAGAGAGAGAGAAAGAAAGAGAGAGAATGGGCGCACTAGGCCTCCAACCACTGCAATGAACTCCAGATGCATGTGCCACCTTCTGGCTTATGTGGGTACTGGGGAATCGAGCCTTGAACCAGGATCCTTAGGCTTCATAGGCAAGCACTTAACCACTAAGCCATCTCTCCAGCCTCATATATATGAAGTAAATTGCCTAGAAACGCAACACATGCTTCCGATGTGCACATTGGTGTATACATTGGAACCCACGGTGGGAGATGTTCTGACAGGAACACTAGGGAGACATTGAAGTTTGAATTATCCAGGCCCAACAATGGCAAAACAAAAGAGCATTTTGTTTGTTGCTTTTGCTTTGTCTTTCAGCAAGACAAAGAACAAGGAAGGTTAGACACGCTTTGGAGGCATCTGTATGTTCGTCTACTATGAGATGTACGGGGAGGAGAACCAATGTGGATGGGAATTCTTGACCCAAGAAACTCACTGCTCCTTGTCCTGCCCGTCCTCACAGTGGGCTTGCAAACTCACCTCACTAGGGCACACCATAAACAAAGCAGACGAAACACCTCCGGGTTGGCTTAACTGGAGTGCCTGCAAGGGCACAGAGCTGTGGCAAACCCAGGTGGCTGTCTAGCAGGCTTGCCACACAGCACAGGCCTCATATTAACCTTTGCACGCAGTCGGTTGTCTACGCTGACAAGATACAGTGAAGTCCTAAGCCTTGGTATCTTATTTGGAAGAAAGTCTTTAAACTGGCATAAACAAATTAAGATGAGCTCACACCCCAGTGGGTCCTGATCCAATGGGACTGGTGTCCTAAGAGGAAAAGACAGAGACAGGGCGAGGACAGTGCCATGTGAAGACTCAGAGACATACAGAAAACACCGTCATGCACAGAGAGAGAGGAATGAACCATGGGTGCCCAGAGCTGGAAGAGGCCAGGGAGGAACCTCCCCGAAAGGCTTCATCAGGAGTCTGGTCTTATGGGCACTTTGATTTGGGACTCCTGTTCTACAGAACTCTAAAGAATAAATTTCCGTGATCTTAAGCCATGCCCGTTTGGACTTACTTTGGTACAGCAGCCCTAGGGAGCCCATATGATAGGAACAAATCATATAAGGGAAAATCCAGTTGTTCTGAACAAATCTGTCCCCTAGCTTCCACACACCACCTTCCGGGTTCCTGAGAATATGTAATGAAGAGTTCCAAACCACACACCCCGATTTAGGGGCAGGGAGAGATTCCTAATGACTGAGATGGGAAAATAGACTTTTCAATTAGGGAAATAAAATGATAAAACCCATGAAGTGTAGACCAAGGAATTTAATATTAAGCACAATGGGGCTGGAGGGATGGCTTAGTGGTTAAGGTGTTTGCCTGCAAAGCCAAAGAACCCAGTTCGATTCCCCAAGACCCACGTTAGCCAGATACACAAGGGGGCGCACACATCTGGAGTTCATTTGCAGTGGCTAGAGGCCATGGTGCACCCATTCTCTCTCTTTCTGTCCTCTCTCTATCAAATAAATAAATAAAAATAAAATATTTAAAATATTAAGCACGATGCTAGAGGATTACAGTGGGATGGTTTAAATGCCTGCATTCTGTAACAAAAAATTGTGCCAGATCATTGAAAATTTCTTTTATTTAAAAAATCTCTATTTAGGGGCTGGAGAGATGACTTAGTGGTTAAGCGCTTGCCTGTGAAGTCTAAGAACTCTGGTTCGAGGCTCGATTCCCCAGTACCCACGTAAGCCAGACGCACATGGTGTGCATGTGTCTGGAGTTTGTTTGCAGTAGCTAGAGGCCCTGGTGTGCCCATTATCTCTCTCTCCCTTTCTCTGTCTCTAATAAGTAAATAAAATTTTTAAAAGGGGGGATTAAAAAAAAACTCTTATTTATTGGAAAGAGAGAGAGAGAGAATATAGGCACATCAGGACATCTTGACACTGCAAACGAGCTCCAAAGGCATACCCCACTATGTGCATCTGGCTTTATATGGGCACTGGGGAGTCAAATGTGAGCCTGGGGGCTTTGCAAGCAATTGCCTTTAAATGCAGAGCTATCACCCAAGCCTGGAAATTCCTTTTGGGAGAGGGTTAATGGATTCAAATTTTTGTTGGCTGTTCAATACAAGTCAACACGGGAAATGTTCCAGAAAAGGTATCATGAATTCATGGGTTATTAAAGGAAGGACAGGTGTGGAGTGAAGCGAGCTTTGATTTTATACTATCCCGTGATGGGCAGACACCACCCAGACATATCTTCAGATGGGGAAGCAATGCGGGTAGTCTTGGAGATAAACTGCAATTCTAGGCAGAAAGTACAGGACGCTCCATCGGGGTCTTCTTCGAGTGAGGTCCCCTGTGTCTCAAACACCGGCTTGCTGGCAAGTGCCGTCCTCATCCCTAAAACCTAAACCAGCCGGGCGTGGTGGCGCACACCTTCAATCCCAGCACTCGGGAGGCAGAGGTAGGAGGATTGTTGTGAGTTTGATTCCACCCTGAGACTACATAGTGAATTCCAGGTCAGCCTGGACTAGAGAGTGAGACTCTACCTCGAAACCGCCCCCCCCATAAAAAAAAAAAACAAACCACGTGACTGTGAGCTGGAGGCAGGAAGTCTTTACCCCAGGGATGATTCTGACAAGTTCTATTCCTGTCATTTATTTCTCTGTCACCAGTGCCTAATGTACTTCCTGGCACGTAGCCATTTGTGAAATGCGTAACATTTCATTGGTAATCCAAGGCCAGGCCCGTTCTAGCATGAGTTCTTGAATTGACATTGGCTTCGTTGCATCTCTAATTAATCCATTTCGATCACATTATCCCAGCACATTCAGACCATTTTGCATCTTTTCTCTTTTCATTTTCTTTTCAGTTTTTATTTGTTTACTGTGGTGTTGGGGGGAACAAGCTGACATGCCAGATGTGAGCTCTGCCGTCGAGCTTAGAATTGCCTGGCCGCTGTCCCTCCTCTCGCCCATCCTGCAGAGGCATCATGCATAGCTCACTCTACTATATAATGTACTGTCTCCCCCCCCCCGCCCCCAGCTGGCCTTTTGACCTTTCAAAACCTTAGTTCCTTGCTAGCATCATAGCCTGCTCTACCTATCCTGGGTTTGCCTTGAAAACCCCGGAACAAATATGCTGGAAGCAGCTTTTAACTTACCCACCGGATGTGAAAAGCCATCATTCCCTAACGGTCTCTGGTCCGATTGCTTTTCAACTCTGAGATGACCTTTGACTTGTGTGTTATCTTCGGCCATGCATTCCTTTGTAGCAGGCCTTGGCCATCTTGCATCTATTTATTGGGCAGCTATTATGTGACAGCATTGTACTAGGGAGTGAAAGGTAAAAGACGGAACATCCCACAGTTCTATTTATTTATTCATAATTATTATATTATTATAATATAATAAATATTTATTTATAATTTTATTTATTTATTTATTATAGGCAAAGAAAGGGAGAGAGATAGACAGAGAGAGAGAATGGGTATGCAAGGGCCTCTAGCCACTGTAAATGAACTCCGGACACATGCATCACCTTGTTGTGCAGCTGGCTTATGTGGGACCTGGAGACTCGAACCTGGGTTCTTAGGCTTCGCAGGCATGCACCTTAACCACTAAGCCATCTCTCCATCCCCATCCCACAAGTTTTAGCCAAGAATGTTATGAGACTTACAGGAGTGAGTCTCTGTGCAGCCTGGGGTTGGGAAGAGCTGGGGGCTGGAGGAAGAGCCAGAGAACCCTTCCTACTGTGGGTGATGGACTTTGCTGGGCCCTGAAGGTGTGGAAGGATGTGAGCAGGGGAAGGGGGCAGGCGAAGATGAGCCTTGTGTGGCATGATAGATGTCTCACTTAGTGCTGAACACACACTACTGTCATTTCTTCTCAGAGCTTTGATGAGTTTTGTTGTCTCCCCAGTGATCATTGCCATCTGAAAAGGGAAGCTTCTCTAACCAAAAGGGAGAGTAGCATCAATAGATGGGCATAAACATAAAGATTTAGAGAGCAGTTTGGTGGGCATAATAAATGCATTTAGCCAAACAATCGTAACAGGTTACCCCCTAGGGCTTCTGACCTCCCCAACCGTAGGCTTTTCATTAGGGTTTTTGGTACCAGGCAGGAATTCCCTCCCGTGGAGCTGGCCTCAAATCCAATCAGAGAGAAGTTTTCTTCATAACAAACATGCCGGCATTGTCCCAGTTGGCACATGTGGCCTGGAGGCCAACTGTAAAGCTTAAGGGGCCATTGTTAGTTAAGACAGTTGATGACGTTCCTCCCCCAACAGGCTGCATATAACTCTTTCCAGCATCCTGACAGCTAGTCAACAGGGAGGAGGCTTTGAAGTCAGCTCCAGCTTGATCTCTCAGTGTCCTGCTGCGCAAGCATGTGGTGTCTTCAGCAGTAGGATCTTACCCATCTAGTGTTGTTGAGCAACCAAGAGCCTTGGCATTAGCATCTAATATTCTGGGGGTGAGGCTGGACTTCACGGAACCCTGGGCTGACCCGGAACTCATTCTGAGGCCCAGCCTGGACTTGAACTCAACAGCAATCCTTGTGCCTCGACTTCCTGAGTACTGGGATTATAGGCATGAGACAACATACCCCACTGACTGTGACCCGTCTAAAGGCTCAGAATCAGTTAATTATTTTCTCTGTATCCTTAATGCTAACTCTGTGCCTGGAACACATTAGACATGAAGTGTTCATTGAAAGAAATGATTAAATAAGTGAAACTTCTTTGTCTATAAGCCCAGCAAAAACATCAAGGGGGCTGGAGAGATGGCTTAACAGTTAAGGCGCATGCCTGTGAGGACTAAGGACCCCAGTTCAATTCTCCAGGTCCCACGTAAGCCAGATGCACATGGTGGCGCATGCATCTGGAGTTCATTTGCAGTGGCTGGAGGCCCTGGCTGTGTCCATTCTCACTCACTGTCTCTCCTCTTTCTCCATCTCTCTGTCTCTAATAAATAATCTTAAAATCTTTAAAAAAAAAAGAATATTTTGAAAAAAAAGATCAAGGATTCCCCTTTCCCCATTTCTCTATCGCCTTTTGAGAACAGAAACCTCCCAAATATTCAGGTTTGATGGAGGAAGAGGAGGAGAGAGGTCTGGGCGAGGGGAGGAAGAGAAGGAGAGAGGTCTGGGCGAGGGGAGGAAGAGGAGGAGAGAGGTCTGGGCGAGGGGTCAGCATTCAATGACTGACTTTGGCATGGGTTCAGTAGCAGGGTAAGAAGAGATCACACACAACTCCTCACATTTATGATGGCCAGTCGGGCATGGGTAGGCTGCTTGTAGTTTTAGGATCTGGTCCTAACTCTCTGTAACCCAAAAGCGAAAGTGGGGCTGGAGAGATGGCTTAGCAGTTAAGGCATATGACTGCGAAGCCTAAGGATCCCGGTTTGATTCTCCGGGTCCCACGTAAGCCAGATGCACATGGTGGCACATGCGTCTGGAGTTAGTTTGCAGTGGCTAGCAGCCCTGGCGTGCCAATTCTCACTCTCTCGCTCTCTCTTTCCCTTTCTCTGTCTCTAACAAATAAATAAATAAAACAAAATAAAAAGTTTTTAAAATATTTTAAAAAAGCAAAAGTAACCCTCATGTGCATCAACTAATGCGAACAGATAATTTAAATGTTCTTTGTCCAAACATTCAACTATAGTTAGTCCATAAAAGGGAGTGGAATACTGACACGTGCTATACAACATGATGTGGGAGTTTGAATGTTCCCCCAGTCGACTCATGAGTTTTTTAGTTTTTTGTTTTGTTTTGTTTTGTTTTGCGAGGTAGGGTCTCGCTCTGGTCCAGGCTGACCTGGAATTAACTAGGTAGTCTCAGGGTGGCCTCGAACTCTCGGCGATCCTCCTACCTCTGCCTCCCGAGTGCTGGGATTAAAGGCGTGCGCCACCACGCCCAGCTGACTCATGAGTTTTATTAAAGCTTGTAACTTGGATTTCCAGCCACCTGACTGGAAGAGATATCACTGGAGGTGGATCCTGGGGTCCAGCCTTAAGGGGTATTTGGGGGCAGATCTCATTCCAGCCTAAAGGTCTGCAGAGCAGTCTAAGCTCTACCTGGGTCCCTGCTACTGTCTGTCTGGTTGGGTCTCTCTGCTTGGATCTGTGAAAGGGGTTCAGCCTCTTCTGCCAGTATGGAACTTCCCCTGGATCTGCAAGCTTCAAATAAATCCTGTTCGTCCCATAAACTGTCTGGTTTGAAGGGTCATCCCAGCAGCATGAAGCTGTCTACAACAATGGATGAACTTTGAAAATGTGCTAAGTGAAAGGGCCAGGAACATAACACCAAATTTTACATGATTTCACTCATGTCATAGTCTAGAACAGAGAAATCTATGTGAATAGGAGGGCATCTTACAAGTAGTATAGACAGAAAGTAGATTAGCAATTGTTTAGGACTATAAGGGATGGAAGGTAGGGATGGAGGCTACAGGGCATAGGATTATGTTGTGTTTTGAGGTAGTGAAAATGATCTAAAGTTGACTTTGATAATAGTTGCCCATATCTGTGAATATACTAAAAGGCATTGGTGTATATACTTTATTTTATTATTACTGGTAGTATTAGTGTTAGTGTCATCAATTTTGAGCTAAGGTCTCCGTCTATAGAGCAGGCTGACCTAGAACTCACTATATAACCCACAGCTGGCCTCAAACTTGTGACAATCCTATTTCAACTTCCTGAGTGATGGAATTATAACTGTGAGCCACCACACCCCTCTGAACTATATGCTTTAAGTAGAGTGTGTATATTGTGTAATACAGTATTTAAAAGGGGTAAGTATAGTATGTGAATTATATTTCAATGAAGCTGTTTAAAATTTTAAAAATATATTTTATTTATTTATTTATTTATTTATTTGAGAGAAAGAGGTGGGGGGCAGGGAGAATGGGCATGCCAGGGCCTCCAGCCACTGTGAACAAACTCTAGATGTATGCGCCCCCTTGTACATGGGTCCTGGAGAATTGAACTGGGATCCTTGAGCTTTGCAGGCAAAAACACCTTAACCACTAAGCCATCTCTCCAGCCCTCAATGAGGCTGTTTTTTAAAAAAGAAATCATTAAAATCCTATGGGGTTAAGCTGGCCTGAGAATTTTGCCCTCCTAAAATGGCATGCCCAAATTGGCATATCTGTGTATTTCCAAGACCTGTTGGTTTACTGAATTCCCAATGGGACTCCCTGTCCCACTGCTACCACCCAAGGTAACTGTCACTGATTTCTTTTCCACTATTCAACTTTCTAGAACTGTATTTCATAGATTTTTTTTTTTTTTTTTTTTGTGGGTAGATAACTAGGGTGGGGTAGGTAGTAGAAATCTGTGGAACTGGACCGCGTTTGCATTTTGTAAAATTTGCATTTGTGGGGCTTAGAGAGATGGCTCAGCAGTTAGGGCACTTGCCTGCAAAGCCTAATGACCCAGGTTCCATTCCCTAGTGCCAAAGTAAAGCCATATGTACAGAGTTCATTTGCAGAAGCTGGAGGCCCTGGTGTGCCCATTCTCTCTGTCTGTCTTTCACTCTCTCTCCAGTTGCAAATAAATAAATAAATAAATAAATAAATAAATAAATAAATAAAATGAAGAAAACAATCTTGTTATTCATTTTTATTTATTTATTTGAGAGTGACAGACAGAGAGAGAAAGAGGCGGATAGATAGAGACAGAATGGGCGCACCAGGGCCTCCAGCCACTGCAAAAGAACTCCAGATGCATGCGCCACCTTGTGCATCTGGTTTACGTGGGTCCTGGGGAATCGAGCCTCGAACCGGGTTCTTAGGCTTCACAGGCAAGCGCTTAACCACTAAGCCATCTCTCCAGGCCCGAAGAAAACAATCTTTTAAAAATAAATTTGCATTTGTGGTTCGGGCTCCGTCCAAAGGAATCGATTTTTGTTTTCTTTGTATTAACTGATGAACAGTGTGTGATGTCACATTCACCCAAAACACTCCTGTGAACTTGTAAAACGTGGAGGTACCGCACTCTTGGTTTCTTTCCTGCATCCCCTTCGGCGGATCAGCGCATCTTTCGGGAGTTCTTAACTGGTTGGGTACCAGCTTGCCCAGGAGGCCTGCGCTTCTCGCCCCTCCGGGGGTTAATCCTGCAGTTTCCTGTGGGGATGGAGCCTGGCGGCCGTGCACGGGAGCCTGCGAGCAGCTGACTGCTGACTCAGAGGGGAAAGCCAACCAGCCGCGAATCTGAGCTCAGCTCGCTGCTGCATCCCCATCCCATCATCCCTTGCAGCTGCCTGGCTTGCTGCAGTCTTTTCAACAGACGCCGAGCGGGGAGGGAGGGAAGAGGGGAGAAAGATGTCTTGTGAGATAAAGATTGATTGGTCTGAATACCGAAGGGGGTCTCCCACTTGTTCATGACCCAGAAAACACTCCTGCAGACTTTCCTGCATCCTCTCGTTTCCTCCATATTTTTTTTTCCACCCCTCTTCCTCTGTTCTGTGTATGAGCTGCACCTCGCTACTTAAGGCAGAAGAGATGCTGGGCTGCTGATGATGGCTGCGCTGCATGGTAGGGAATTTTTAACCCGTTTCTTTGCATGCATGCGGTTTCCAAACTTGAGCTGGGAGCAGGAATGCGCATTGTTCTGTTTGGGGACCCGCAGCGGCAGGCTTAAAACAGATAGTAATGTGCTTTGACAAGTGTGCTTGTCTTCAGAAATGGGTAGGTCCTAAGGTTCCGATTGCCTACCGGTATGCCAGGTGGGTAAGTTCTCTGGTTTCTCTCTCTGTCTCTCTCTCTCTCTCTCTCAGATGCTGCATGCTCTTTAACTGCAAAAAAGGGGCAGGCTCTCTCTCTGCTTAAACAAAAGCCTCAAAGAAGCAAGTGTGGAGAGAGGAAGCAGGCAAAATTGTCTTCCGAGTCCTATTGTGAAGTGACGAGGCTGTTCATTTTACTCATCTGTATTTTAATGTTGTCTTGGCTTGTCTTAAATAGAATTGTCTTCCCTGCCTCTTTCTGTTAGGGTGAAGTATTGAATTTGTAGCATTTCTTCCCCTGGGTGGAGGAGAATGTGCCCTGAGGTTCCGCCCTTCCCCCACCCTGCCCTCCTCGGGTAAGAGAACCCTGGGGTTTAGTTCTCCGGCTCCCCGTTACCATGGGAAACCCATTCATTCATAATGCATGACTCGACCCTCAGAGTTCTGGATGCTACTGATGACCTGCAAAGGGCTATGTAGCAGATAATTTCATGCTCACAGTTTTTCCCTAGCTTGGAAGTACACTCAGCTCTGGGTGGAGCTCACTGGTAACACTGCACAGAGGGGGTTGGGGGGAATCCTTGAGTTGGCTCTTAGATCTGCTTCCCCAAAAATCATGAGTAATTTTTGTGTCAGTTTTTTTCTCAAAGAATGCCCCACCCTGTCATTAGTCTTTATTGTAGAGCAATAGGAGACCAAGCAGGAAACCTATTTATTTCCAACTAAAAAACTGAATGCTTAATAAATGGGTTCTGGAGCCAAAACATGAAACATTTGTGTCTGCAGAAAATGTGGATTTAATGTCATCACTCTCAAGATATAGACACAGGAGGAGATATTTTTAAAAAGTATTAGTTTATTTCTTCAGCTTAGGTCATATTACAGCAGTTTTATTCCTCATGAATAAATTGTTAGAGATTAAAAAAAAAACACCTACAATATGGAAGGAGATCCATTTGTGGGCTCAGATTTTTAAAATTGATTTCTCAGGTAGTAGGATTCTGCTTTTGCCTAGTGTGAAGTTATTTTCAGAGATCTTTCCTTGTTTGGGGAATGCTTTGGGGACACTGTTCTGACCCACTGTAGTGTTAAATAATGCAGGCCACTCCCCAGCAAGCCACAGGCACAATGAGAAGTTTCATGCCGGCTGTGCTGTGGCATGAGAAAGCTGCTCTGTGATGCCAAGCCACCAGCCGCCCCTTCCTAAACCACTCAGGATCTCTTCTCAATTTTCTCCTAGAAAGGCACAAGTGATTTGCATTGCAAAGGTTACAAGATGAATGTAAAAAAAAAAAAAATCTGACAGAATGTGCTGTTTCAGGATAGATGAATGCAATATATTTAACCCACACTTAAAAAAAAAAAAAAAAGAATGAAGTCTACACACTTCACCACAGTGGCGATGACAAAACAGAGAGAATTTTTTTAAATGTATAGGATAACTAAGATTAGTGGACTCTGTGGATCATGAGATAAAGTAAAAACATTCTTTGTTTTAAAACTGAAAATATGGCTTTTGGCATTCATCTCTCCAAATTAACACTTATCTGCCTACATTATGTAGAAAGAAATCTTAAACAGGTAGCAATTTTTGAAAATTTTACTAAAGCTTAGTTTTTAAGACTTTTGCCTCTTTTCATTAGTTTCTGAGAAGACATACTATAACCAAATATTTGTATTATTAAAACACATAGAAATGCTTTCAAATTAAAAAAAATGCTGCTAAATTCTCTCTTTCTCTGTCTCTCTCTTGTTGGGGCTCCAAAGCAGGGCCATGTGCTTGCCAGACAAACACTTCTACCATTGAGCTACATGCCCAGCCCTTATCATAGTTTTTTTTTTTTTTTTCCCCTTTCAAAACATTTATGTAGGCTGGAGAAATAGCTTAGCAGTTAAGGCATTTGCCTGCAAAGCCACAGGATCTCGGTTTAATTCCCCAGGACCCACGTAAGCCAGATGCACAAGGTGGTGCATGCATCTGGAGTTTGTTTGCAGTGGCTGGAGGCTCTGGCGCACCCATTCTCTCTCTCTCAAATAAATAAATAAATAAATAAAATATATGTTTAAAATTCATGTGAATTCTAAAGTATAGCAAAATGATAACTTGCCCAATATTAATGGCTTTCAATTTTTTCTCTGAGGCCGTGTATGTCCCTTTCTTCATTACACGAGGGTTTCAATGTTCAAAGACAGTCTGCTCTACTATAGGGTGGCTGTTAGGCTTTTCTGATTCTTTCTATTGTGCAGGTTGTGGGAATTCAGTGAGTCAGGCTCCCTCCTAGGACGTGGAGCCTTAGATTCAAACGGAAAATGAGAGGGGGTGAGAAAAAGAGCCAGGTGTTCAAATAGCGTCATTGAAGGAACCCAGTGGGGTTTTGTTTGTTTGTTTGTTTGTTTTGTATGCTAATCTCTCTAGCCCCTATCTACCCTCTAATTCCTTCAGCCTTAACATCCTCCATTTTTCTGTTAAGCGCTTTTCATGATTTTGCTTAAGAACTGACTAATTGCACCTATTGTAGCCAAGAAGAAAAAAATCTCATGCTTCCTTTATACCAAAGGGAGGGGGACTTACTGGTGGTTTTGCCCGACTGATAGGAGGTGAATTTCTCCTTTCTCCTTTTGTTGGACTCTCAACCCCCAGAGCGGATCCCCTCCGCTTAGCCACGTGGCTGCTCCCTGCCTTGCTTGCGTTCCCAGAATATTCATCCTCCTTGTGTAGTACCCAAGGGAAGCAGTGTGTGTGTGTGGGGGGGGGGGAGTACTGACACAGTGATGGATGCAGGGAGAAGAGGCCCCCCACACACACACTCATCTTGATTGTCCCAGGCTATCCCCAGATGAATGTCAATTAGCTGAACCACTTTCTGTCACACACATTAACACTCTATGACATACACTCAGACCTTTGGAATTTAGAAAACCAAAGCAAAGATTAAGAAGGTGAGGATTTCTATAGAGAAGGCAGTGGCTAACAGTCACCATGCTGAGGAAAGAAGTTAGAGAGGTAGCGCACATATAAAGAATGGGGGAGGGGCCGAAAGATGGCTCCGTTAAAGGTGTTTGCTTGCAAAGCCTGCAGGTCAACGTTCAGTCACCCAGTACTCACATAAAGCTAGACACACAAAGTGCCTGCATGCACCTGGAGTTTGTTTGTAGTGGCAAGAGGCCTGGCACACTCATATTCACACACACACACCCTCTCACACGCACTCTATCTCAAATAAATAAATAAAAGTATTTTTTTTAAAAAATAGAGAAAGGAAAGGTGAAAACTTAGCTTAAAACTCAGCTAACATATGGAGCAGCTAGTACATCTGGGAAGCTGTTATACATTGGACCCTAGAAATAGAAGCTGAGCCTTGGGGAGACTGGACATACCTTTGCCTCGAGACAGAAGAAAGGGTGGGGCTCTTTATTAGCACACACGCTCCTCCTGCAGGAACCCCCCTACTTGCCCCCCCCCCGGGTGGGGAAAGGCATCTAGTCTTCTAATTTACAAAATGGGATCAGGCTTGATTTAACTGGAAGTGGGTCACCCTGTTTCCACTTCATGGGAGTGACCTCTTTCTTCTACTTGAGCCCTCAGGAACACTGCAAGTTCAATTACAGGTGAGCTATCATAGGCTCGTAACTTCAAGTAACTAAAAACACTTGCCTTGTAAGTTGTGCTTTGTTTCTTTTTAAACCTGTGCCTTGAGCTGCAGGTGTCGCCCTGTCCTCGCCAGCAAAGGGTGGCATGTTGTGAAGTATAGATCATCCAGGGGGTTTTTGAGTTCCTTTCTGTGAATGGATCAGAAGGTTTTTTATTTGCTAGGAAAGCTGACTTTTTGGCCTGTCCTCGCCATTGCCATTGCTCCAAGAACCATTCAAAATGTAAGCATATTAAGTGAGACCCTACCTTGAAAAACAAACAAACAAAAAAAAGTAAGCATATTAATCAATAAATTCACTAAAGGGCACAGAAAGAAGCAGTGACCCATGAGTATTATAAAACAGACTACTGAAACAGAACTGAAGCTGGTGTAGTGGCACAGACCTGCAACCCCAGCACTTAGGAGGTTGAGGCAGGAGGATTATGAGTTTGGGCTACATAGGGAGACCCTGTCTGAAAATAATGGGGGCTGGAGAGATGACTCCGTGGTTAATGGTGCTTGCTTGTACAGCCGAAAGCCTGATGACCCAAGTTCAGTTCCCCACTACCCACGTAAACCCAGATGCACAAAGTGGCACTTGTGTCTAGAGTTCATTTGCAGTGGCAGGGAGGCCCTGGCATGGAGGCACCCATACCCACTCTCTTTCTCTCCTGTCTCCATTTAAAGAATTTAAAGAATGGAACTTCAGGGGCTGAAGAGATGGCTTAGCAGTTATGGTGCTTGTCTGCATAGCCTAAGGACCCAAGTTCAACTCCCCAGAACCCACATAAGGTGGCACAGGCGGTGCATGTGTCTGGAATGCGTTTGAGTGGCTAAGGCCATGGCGCCCCAATTCTCTCTCTCTCTCATAAAAAAATTAAGGGGGCTGGGGAAATGGCTTAGTGGTTAAGGAGTTTGCCTACGAAGCCTAAGGACCCTGGTTCAATTCCCCAGGACCCACATAATCCAGATGCACTAGGGGGTGCATACATCTGAAGTTCGTTTGCAGTGGCTGGAGGCCCTGGGGCACCCATTCTCTCTTTCTCTCTGCCTTTTCCTTTCTCTCTCTCTCTCTCTCTCTCAAATAAGTAAATATGGAACTACATACCCTCAGGATAACATATCATAAAATATGTCATAATTTACCCACAAATCCCCTGTTCTGATTTGATTTTTTCAGAGGACCTCTGGCCTCTGTTTCTCTGCCGTGTTTCCTAGACCAGTCTGAGCACACTCCCCTCCTTCTAGCTTGTCTCTTCCATCCTCCTCTCCTTCTCTTCCTCCTGCTGGTGTCAGCAACCAAGATTTTAGATGCTTTTCTCATCGAAATGGTATAATTTGAGCTGGGGAAAATATGGTTTGAGTCTTGGAACTGGGGACACAGGCATGCGCCCCTCTTTTCATCTCTTCTCAAGTTCTTTCCCATTTGATGCTAATTCCCACCACACTGGAGAATACTTGAACCTGGCAGCCAGGAAAAACCCAAGAGCTGGTGTGAGGGAAGAAATGGTGGGGGTAGGATTTTTCTGTGCAAGGATTTTTGTTTCCTGTTTGGTGCATTGCTTTTCCCACAACATGCTGTGTTTAGTCGGCAAAGCCCCCTTAATGAGGTATGTCTGTGCCAACTCATAGACTGTTTACTGCCATGCATATGCGTCCCCAGTAGTCTTCCAGTTCCTGCACTTGTGAACATGTTCAAATATGTCACTAATATTTACTCTCTGGAAGCTATCTCATGTTGCTAAGCATTGGACTGCCTCATGGGGAGGCAGGTACTGTCTGATATCCATGACAATATTTGTGACAAACATGCTTTGCTACAATGCAACAGATGCTTTTTTTTTTCCGTGTGCTTCCATGGTATGCTGTGTCCATTCAGAAATTAATTAGTGGGGCTGGAGAGATGGCTTAGCCAAAGGACCCAGGTTCAATTCCCCAGGATCCATGTTAGCCAGATGCACAAGGGGTGCATGCATCTGGAGTATGTTTGCAGTGGCTGGAGGCCCTGGCTCGCCCATTCTCTCTTTCTCTCTCTCCCTGTCAAATAAATAAATGAGAAATTAAAAAAAATTATAAAGGAATTAATTAATAGTCCCCATTCTTCTGCATCTGTCCTGAAAGCTTGCCGTTTATTCGTTTTCAGTAAGTTTATTATTTAAAAAATTCATGAATGACTACTAAGTACCAGGCACATACAGCTCTAGGGGCTGGAACTATTGTCGCGGGTCACCAGACACACGTCGCTATCCTCACCAACCTTAAATGGCGTGGTGAGGCGCCCATGTAAGTTGGGAAATGACCATCTGCAAGATGGATAAAGGAACATTATACTAGAAATAACATTATAACAGAAATAACCACAAACTGAGTGGCCTTGAATAATTATTTCTCACAGCTCTAAAAGTAGGAAGTTCAAGATCAGGGTGCCAAGACGGTGAGTTCTGGTAAGAGCTCTGCTCCGGCTGCGCAGACAGATGGTCTTTTTCTCGCTGCATCCTCATGTGGAGAGAGAGCTTTCACTGGTGCCAAGTGCACCAGTGGGAAACCTGCCCTGGGCCTGAGTAGGCCAGGAGGAGTACAGAAAACAGGCAAGAGTCTTAATCAGAGCTCCTGGTCTGCTAAAAAAGTGATAAATTCTTGTATTCTATGCTGGTCTCCTTTCCCATCTAGGAAGCTACTTTCCTCCCTCCCTCCCTTCCTCCTTCCCCTCGTTTCATTCCTTCTTTCTTTCTTTTTTGTTTTTTAAGCCATATGTATATATATACATATATGTATATGTATATATTATTTATTTAAGAAAGAGAGAGAGGGAGAGCACTTGCCTGTGAAGCCTAAGGACCCCAGTTCGAGGCTCCATTCCCCAGGACCCACGTAACTCAGATGCACAAGGTGGCACATGCATCTGGAGTTCTTTTGCAGTGGCTGGAGGCCCTGGTGTGCCCATTCTCTCTCTCTCTCTTTCTCTCTCTCTCTCTGCCTCTTTCTCTGTCACTCTCAAATAAACAAATAAATAAATAAGAACAACAACAAAAAATGACTCTTGGCCAAGTGTGAGGCCACTTGGGAGGTGGAGACAGAAAGATTGTGAGTTCCAGTGAACCTATCTAAGAGGGTGGAACTAAAAGGCTTTTCTGAGCCTGGCGTGGTGGCGCACGCCTTTAATCCCAGCACTCGGGAGGCAGAGGTAGGAGGATCACCATGAGTTCAAGGCCACCCTGAGATTACATAGTGAATTCCAGGTCAGCCTGGGCTAGAGTGAGACCCTACCTTGAAAAACCGAAAAATGAAAAAAACCAAAAAAGAAAAAAAGAAAAAAAGAAAAAAAAAAGAAAAAAAAGAAAAAGAAAAACCAGCTTCTGGGTCTCTGTTAAGATTTTGTCACTGGGGCTGGCTCCACAGGTTCAAGGACGAAGGCCGTTTCCTGGTTCTATCACTAAATTTCCCCTGCGTTATCCTGAACGGATTTCTGTCCGTATGTGGGTGGGAAGCATCTTTGATGCTTGGGAAACCAGACAGGGAAGAAGGCTGAGGAGAACTTAGCTGGGTGTAGCAGCTTCTTTCTCCATTCTGGAGTTTCCCATGGATCTATAAGCTTCAAATAAATTCTGTTCCGCCCATAAACCATATCTGGTCTGGACGTTCATCCCAGCCACGTGAATCTGACTGCAATTCTGGGTGTTCATTGAGGATGGGGCCCATACACTTCGACTGTTTCCCTGCCTGTCCAGACCCACTTCCAGTGTCCCCCTCTCGTGCTGATTGGCACATGTTGTCTCAGTGCCTCTGAGCAAGGTGTCCCTTGAGGAGCAGTGAAATCCTGTCCCTTTGTGGGTATCCAGTAGTATTCAGAGAAGCACTGGGAGTCTTTAGGGGTTGAAAACCCTTTGTGTTGATTATAGGAATTCTAAAAATCCAGATGTCTTCAACAGGTCACTTGTGACAGATCTGTGATAGTGTCATGATTTTAAATCAGCGTTAATGAATAGGCCTAACTAATTTGTCACGTAAATGATCAATACTAATAAAGACTTGCTCTCATCCACATGATAATTACCATCAAATTAGAATGAGATGTTTTAAAATGTTTAAAGCATTTTAGAGCATAAAAGTGTTGACTTACGAAATCCCCTTTAGTCAACCTATAGCACTTGGTTAACACAAATGTTTTCCTTGCCCCAAATCCAAAATTTGAAAGTTAAAAAATAGTAAAATTCAATGTGTTTTCTCTCTGTTTTTTTTTTTTTTTCTTTCTTCCAGTATGGTCAGGCATAGAACATGAAAAATTACCAGGCTACTCAAAATGCAATTACTTTAGTTGATTTTAACTGGAATTAGATACTTTTCTTCTCTTCCTTCTCTCCTTTCTTTTCCTTTCTTCCTTTCTCCTTCCTCCTTTCTTTTTCTCTTCCTTCCTTCCTTCTTTCTCTCTCTCCCTCTTTCTCTCTCTTCTTTCTCTCTCTCTTCCTCCCTCCCTCCCTCCCTCCCTCCCTCCCTCCCTCCCTCCCTCCCTTCCTTCCTTCCTTCCTTCCTTCCTTCCTTCCTTCCTTCCTTGTGATTTGGGGCTTAAACCCAGGGCTTCATGCTAAGTACGGGCTGTCACTGAGTCCCATCTCCAATCACTCTCATTTTTAAAAGAACACTTCGTGAACTTTTGCATAGGAGTTGTGCTGATTTTCTGTCATGCAGATTTTAGTGCTGCAGAAACATTTTTATCACACACACACACACACACACACACACACACACCAGTAAAGCATCACACCTGTTAAAGATCAAGTATCATGGACTTATCGGTTGAAATCTGAGCTTTCTGTTCCTCTGATTTCACTGGATGACCTTGGGCAAGTCATTTAGACCCTCAGCTTTGATTTCCTTATCTTTAAGACGGACAAGTCCATTCCTTCCCTTTCTGATGTCACGGGGATGTGGTTAAAAGCCAGATGGTGTTGAGCTCCTGAGAGACGAACAGCATTTAACCTGATCAATAAATATCTTTCTGCAGCTCTTTAGGGAAACCTCTACAGAAAGTCTAGCAGATAATGCTGGCTAAGTAGATATTCACACCTATATTGTCTCACTATGCAGTGAGCCCTGGCTGAAGGTGACCTTCTGGGTCAGCAGGTGCTCCCCAAGCTACTGCTTATTAGACTTCTATCTAGGTAGTGTAGAGTTAGAAACTGGTGTGTCATGTACGTCTTTATATTCAAATCGATCGAGACAGATTTTCTTAATAAAGGATGAAATACTTATGAAAAAAAGAAGAACATTTTGGCCAGGCATGGTGATGCACGCCTTTAATCCCAGCATTTAGGAGGCAGAGGTAGGAGGATCGCAGTGAGTTCAAGGTCACCCTGAGACTACATAGTGAATTCTAGGTCAGCCTGAGCTAGAGTGAGACCTTACCTTGAAAGACCAAAAAAAAAAAAAAAAAAAAACACCAATTTGGTAAGGTATAAGAAGAGTGATCTTTTGTGTTTGGAGAAGAGTGGTTTCTGTAGAAAGTGTAGAATTGTTGATGCTATAATGATGGTGAACTTGCCAGCTTCTGACACAGACCACATGTCAAGTTCAAGTGCCATTATATAAACCAAGCTTGTGGAGTGCAACCTTAGAATACAAGGTCAGGGTGAAGAGACAATTTAGGGAATGAAAAGCCCATGGAGTTTCAGACATACACTCCTGACTTTTCGTTCTGGTGAAGTTCTTGACTAAGTCTGTGTGAATGTGTTATTGTTTCATATGTAGAATAATATATTAAGTTCTACTATGTTGAAGATTAAGTAGATATTTACTTTCCTCTTTCTTTCTTTCTTTCTTTCTTTCTTTCTTTCTTTCTTTCTTTCTTTCTTTTCTTCCTTCCTTTCTTTCTTTCTTTCTTTCTTTTTTTTTTTCGGTTTTCTGAGGTAGGATCTCACTCTAGCTCAGGCTGACCTGGAATGCACTATGTAGTCTCAGGGTGGCCTCGAACTCTTGGCGATCCTCCTACCTCTGCCTCCCGAGTGCTGGGATTAAAGGCGTGCGCCACCACTCCCGGCTTCTCCTTTCTTTTTAAAAAGATTTTATTTATTTATTTATCTGCAAGGAGAGATAGAGAGAGAAAATGGATGAGCCAGGACCTCCTGACACTGCAAGTGAACTCTAGACACACGCTATACTTCATACGTCTTTCCTCATGTAGGTACCAGGGAATTGAACTGAGCCATTTCTCCAACCATCTCTATCCTTTTGTAATCTTCCTTTGCTGAATCTTCTCTTTCTGTCTTATTTTTAAAAAATATTTATTTATTTATTTATTTGAGAGAGAGAGAAAGAGAAGTGTGGGAGTGCATGGGACCTTTTACAAATGAACTGCAGACACAGGTGTCACTTAGTGTATCTGGCTCTACGTGGGTCCTGGAGGATTGAACCCAGGCTGACAGGCATTGCAAGCAAGCCCCTTCAACCACTGAGCCATCTCCACAGTCCCTAGCTTCTTTTGGTAGAGTATTTCCTTTGTGAATGAGAGGGCTGTGGACACCATACTAAAAAATTGAGAGGTGGGGCTGGAGAGATGGCTTAGTGGTTAAGATATTTGCCTGCAGACAAAGGACCCCAGTTCAATTCCCCCAGAACCCACATAAGCCAGATGCACAAGGGGGTGCACGTGTCTGGAGTTCGTTTGCAGTGGCTGGAGGCGTTGGTGTGCCCATTCTCTCTCTCCCTCTCTCTGCCTCATTCTCTCTCTCTCTCTCAAGTAAACAAAAATAAAAAATATTTTTGAAAAATTGAGAGGTGGCTTTGGTTCATCTTTGGTTAACCTTCTTGGGATAGGAGCCAGAAGCTCTTTAAAAGGTGATGAATGGGCCAGAGAGATAGCTCAGTGGTTAAGGTGCTTGCCTGCAAAGCCTAATAACCCCAGGCTCAATTCCCCAGTATCCACATACACCAGATGCACAATGTATCTGCAGTTCATCTGCAGTGACTGGAGGCCCTGGCATGCCCTTTCTCTCTCTGTGTCTCTCATCTCTCTCTCTCTCTGCAAACAAACAAATATATATATAATTCAAAGGTGATGGATGCAGCTGTTCCTTGTCACTTTTTGCTCCCTACTGCTCTCGCGGACACCCTGCATTCTCCTCTGTGGTCTCCTTTCATTTACTTTCTGAAATGATCCCTCCCATACCAAGACTTCCTCTCTTCTCTTGGCTCTTCACATGTACACAGCTGAGTGGATATTTCCTTGTGTGTGTAATTAGGTGGAGGTGCTCCTGCACGTGTGCAAGTGAGTGTGGAGGACAGAGGACAATTTCAGATGTCATTTCTCAGGACAGAACAGCTAGCCACCATTTTCAAGACGGGGTCTCTCACTGGCCTGGCGCTTTCCAAGTGGGCTCCAGTGGCTGGCCAGTGAGCCCAGGAATCTGCCTGGCTCCACCTCCCTAACACTGTGTGTGCCGCCATGCCTGGCATTTATATGGGTACTGGGGATCGAACTAAGGTCCTTATGCTTTCAAGGCAAGCACTTTACCAACTGAGCTATTTCCTCAGCCAGCCCCTGAGTGGACATTTTGTTAAAATTGCAGGGACCACTAGCCTTTGTCCCTGCTCCATGACAGGTACATTTTACTTTCAAACCTACAAAGTTTAGTTTTGAAGAAAATACTCCTAAATTACATATAACGCGGTTTTCAATTTTTTTTTTATTTTTTAATTCTCTTATGTTTTTGAGACAGGCATGGCTCTGAATCATAAGTGAAGTTTTAAAGTCAATATTCTAATGATCACCACCACCACCTATAATAATATATTTTTTTATTCTTTGGATTTTTCAAGGTAGGGTCTCACTCTAGCACAGGCTAACCTGGAATTCACTCTGTATCCTAAGGGTGGCCTCGAATTTAAGCAATCCTTCTACTTCTTCCTCTCTAGTGCTGGGATTAAAGGCATGCACCACCATGCCCAGCCTACAATAATATTTAAGAATCAGAAAACTTTTCTCCTAGTTTTTTGTGTGCCTGGGGTCTGTGAATTAAACTGATGACAGAGACGTAGGAGAAAAAGATGCACAGCTTGTATTGATGTGAGTTTGTTTGTTTATTTATTTACTTATTTATTTTCTTTTTTTTGAGGTAGTGTCTCACTCTAGCTCAGGCTGACCTGGATCTCACTCTGTAGTCCCAGGCTGGTGTCAAATTCATGTGATCCGCCTACCTCTGCCTCCTGAGTGCTGGGGTTAAAGGTGTGTGCCACCATGCAGGCTTGATGTGAATATTTTTAATTTTACAGGTCCAGTAGCATCATAGAAATGAGATGAAAACTCAGGAGGTGATAGACAGGGATTTCATAGAGCATTTAACAAAGCGTGATAAATTGTGGAAAACAAAGTGAACAAAAGAAGGGGAGGGTTAGACTCCAAGGAGCAGTAAACTATGGAAGGTGATAAGGAAAGTAAGATAGATGAGGTGGGTTTAGCAGGGCTCCTTAGACTCATCTCGAAGTCTCCAGTGATTAACAGCCTTCCTCTCTTCAAGGAGTGGGAGGGGGAGCGCATTTACAAAAGGAAATTTCCTTCACACAAGGAAAATGTTTGCCCATTTTAGACACACAGGGAAAGACAGAGAGTCCACTTTGTCTGCTGGTCTTAAAATGGTCTAAATCCTCAAGTTTAATCGCCTCCTTCAGTTTTCACCTCTTTTCTATGAAGCTCTTGGGCACATAAAATGAAAAAAAAATTAACATCCTGTTCGTCTGCCTTTTATCAGTTAATTAACCGGCCCCCAGAACATACCAGAAGAAAGCAGGAGAGAAGTTTTTCGATCCCTACCTACAGCCTTCAATAATTCTTAGCTGGGCGTGGTGGTGCATGCCTTTAATCCCAGCAATAGGGAGGCAGAGGTAGGAGGATCGCCGTGAGTTCGAGGCCACCCTGAGAATACAGAGTGAATTCCAGGTCAGCCTGGGCTAGAGCAAGACCCTACCTCGAAAAAACAAAAAAATATATATAAAATAATTCTTGCTGCCTGGCGTGGTGGTGCACGCCTTTAATCCCAGCACTCAGAAGGCAGAGGTAGGAGGATCTCTGTGAGTTCGAGGCCAGCCTGAGGCTACAGAGTGGATTCCAGGTCAGCCTGGGCTAGTGAGAGACCCTACCTCGAACAACCCCCCCCCAAAAAAATAATAAAATAATTCTTGCACCATAGTGGCATTTTTTGGAGAGGTGTATTCTAATCCCTTCATATATAGTGATTGAGAAAGCATATTGAATTTAATCTGATTATAAAACAAGAATTTATTCAAATATAGTCATAGCTAAAGGCACGAACAGACAGTGCTGTATACATATGTATCCCCTCAGCCAACACTGTACTTTGAAATCCAGCAAGCATGCTTCTTGGTATAACACATCCTCTCCTAATCTATTGTTTGTATGAGAAACATATGATTATTTTATTGATTTAGAAAACCAACAACAGGCAGTCCACTACTCTTTCCACAGCAACGAGAGCTGGCTTATGTCATTTTGGGGCCACTGATATTGTCTTTTGCCTGTATTTAGAGTGAAAGAACCAGTGACTAGGCTGGAGAGGTGGCTCAGCGGTTAAAGGCACTTGCTTGCAAAGCCTGACAGCCTGAGTTCAATTCCTTTAGTGCCCATGTAAGCCCAGGTGCACCAAGTGGCATGTGAATCTGGAGTTTGTTTGATAAGAGGCCTTGGAGTGCCCATTCTCTTTCTCTCTCTCTCTCCTTAAAAATAATAACTAATAATAATAATAATAATAATAAACCAATGAGTATTGGCACAGATGGATAATCATGTATTTCTCTTTTGGTTTTTCTGACAGCAGCAGCGTGCAGGGTCGAGGACAGCCGACCCCCCATGTCAGTGGTCTAGAATGGCCAGTGAGGGCTCCAGCATCCCAAGCCCTGTGGTGCGTCAGATCGACAAGCAGTTTCTGATCTGCAGTATATGCCTGGAACGGTACAAGAACCCCAAGGTCCTGCCCTGTCTGCACACTTTCTGCGAAAGGTGAGCCTCTTCCATGCCTACAGCGGGGACTCTGGCACACTGACTGGGGTAGTTTGAATTAGGTGTCCCCCATCAACTTATGTGTTTTCTGAATGCTTGGTCCCCAGCTAATGGCAATTTGGGAGGCGGAGCCTATCTGGAGAAGGGGTGGTACTGGGAACAGGTTTTGGTGTGTTAGAGCCAGCTGTCCCTTGCCAGACTTCAGCTCACTCTCCTGCTGCTGTTTTCCACCTGCTGTGGCAGAGGTGGTGTCCAGCCTCTGCTCTGCTCATGCCATGCTTTCCCCTGACTTCATGGAGCTTCTCCTTGAGACTGTAAGCAAAAAAAAAAAAGTCGGGCTGGAGAGATGGCTTAGCGGTTAAACGCTTGCCTATGAAGCCTAAGGACCCTGGTTCGAGGCTCGATTCTCCAGGACCCACGTAAGCCAGATGCACAAGGGGGCATGCATCTGGAGTTCGTTTTCAGTGGCTGGAGGCCCTGGCGCACCCATTCTCTCTTTCTCTCTCTCTCTCTACCTGCCTATTTCTGTATCTCTCTCTCTCAAATAAATAAATAAATAAATAATAAAATAAAACATTTAAAAAAAAAAAAAAAAAGTCCTAACCAGGCGTGGTGGTGCTCACTCAGGACCCACATAAGCCAGCGGCACATTTGGCACATGTGTCTGGAGTTTGTTTACAGTGGCTGGAGGCCCTGGCATACCCATTCTTTCTCTATCTGTGTCTCTCGCTCTCCCTCTGCTTCTCTCTCTCTCAAATAAAGAAAATTAAAATTAAATTAAATTTAAAAAGTCCTTTCCTCCCATGAGCTGCTGCTGCTTTTGGTTGGGTGTTTTGTGCCACCAACGAGAAGGTAGCAGCGACACTGACCTTCTGCCACTTACCACAAGGCTCTTTCCCGGGATTCTGTCTCTTGTGCTTCTGACAGACATCTAGGAACTCACTCATGATCTACCAAGAAGTTGCCTCATTGCAAACGACTGCAAGCAGGAGAATGTGGCCCAGGTACTTACGACTGGCTCACTTCCAAGTGATGGAGCATTAAATAAGTACTTTAAGATTTTCAAAATCTCCCTTTGTTCTCTGTGAGGAAAACAGGTTTTTTTGTTTTGTTTAGTTTAGTTTTGTTTTTTGCCCAAAACAGTTCCTTCACAGAGAGTTCTTTGTGAGGGTCAATTACAAATCCCTCATTTCCTCCTGGAACAGATGAGGCAACGTAACCTGCACATATAAGGGGTTGCTTCAAAGGACAGCGATTCCCTCTGGAGATATTTCAGACACATGCTTTATGTCACATTTGGACACTGCAGTGAAAATTATGCTATGATCCATCTATCTATCTATATGTATGTATGTATGCTTATACATATAGAATAGCATGCCAGGGCATCCTGTTGCTGCAAATGAACTCCAAATCATGCACCAATTTGTACAACTGACTTTTTAAGTGGGTGGCTATGGAATTGGACCTGGGTAGCAGGATTTGCAAGCAAGCACCTTTCACCACTGAGACATCTGTTCCACCCTATTTATTTATCCTTCTTGAAAGAGTTTCTTCTGGAGAGGCATTTACCACTTACCAAAGGGTGGGTGTAGTGGCTCATGCTTTTAGTCCAGACACTTGGAAGACTAAGGTGGGAGGATTTTCAAATCAGACTGAACGAGCATGAGATCCTGCCTCAATTAAAAAAAAAAAAAAACACTTAGCTGGGAATGGTGGCGCACACCTTTAATCCCAGCACTCGGGAGGCAGAAGTAGGAGGATCCTCTTGAGTTCAAGGCCACCCTGAGACTACATAGTGAATTCCAGGTCAGCCTGGACTAGAGTGAAATCCTACCTCGACAAACCAAATAAATAAATAAATAAATTTGTACTACATGATTTATCTTATTATATTAGAAACTAGACATAAGAAGTTTGTTAGCAAGTCAGCCATAGCGGCACACGCCTGTAATCCTTGCACTCAGGAGGCTGAAGCAAGAGAATTGAGTTCAAGGGTGGTCTGTGCTAGATAATAAGATCCTGTATTTAAAAAAAAAAATCTTAAAATAGAAAAAAAGGCAAGAAAATTGTTAGCAATTAGCTCATCCGTAGTTCAATTTAAGTATTTCCTTAATGAAGCTATATTTTTTTGAAAACATGTAATTATGTTTTAAGGTATTTTGTTAAATGTATTTTCCATTACTTAGTGTTTATAATTAAAATACCTTACTCCCTATTTAGATAACAGGAAGTCTCTGTTTCCAGCGGCTTCCATCAAGTGTATGCTGACTACATTTGTCATCCATTTGCTATCTGATTGATGAAGTTTCCTTTTTTGAGTTGATTTACTTTGCAAGGACCTGATTGCTCAGAAGAATCCTCACATCTTTGTGGTAGTAATGAATGGAGAAGATACAAATCTGTTCCTGCTAGTCATGGGATGTGTGTGTGTGTGTGTGTGTGTGTTTCTTTAGTGATGACATGCACAGTGCGTCCATACTCCTTATTGTATTCATTTTATTTATTACTGCTTTGTAATTCATATTCTAAAATAACTAAAGTGATTTGCTCCCACCCCTGATGGGATGCAGCTAAGACATGAATGCCAGTGAGTGGCCAGTGTGGTAACATGCAAGTGTGCCTTGCTTTGCAGCAGTCAACCTCTCCTGACCCTCCATTCGAACACAACAGAACTGCCCCAGGCTTTTTTTAGCTCTTGCTCAGTGGATTTTTTTTTTTGGGGGGGGGTTCCTTTCCCTGACCATGACAGGTGAGAAACAGCATTTTGGAGCTGGCCAGCATCTACGTAGTGGGTTCCAGGGTCAGCCTGGGCTAGAGAGAGATTCTACCTGGAAAAGCCAAAAAAAAAAAGGAAAAAGCAAGAAGTCTAGTAAAATTGGATTGAAAATGTTGCTTGGGTTTCTGTATCATTGATGACTTCAGCCAATCTGTCTCGTTTCTGGTGTGGAGTTTCCTCATGGCAGAGAAAGCATGGCATGAACAGACATCCTGTCATATAGTTGAGGCGTGTTGGAATCATTTTCTCTGCTGGTTAAAGAAGCAAAAAGCAGGAACGGGTTTAAAAGAATAAAGTCTATTTTAAAATAAGAGGTAAAGGGCTAAAGAGATTGCTTAATGGTTAAGGCACTTGCCTGCAAAGCCAAAGGACCCACGTTCAATTCCCCAGGACGTGCATAAGCCAGATGCACAAGGTGACGCATGCATCTGGAGTTCGTTTGCTGTGGCTGGAGGCCCTGGCACACCCATTCTCTCTCTCTCTCGTCCTCATTCTCTCTCTCAAGTAAATAAATAAAAATTGCCACCAGTGTTCAGAACACATGAACCTACAGGGCGGGGTAGGGACTGAGAGGATTTCATTCCAACTTTCCACGATACCGCTTTCTTTATCTGCAAAGTAAGGGGCCAAGTTAACAATTTTCGAGCTCTGGCTAAGCAACTAGAAAACATTAGTCTAATTTGGGATTTTGACTTTTTGTTTTTGTGGGGCTTAGATAGAACCCAGGATCTTACACACACACTAAGCAAGCACTGTACCACTGAGCTACACCCCCAGCTCCAAGTCTAGTTCTTTAGAGATTAGATTACGGTGTCACACTGCCTAAGCATGTGTTCCTGCTCAATCCCTGGCCAGCTAAAGAGCCCAGGTAAGCCACTTAGCCTCCCTCTGCCTGGGTTCCCTTATCTTCTTAAAGGTGCCACAAAGGCACCTCCGCCATAAGCTTAGGAAGTATGCAAATGCAGTGAGCGGTACACATGGTGGTCATTGCTAGTGATATGCTTCTTCCTTTAAATGAGTTAAATTGCTACTTCTCAAGGAAGGTGTAGAAGAGATGGTTAGGACTGAGTTCAGGTGTCCCATCTTTGCTTCAACCAAGTATTTCCAGTCTGATATTTTGGTTTTGTTTGTCTCCATATCTGATTATGGTTTTATGTGTAAAATGAATTTCAATGCTAAAAAAACATTTCATATTTTTTTAAAATATATTTTATTATTTATTTATTTGAAAGAGAGAGATACAGAAATAGGCAAGTAGAGAGAGAGAGAATGGGCATGCCAGGGCCTTCAGCCACTGCAAACGAACTCCAGATGCGTGCACCACCTTGTGCATCTGGCTTACATGGGTCCTGGAGAATCAAGCCTCGAACCATGGTCCTTAAGCTTCACAGGCAAGCATTTAACCGCTAAGCCATCTCTCCAGCCCTCATATTTTTTTTTTTAATTTACTTATTAAAGTCAGAGAAAGGGAGAGAGAGAATGGGCGCTCCAGGGCCTCTAGCCACTGCAAATGAACTCCAGAGGCATGCACGTGGGTCCTGGGGAATTGAGCCTTGAACTTGGGTTCTTAGGCTTCATGGCAAGCACTTAACCACTAAGCCATCTCTCCAGCCCGGGTTATTAAAAATATATTTATTTGCAAGCAGAGGGGGGGGGGGAATGGGTACTCCAGAGCCTCTAAGCCACTGCAAATGATCTCCAGATGCATGCACCACTTTGTGCATCTGGCTTTACATGGGTACTGGGGAATCGAATTGCAAGCAAGCGCCTTAACTAAGCAGTCTCTCCAGCCCCTTGACATGAGTTTTAAAATTGTATAAATCAAGCCAGGCATGGTGGTGCACGCCGTTAATCCCAGCACTCGGGAGGCAGAGGTAGGAGGATGGCCATGAGTTCGAGGCCACCCTGAGAACTACATAGTGAATTCCAGGTCAGCCTGGGCCAGAGTGAGACCCTACCTCGAAAAAAAAAAAAATTGCTTAAGTCTACACATCGTGAGCCCAGTGCGAGAGCAAAGCTCCTCAAACTTCAGTGTGTGACTCACATTGGCATCTGATCCAGTAAGTCTGGAAGCCAATTCCACCTTTCTACCAAGCTCCTTGGAAGGTCAAGGCTGCTTGTCCTTGAACCACACCCTGTGAGGCAAGACTAGCAAACACAATGGAAGTCTATGCCATTTTCTTTGCCTGGAGCAGAGCCATTTGCTTGGTAGCGGACAGAGCTCCCGTATGGACAGATGAGCCCTCGGTTGCATCAGCATTACCTCCTTGGTACAGGAGCCTTGGCAAAGTAGCCCACATAGTGACCGAGAACACAAATCGGGACTTGCAAGAAGTAGCGCTGTGCATGAGCAGCTCCATGCTGACCCGTCCCCATGTGTGCTCTGCCACAGGTGCCTGCAGAACTACATTCCCGCCCACAGCTTAACCCTCTCCTGCCCGGTGTGCCGTCAGACCTCCATCCTGCCCGAGAAAGGGGTGGCCGCGCTGCAGAACAACTTCTTCATCACGAACCTCATGGATGTGCTGCAGCGCACGCCAGGCAGCAACGTCGAGGACTCTTCCATCCTGGAGACCGTCACCGCGGTGGCTGCAGGAAAGCCCCTCTCGTGCCCGAACCATGATGGCAATGTAAGTGAGGCAGCAGGTGATTCCTGGGGAGCATGATGCCTTGGACCCCGCGGGGGGGGGGGGAGGGCAGGGGTTGGACACATCAGAGATTATACATTGAAACAGCACTTTTTTTTTTTTTTTTTTTTTTTTTTTTTTGGAGAGAGAGACAGAGAGAGATAGGCAGAGAGGGAGAGGGAGAGGAAGACAGAGATGGGCGCGCCAGCAGTCTCTCAGCTGCTGCAAACGAAATCCAGATGTGTGCGCCCCCTTGTGGTCAAGTGCGGCATTGCGCCCTTGCCTCACTTTGCATCTGGCTAAACGGGGGACCTGGAGATTGGAATCGCTGGACATTGGAACCAGTGTTCTTAGGCTTAGCAGGCAGGCGCATTAGCCGCTAAGCCATCTCTCCAGCCCGAAACAGCACTTCTTAAAATCATTACTTGAAGGCTGGGGAGATGGCTTAGCTGTTAAGATGCTTGCCTGCAAAGCCTGAGGACCCAGGTTCAATTCCCTAGTCCCCGTGTAAACCAGATGCACCTAGTGGAGCATGCATATGGAGTTTCTGGAGTTCATTTGCAGTGGCTGGAGGTCTTGACACATTCATTCCCTCCCTCCCTCTCTCTCTGTCTCTCTCTCTTAAATAAATAAATAAATAAATAAAATATTTTAATTTTAAAAAATCACTAATTGAGCTGGCTATGGTGGCACATGCCTTTAATCCCAACACTCTGAAGAGGAGGAAGTAGGAGGATCATGGAGAGTTCCAGGCCACCGTGAGACTATATAGTGAATTCCAGGTCAGCCTGGACTAGAGAGAGATCCTACCTTGAAAAAAATCATTAATTAAAAATGATTGTCTGAGGGCTGGAAAAATGGCTCAGCAGTTAAGGCGCTTGCTTGCAAAGCCTGATGGCCTGGGTTCAATTCCCCATGTAAAGTCAGATGCTCAAAGTGATGTATGTGTCTGGAGTTCATTTGCAGTAGCAAGAGGCCCTGGTTCACCCATTTTCTCTCTCTCTCTCTCTTCTTGCAAGTAAATAAAAATATTTTTTAAAAAGTGATTGTCTGAATAGCCCTCCAACTGTTTTGCCTGCTCACTTTCTCTGGTCAGAATTAATTAAACAATAATATCCATCTTCATTGTTTTTGCTTAGCATACATTGTTTATAGCCTCAGGAGAACCAGGCAGTAGCTATTTGCAAGCTGGGCATACTTTGACCCATATAAACATCTGAGTCATAAATTATGGATCAAGATTTAATAGTGGATAAGTTGTACAAATTGTAAAAGATTGTTAAATGCTAATTAATCAGAGCTGTTTATTTTTCTTGGGAGAGGACGTTTTTTTCTCGTGTTTCTTAGTATTAAAGAAGTTGACGCTATGTGAATCCCTGATAATAAATTACAGACTATAATCACAAATGTAATTCCAATGACTAGCAATCACAATGACTGTCATAAACAAAGGCAGGTCTGCGGGTACCATCACATAAGTGACTCACAATAACTCTGTAGCAGGAAGAGGCAGGATAATGTCATGGCTGGGGCACTGCCTGGCTTTTATGAGTCAGCCAGCCTGATTCAAACCCTGCTCTTAAATGCATCCCCTTCATCAGCTTTGACAAGTTGACTAAACTCTCTGTGTCTTATTTCCTCTTCTGAACAAAAAAAACCTAATAATAGTCTTTACCTTATAGAATTATTGGAAAATGAAATGTTTAAATCATATAAAGGGCTGGGGAAATGGCTTAGGCGAAGCCTAAGGACCCCAGTTCAATTCCACAGGACCCACATAAGCCAGAGGCACAATGGGGGCATGTGCATCTGGAGTTTGTTTGCAGTGGCTAGAGGCCCTGGCAAGCCCATTCTCTCTTTCTCTCTATCTGCCCCATCTCTCTCTCAAATAAATAAATAAATAAACAAAATATTAAAAAATAAATCATATAAAGTTCATAGTAAGCTCTTGATAAAAGCTAGGTATTAAAATTATTTCTTGGGCCATGGTGGCACACACCTTTAATCTCAGCACTGAGGAGGCAGAGGTAAGAGGATTGCCATGAGTTCGAGGCCACCCGGAGACCACATAGTGAATTCCAGGTCAGCCTGGGCCAGAATGAGACCCTTCCTTGAATAAAAAAATTATTTCTTGGTTCAGGCATGATGATATGAGATATAATCCCAGCCTTCAGGAAGCTGAGGCAGGAGAATGGTGAATCAGAGGCTAGCCTGAGTTCTGGAGATAGACTTTCAAAAATGAAAAACATTACTTCCTGCGGGCTTGGAGTCTAGCTTAGTAATAGAGTGCATACCTCATAGGTGAAAGGCTCTGAACTCAATCCCTATCATTGCCCCCCAATTAATACTATTAGTTATTATTATTGAGTGCTAGGAATAAAACCCAGGGCCTTATGCATGCTAAACACATATCTGCCACTCAGCTACACACTTAGTCCAAGCAGGGCTTCTTTTTTAAAAGTTATTATTTATTTATAGATTTATTTATTTTGGGGGGGAGTTTCAAGGTAGGGTCTTGCTGTAGCCCAGACTGACCTGAAATTAGTCTCAGGCTGGCCTTGAACTCATACCCTTCCTCCTACCTCAGCCTCCTGAGTGCTGGGATTAAAGGTGTGTGCCACCACACCCAACTTATTTATTTAGTTAGTTATTTCAGAGAGATTGAGATACAGAGAGAAAGAGCATGGGCATACCATAGCCTCTTACTGCTGCAAACAAACTCCAGATGCATGCGCCACATCTAGCTTTATGTGGGTATTGGGGAATTGAACCCGAGTTGGCAGGCTTTGCAAACAAGTGCCTTTAACCAGTAAGCTATCTCCCCAGTCCGCCTAATATAACTTCTAATAAATGACTTTGTTAATTATTTTCTATGAATTGGCTACTTTACAAATATTTGAGGAGCTCCGGAGGTAGCTCAGCTGGTAAAGTGCTTGTCATGGAAGCATGAGGTCCTGAGTTTAGTCCCTGGCACTTCATAAGTGCCAGGCTTGGTGGCATAACACTTGTAATCCCGCCTCTGGGGAAGTGGAGACAGGCAGATCCCTGGAGCTCACCAGCCAGCTAGTCTAACCTAATTAGGGAAGTTCCAGGCCATTGTGTATACATACTCACACCACAAATAAATACTAAGCATAAATATTCCTGAAACTGCTTGCAATAAAAGGTCCACATGTTATAAACCCATTAAGGCAAGCGATTGTTAAAGCGAAGCCACGTCTTGAGATGTTGACCTCATCTTGTGCCTCCCTCTCTGTCCACTGTGCTGACCCTGCCTGGCCTCCTTGAACTTGCAGATTGGTGCTTTCCCCACCAGGCTGGGCTGTTCTGTCCCTTCTGCCATGTGCTCTGTGTTCCTTCTGTTTGTCACTTGTTCATTCACATTCTTCAGCTCTCAGTCCCCTCCACTGAGCAACGCTCTCCAGCCATGCCCTCTGAGGCATCACTTTCTCTCCATCATGCCACTTCCTTGATTACCCCCGTGGCATTCACCATGTATGTGTGGGCTGTTGGCTTATCGATCATCTGGCTTTCTCTTTAAAGTAAGTTCCAAGTGGGTTGGGACCTTGTTCATCGCACCATACCGAGCTCCTCATGTCATGCATACAAGCCAGTCAAGTACCCATTTGTTAAACACATTTGCCATACACTCTTGGCTCCTTGGCACATTCTGCAAGGCAGCTGTTAGTTTCCTTTGTTTGGTAGAGGAAACTCAGGCTTAGTCAGTTTAATCACCAAGCTGACTGGCACGTCATGAAAGCTAGACGTAGAGGAGACAGCATCCCGAGCTCTGTGGCAACCCAAAGACAAGAGAGACTCCGCGGCTTGCGCATGGCTAATCGTTTAATTGGGAGCACATTGGGTTAGCAATAGCAATCGGGTAAATGTCCGCACTGTACTCCAAGGGAGTGTCACCGTGTCAGTTTGGGAAAATGGGTCTTAAAGGGTGCTTACCAAAGAAGCTTGGCCATTCTCCTTGTGACCGTTTCTCACACAGGTTCTTTTTTTTTTTTTTTTTGGTTTTGCAAGGTAGTGTCTCACTCTGGTCCAGGCTGACCTGGAATTAACTATGTAGTCTCAGGGTAGCCTCGAACTCTCAGTGATCCTCCTACCTCTGCCTCCCGAGTACTGGGATTAAAGGCGTGCGCCACCACGCCCGGTATTAACACAGGTTCTTAATAAATGCCGAGTCTCAGCCTGGAGTGCTCTCTCTCTCTGTCTCTCTCTCTGTGTGCTGGTTCTAGAAAGGCGTTTCCATCAGGTACCAGCCCCCTTAAAGCATAATCCAGGCATGAGGCTCTCTGCAAACCACACCTGGTAGAGAAGTACGTTTAGAAATATTTGGGGGATTTACTCTAGACACTGGCTGAAATTTGGGGTGTGAAGGGGTGATCATGTGGAAGATGGGATAGTGACTCAGGGAGAGAATATCATAAGCCACAAGAAGGCGGATTTCAGGAATGGTCAGGAGCTGGGCACCTAGAACGTGGGGTTGGAAGGTGAGGGCTGGGACACAGGCGGGGTGGAGAAGTGCAGGGAGGAGCGAGGGAGGGTGGACTGGGAGAGACTGTGACATGTGACAAATTGTGATAGATAGCACTAAGAAAATGCTTGACCTATATCCCATATGCAGTGGCACAAGCATGCAAACCTGCAAAGTAAGCCATGGACACTTTAGTGTCCTTAGGGTGGGATGGAGCAGCCGAGACAAGACACTGGGATAATTTTTAGTTAAAGACGTTGAACTTGAATAGTATCATCAGGACTGGAGAACAGAACATGAATTTTAGAGAAGAGTCCTTGCACTTGAAAATCCACCTCCCACACATGAAAAGACCTTGATAAAAGTCAGTAAAGCTAAGCTATTACAATTGAGAGATCTGGAGCAATGAAAATTGATCCTATCCCTAGTGATAAAGAAAATATCACTATGTTTTCTCATTTTGTAAACTGAGTTCCTGCACAGTGTATTAAAATTAAATGCATAAGCCGGGCGTGGTGGTGCATGCCTTTAATCCCAGCACTCGAGAGGCAGAGGTAGGAGGATTGCTGAGAGTTCGAGGCCACCCTGAGACTACATAGTTAATTCTAGGTCAGCCTGGACCAGAGTGAAACCCTACCTCGAAAAACAAAAAAAAAACTTAAATGCATGATTTCATGTGTTCGTGGAAAAAACACAAAATGTTTTTTTAAACTCTTATTTATTCAAAAAAGAAACGGCAAACATAGACTATTTATGAAACATGGAAGTAGAAAATTTATCAAATGTATGGCATAGAGTCAAATCTATTCAGGAGATTGAATAGGTTGATGGATTCTCAGGACTGAGGAAATGACTCAGCATGTTAGAGTGCTTGTCCCTCAAGTAGGAGGGCCTGAGACCAGCTGAGTTGGATCCCCAGCACCCACATAACAAGTTAAGTGTGGCCACACACACTTGTATCCCCAGTTCTGTGAGGGACAAAGACCAGGGAATCACTGGGGCTCACTGGTCAACCAAGCAGACAAAAAAAAGCGGGGTGGCTGGAGACATGGCTTAGCGGTTGAGACACTTGCCTGGGAAGCCTAAGGACCTTGGTTCGATTCTCCAGGTCCCACATAAGCCAGATGGACATGATGGCACATGTGTCTGGAGTTCGTTTGCAGTGGCTAGAGGCCCTGGCGCATCCATTCTCTTCCCCATCTCTCCCCCTTTGTCTCTAATAATAATAATAATAAAAAGAACTTAAAAAAAAAAAAGGCAATTCCAGATTTAGTGAGAAAGTCTGTCTCAAGGAAATAAAGCGGAAATGCGACACAGAAGAACACCCCATGTTCTCCTTTGGCCCTCATATGTGCGCCTATGGGGCATGTGCATCTGCACATACGTGCACACACTACATACCACACCATACATACTACACACACATGCAAAAAAAAAATAAGTATTCTTCTTTCTTTGAAAAGCATTGAACTCAGTAGCTTGGAGCCTGCTGTGGTGGTACGTGCCTGTAATCCCCGTACCCAGGCTGAGGCAAGAGTTCTGTGAGTTCTGGGAGTTCACACTCAGCCTGGGCTCCGTAACAAGTTCAAGGCCTGCCCGGGCTACACAGTGAGATCCAGCCTCAAAAGAAAGAAACACATGAATTAAGTAAATTACAATAAAATAAATGCATGAAACATGAAAGCAAATAGTAGATGTGACATGTGACATGTTTCTGAATAAGCTGGGCATCGTGGCGTACACCTTTAATTCCAGCACTCGGGAGGCAGAGGTAGGAGGATCACCGTGAGTTCGAGGTCAGCCTGGGCTAGAGTGAGACCCTACCTCGAAAAACCAACCCCCCCCAAGAAAAGAAAGCCACGTGGTTGATTTATGACACATTTATTTCGCCAGGACAAAACTGAGTGAGGCTAGAACTAAATGAGAGCTATTAATAATTTAATTTATGATGGTAGCTGCAAAATTAATTATTAAAATACCTCAGTGAGTTGTCAACATGTAAGAACACTGACAAGTTAAGAAAATATGGTTATCACAAAAGCAAATGGGCAGCGAACTCAGAAAATCCACAGGGAAGATATAAATAGCTAATAATCACAGAAAACATGTTTAGACTCTACTAATAATCAGATCCTCTTGATTTAGAAAAAACCATAGAGCCGGGCATGGTGGCACATGCCTTTAATCCTGGCACTCGTGAGGCAGAGGTAGGAGGATCGCCATGACTTCAAGGCCACCCTGAGATTACATAGTGAATTCCAAGTCAGCCTGGAAATTCACTACCTCAAAAAAAAAAAAGTAGGAGGAGGATCACCATGAGTTTGAGGCCACCCTGAAACTACATAGTGAATTCCAGGTCAGCCTGGACTAGAGTGAGACTCTACCTCGAAAAAAAAAAAAAAAAAAAAAAAAAAGTGTTAGTAAGGACATATATGTTGACATTTTATATGCTGTGGGCAGAATGCTCTTTTTATTTTTATATTTATTTATTTATTTTGGTTTTTCAAGATAGGGTCTCACTCTAGCCCAGGCTGACCTGAAATTTACTCTCTCGTCTCAGGGTGGCCTTGAACTCACAGTGATCCTCCTACCTCTGCCTCCCAAATGCTGGAATTAAAGGCATGTGCCACCACACTTGGCTAAGATTGCTTTTTGGAAATTTGAAGTTAAGGGCTGGAGATATGGTTTAGCAGTTAAGGCACTTGCCTGCGAAGCCTAAGGACCCAAGTTTGATTCCCCAGTACCCACGTAAGCCAGATGCAGAGGGTGGTGCATGCATCTAGAGTTTGTTTGTGTGGCTAGAGGCCTTGCATGCCAATTCTCTCTCTGCCATTCTCTCTCTATCAAGTAAATAATTTTTTTTTTTAAGTTGAAATTGAGCTGGGGAGATGGCTCAGTAAAATGCTTGCTGTGCAGGTATGAAGATTTAAGTTTGTATCCTCATTGCCCACATAAAATGCTGGTCACGGTGGCACACTCCTGCAATCCAGGCACTGGGAGGCAGAGACAGGAGGATTCCCAGCACTTACTAGCTAGTCTGTCTTGTCAAATCAGTGAGTTCCAAGTTCAGTGAGAGAAGCTGTTTCACAAAAATGAAGTGAAGTGATACAGGAAGACATTCAACGTTGACCTCTGCCCTCCAAACACTTACAAACATGCACACATACACACGTGCACACATGCACACCACGCCCACCTACAATGTGCAAAAAGAAGAAAGTTTATCTTAATTTGGCAAAGTACATAAGTGTTTTAAACAACCTCTCATTTATTTATTTATTTTTGTTTTTCAAATTGAGTCTCACTCTAGCCCAAGCTGAACTGGAATTCACTGTAAAGACTCAGGATGGCCTTGAATTTATGGCAATCCTTCTACCTCTGTCTCCCCAGTGCTGGGATTACATAGGCATGTGCCACCGCACCCGGCCTCCCTCGCATCTTTTAATCCAGTAATTCCATAAATAGAACTGTTTCTAAGGAAATAGCTAGATATGTAGATAAATATTTGATATAAGAATGTTCATTGCTGCTGAGCGTGATGGCACACACCTTTAATCCCAGCACTCGGGAGGCAGAGGTAGGAGGATCACTGTGAGTTCCAGGCCACCCTGTGAACGAGCCACTGTGAACGAGCTCTAGACACGTGCGCCCCTTGTGCACATGTGCGACGTTGCGCGCTGGGGTCACTTTTGCATCTGGCTATAAGTGGGACAAACATTCTTAGGCTTTGCAGGCAGGCGCCTTAACCGCTAAGCCATCTCTCCAGCCCTGATTATTTATTATTTTTATTTATTTATTTATTTATTTGGTACTTAGCTACACCCCCTTTAAGCCTAGAATTGATCTTTAAAAGCAAATCATAACCTAGTGTGGTGGTGCACGCCTTTAATCCCAGCACTCGGGAGGCAGAGGTAGGAGGATCGCTGTGAGTTTGAGGCCACCCTGAGAAATACAGAGTGAAGTCCAGGTCAGCCTGTTCTAGAGTGAGACCCTACCTCAAAAAAACAAAAAACAGGGCTGGAGAATGGCTTAGCGGTTAAGGCGTTTGCCTGCGAAGCCGAAGGATCCCGGTTCGATTCTCCAGGACCCACATAAGCCAGATGCACAAGGGGCACATGCATCTGGAGTTCGTTTGCAGGGGCTAGAGGCCCTGGTGTGCCCATTCTATCTCTGTCTGCCTCTCTTCTATCTCTCTCTCTCTCTCTGCTTGCAAATAAATAAATAAACAAATTTAAAAAAAAAAAAGGGAATCACATGAGTTCCAATATATGTGAACATATTCATATGTTTAGAGTTTTGTTTTTAATTTTAGGGCCACAAATTAAACAATACATGATGTTTGAAAGGAAAAAAAATTTTTAAGATTTTATTTTACTTTATTTTATTTTATTTATTAGAGATGGAGTGAGAGAGAGAGAGTGAGTGAGTGAGAATGGGCACACCAGGGCCTCTAGCCACTGTAAACGAACTACAGATGCATGCACCACTATGTGCATCAGGCTTACGTGGGACCTGGAGAATCTCTCCAGCCCCCAATTTTTTTTTTAATTCACAAGGGACAAAGTCTCCGAATAGACTCCAGACTGACACGCTGTGTAGCATCCCACTGTCCTCAGGGCCCAGGAAGTGGTAAAACAGGCTCGGTGGGTGCTGAATCCTATCAGCAGAAACCCTGAGTCTGACCCCAGTCATGGGAAGCTATTCATTGGTGCTGAGTACCAGAACGTGTATGCATGATTTGCTCAGAACTCTTTGCAGAGTAGCTAGAGACGTGAGAAGGGAATTCAAAGTAGAAGATCCTGAGATTTCAGGGTCACTTGGGAGTCTGCTGGAATCACCCACAGAGGGGGCCTGATCTACACCAAAGGGAGTGAGATTGGAGAACTGGGCTGCAGGAGTTTATTGTCACCAGTCCTAGGCGACAACTCCCAGTTGTCTATCTTGGGTACCCAACTCAGGTGGAGGTCGACTAGCATTGCTCTGCGCCAGGAGTGGTGGCACATGTCTGCACTGCTCTAGCACATGGGAAGCTGTGGCAGAAGGATCATAAGTTTACAAGTTTGAAGGCAGCTTGGACTACATAGCAAGGCCCAGTCTCAAAATAAAATAGGAAGGGCTGGGGATGTAGCTCATTAATTCAGCACATGTCCTGGCTTCTGTCCCTAGCACTAAAACAGCAAATAAGGGACTGGAGAGATGGCTCAGTGGTCAGAGGCACTTGGTCGTAAAGCCTACTGGCCTGGGTTCAATCCCCAGCACCCATGTAAAGTCTGACCAAAAAACACGTGGTGCAGGGCTGGAGAGATGGCTTAGCGGTTAAGGCGCCTGTCTGCAAAGTCTAAGAACTCCCATTCAAATCTCCAGGTCCCACGTTTAGCCAGAAGCAAAAGTGATGCAAGCACACAATGTCACACATGCACACGAGGGGGCGCACGCATTTTGTTTGTTCACAGCAGCTGAGAGGCCGCTAGTGTACCCATTTTCTCTCTGTCTCTTTCTCTCTCTCAAATTAAAAAAAAAAAAAAAGTGGTGCATGCATCTGGCCTTTGCAGTGGCAAGAGAATCATGTGTGCACAAATAAATAAATAATTTTAAAAATGAATAAAATAAGTATGGGGCTTCGAGTGTGTCTCATGGTAGACTTGCTTAGCATTCTCAAGGCCCAAGATTCTAGCCCCAGAAGTGCACAAAATACATACATGCAAACACAAATAAAGGAAACTGTAGATTTTTTAAAGTAAGATTTATGTATTTATTTGTTTATGCATTTGCAAGTGTATGTGTGTGTGTGTGTGTGTGTGGTCACACCAGGGCTTCTTGCCACTACAAATGAACATCAGATGCTTGTGCACCTGGCTTTATTTGGGTAGTGGAGAATCAAACCCTTGCCTTCAGGCTTTGCAGACAACTGCTGAGCTGTCTCCCCGGTGCACATATATATATATGTATTTTAATGGCACTATCTTTTTCAGAAAAAAAAAAACTGTGGAAGGAGAGAGCCTAAAGAACATATTAGAAAATAATTTTGGGGGCTGGAGATGGCTTAGCCATTAAAGCACTTGCCTGTGAAGCTTAAGGACCCAGGTTTGATTCCCTAGTACCCATGTCAAACCAGATGCACAAGGTGGCACATGTGTCTGGAGTTTGTTTGCAAGGGCAAGAGGTTCTTGTGTGCCCATTCTCTCTCTCCCTCTCTATCTGCCTTTCCCTCTCTCTCCCTCTCTCTCTCTCTCTCTCTCTCTCTCTCTCTCTGTCTCAAATAAATAAAGAATTCCTAAAGAGCATTTCTGAGCACACTTCAGAAGCAGAAATCTGACTGCTAGCTAAGCAGAAATACTCCCAGCAATGCAAATTCCAGCAAAATTAGATTCTTTCAGTTAAAATTCTCCCCTCCTTTCTGTCAAACACATCTCATCAAATGACATTAAAAATGAAATCTATCTAAAGAGTTTGACCCTCCTTGAGGTGAGCAAAGCTATTTAAAGCATGTTTTGAGCTCTTTCTCTATGCTGAGTCATTAGGATTCTTTGGAATCGTAAAATTTATATGCCAGGGCTGGAGAGATAGCTTAGTGGTTAAGGCGCCTGCCTGCTAAGCCTAAGAACGCCCGTTCGATTCTCCAGGTCCTACATTTAGCCAGACGTAAAGTGAAGCAAGCGCCCAATGCCACATGCACGTGTCTGGAGTTCGCTCGCAGTGGCCGAGAGGCCATTGGTTTACCCGTTCTCTGTCTCTGTCTCTCGCTCTCTCCCTCTCTGTCTCTCTCCAAAAAAAAAAAAAATTATATGCCAGCAAGAGGTCCTGGGAAATTAGTGGCATGTGTCTTCAATCACTCTGATGTCTGATCGGAGAGTCTACGAATTCACAGCTGCTGCTTTGAAACCGAAATCCCCATTACATATTCAAGTCAAACACATGCAGGATTGCAGATAAATTGCTGTAGCTAATTGCCATGGGTAAATCTTTAAAAACAAGTCAAGCGTCTGAAGGTTAATAAAATCTGGTGATTAACAGCGATGCAGGGTGCCACCATGCTCACCGACTGGCGCTGATTAGCTCCAGTGGATGAAAGCCCGTCATGTGCTCTGAAATGCTGTGACACCATCAGTCTGCTCATTAAACTGGCATCGCAGCATTGTCCGAGTGGGAAAGAAATAGAGGAAGATGGCCAGGGATCTGAGAGGCGCTTTGCACGACAGCTAATACTTGAGCTCATGCCTGGTGATCCCAGGTACACCAATGATCAGGGAACCTTGTCACTGCTCACTAGGGCCTCTTACTAACGAGGATGTTTACATGTGTGAAGAGATTGTTCTCATGACGAATGCCTTTCCAGACTGGCGGGATGGCTTAGTGGTCAAGGCACTTGCCTGCAAAGCAAAAGGACCCAGGTTCGACTCCCTAGGACCCACCTTAGCCAGGTGCACAAGGGGGTGCATGCGTCTGGAGTTTGTTTGCAGTGGCTGGAGGCCCTGGTGCGCCCATTTTCTCTCTCTCTCCCTTTTTCTCTGTCAAATAAATAAAAGAATGCCTTTCCACTTCTAAGTGCACCCCTGCCCCCATCAACTGTCAGGACCCCCTTAAAAGCCTGTGGGTTGGCCACCATCCTTTCCCCCTTAAGGATGGCTTGCTCTTTGTCAGCCTTCTCTGCTGATGGACACAAAGACAGTGACCACCTGCCAGCAGCAGTAAGCTCACCCTGACCTCTGATCCGCCCCCCCCCCCTTACAGCAGAGTCATCACTCTGGAGATCATGAAGTGGATGACCTCAGCTGAGGCACGCAGGTTGTTCCACAATTAGCATCAGCTCCAGCTACCTTGTCAGCCCCAAGAACAAGCGTGTGGTAATGAGCGGCTCTCAGCACTTCAAAGCGATTTCAGAGCCTTTCTCCCGACCACAGCCCAAGTCTGCCGCAGTCAGCTCAGAGGTGTAACCAGGACTTTTTATTAGTCTGTTTTTTGAAGGTCATACATAATATCAAATTCAACATTTTAACCTTAGTTAAAAAGTATACCATTAGTGTCTTTTAGTATATTCATAAAGTTGTGCAGTTAACGCCACTATCTAATTCCAGATCATTCTCATTATCCCCCAAAGGAACTCCATACCCATTAGGCAGACATTAATTCTAGAAGGCATTGTGCCACATGTAGTGATTTTCATATGAATTCTCAAACTCACTGTGTAGCTCCGAATGGCCTTGAACTTCTAACCCTCCTGTCTCTGCCTCTCTGGTGCTGGGATTCCAGGCGTTCACCGTCACACTTGATTTTTATGTGGTGCTGGAAACTAAACCCAAGGCTTCATGCATGTGAAGCCAGCATTCTTCCAACTGAACTACGTCCCCAAGCCCTTTCAGTAGGTACATTTCTAGAAATGTAAGAAAAAGTACCCCAACCCCAAACCTGCTTTGGGAATTCAATACTGGAAGATACCACACCCAGCTGAGAGAACAAAGAATAGCTAACTTTTTACACATTTATTTATTTACTTATTTATTTGAGAGAGAGAGAAAGAGGCAGAGAGAGGTGGGGGGGGGGAGAGAATGGGTGTGCCAGGGCCTCTAGCCACTGCAAATGAACTCCAGATGCATGTGTCACCATGTACATGGGGCTTATGTGGGTCCTGGAGAGTCGAACTGGGATCCTTTTGCTTTGCAGGCAAACGCCTTAACCTCTAAGCCATCTCTCCAGCCCCAATAACTCACTTTTTTATGTTACATTGTTACTAAGTGTCCACCCTAATCAGGATAAGACGGTTTAGTTTTAGGGTACCAGTGACATCAGCATCATCCCCACAGCTCCTTCTACTGAGTCTGAGTGCATTCTGAGCTGGTGCCAGGCATCATGGAGTCTTGTGTGTACGGACCCACTTAATCTTCCTGGCAGCCCCGTGGATCCTGTTTACTATCACTGTCTCCATTAGACAGAAGTGGAAGTTGACAGACAGCGAGGTTAAGGAAGTTGCTGATGGCCACTCAGCTAAATAAGGGATGAGGGAGCCCAGGAGGCAGACTGCTCAGTCCATCTCTGATACGAACAGTAGCAGTGTTTTTTTAAAAAAATATTTTATTTATTTATCTATTTGAGAGGGAGAGCGAGAGAAAGAGGCAGATAGAGAGAAAGAGAGAATGGTCACAGCAGGGCCTTCAGCCACTGCAAATGAACTCCAGACACATGTGCTCCCCTGTACAACGTGTGGCTTACGTGGGTCCTGCGGAATTGAAATAAGGTCCTTAGGCTTCACAGGCAAATGCCTTAACCACTAAGCCATTTCCCCAGCCCAGTTTTTTTTTTTTTTTTCAAGAGAGATTTGGATCTTTTTGTCACAATGGAGTGGGACTGCTTCCATCTTCAGTAGCAGTTTTTGAATGAGGTGTCGGAACCCTCATGAGTCCCCAAACCCTTTTGATGGTCCGCAGGACAAACACTATGAATATCATGGCATGGTAATACAAAGCGTATTTCTCTTTTCCGCTCTCACTCTCTAATTAGTGTCTGGTGGGACTTTTTTGGTTTTTCAAGGTAAGATCTCGCTTAGGCTAGGCTGACCTGGAACTCACTCTGTAGTCTCAGGGAGGCCTCAAACTCACGGTGATCCTCCTACCTCTGCCTCTCGAGTGCTGGGATTAAAGGCGTGCGCCACCACGCCCGGCTTGGTGGGACTTCTTAGAGGCTGTATGATGCGCTCTGTCCCAGCAGAATGAATGCAGAAGCAGCTATGAGAATCCAGCTGTCTGCTACTAAGCTGGACACCACAGAGACTTAAAAGAATGGAAAAGAGTGCCAAATTCCTCACAAGATTTTCTGTTTTACCAGTGTTTTCATGTCTCACAAATTGCATTTTCCACATTGATATTCAAATGGACTCATTATTGCCTTTAATATACTAATAAATGTTGCTGTTTAAATCTCTTTTGTGGGGAAATGTGTGTGATATGCATGCGTGTATGCATGTTCATATGCATGTGTGTGGGTACAAGTGCACATGTGTGCACATGCATGTAGAGGCCAGAGGTTGATATCAGGTGTCTTTCTCTATTTGTGAAAAATATTTTTGGAGCCGGGCGTGGTAGCGCACGCCTTTAATCCCAGCCCTCGGGAGGCAGAGGTAGGAGGATCGCCATGAGTTCAAGGCCACCCTGAGACTACATAGTTAATTCCAGGTCAGCCTGGGTTAGAGTGAGACCCTACCTCCAAAAAAAAACACAAACCAATAAAAACAAAACAAAACAAAAAATTTGGGGGGCTGTAGCCGGGTGTGGAGGCACATGCCTTAATCCCTGCACTTGGGAGGCAGAGGTAAGAGGATCGCGTGAGTTTGAGGCCACCCTGAGACTACGTAGTGAATTCCAGGTCAGTCTGAACTATAGTAAGACCCTACCTCAGGAAACCGAATATATATATTTGGGCTGGGGAGATGGCTTAGCGGTTAAGATTAAGATGTTCGCTTGAGAAGCCTAAGGACTCAGGTTCAATTCCCCACGGAAAGCCAGATGCACAAGGGGGCACACACATCTGGAGTTCATTTGCAGTGGCTAGAGGCCCTAGTGAGCCCATTTTCTCTCCCCTTCCATTCTCTCAAAAAAAAACAATAAATGAAAATATTTTATTTGTAATACAAAGCGTATTTCTCTTTTCCGCTCTCACTCTCTAATTAGTGTCTGGTGGGACTTTTTTGGTTTTTCAAGGTAAGATCTCGCTTAGGCTAGGCTGACCTGGAACTCACTCTGTAGTCTCAGGGAGGCCTCAAACTCACGGTGATCCTCCTACCTCTGCCTCTCGAGTGCTGGGATTAAAGGCGTGCGCCACCACGCCCGGCTTGGTGGGACTTCTTAGAGGCTGTATGATGCGCTCTGTCCCAGCAGAATGAATGCAGAAGCAGCTATGAGAATCCAGCTGTCTGCTACTAAGCTGGACACCACAGAGACTTAAAAGAATGGAAAAGAGTGCCAAATTCCTCACAAGATTTTCTGTTTTACCAGTGTTTTCATGTCTCACAAATTGCATTTTCCACATTGATATTCAAATGGACTCATTATTGCCTTTAATATACTAATAAATGTTGCTGTTTAAATCTCTTTTGTGGGGAAATGTGTGTGATATGCATGCGTGTATGCATGTTCATATGCATGTGTGTGGGTACAAGTGCACATGTGTGCACATGCATGTAGAGGCCAGAGGTTGATATCAGGTGTCTTTCTCTATTTGTGAAAAATATTTTTGGGCCGGCGTGGTAGCGCACGCCTTTAATCCCAGCCCTCGGGAGGCAGAGGTAGGAGGATCGCCATGAGTTCAAGGCCACCCTGAGACTACATAGTTAATTCCAGGTCAGCCTGGGTTAGAGTGAGACCCTACCTCCAAAAAAAAACACAAACCAATAAAAACAAAACAAAACAAAAAATTTGGGGGGCTGTAGCCGGGTGTGGAGGCACATGCCTTAATCCCTGCACTTGGGAGGCAGAGGTAAGAGGATCGCGTGAGTTTGAGGCCACCCTGAGACTACGTAGTGAATTCCAGGTCAGTCTGAACTATAGTAAGACCCTACCTCAGGAAACCGAATATATATATTTGGGCTGGGGAGATGGCTTAGCGGTTAAGATTAAGATGTTCGCTTGAGAAGCCTAAGGACTCAGGTTCAATTCCCCACGGAAAGCCAGATGCACAAGGGGGCACACACATCTGGAGTTCATTTGCAGTGGCTAGAGGCCCTAGTGAGCCCATTTTCTCTCCCCCTTCCATTCTCTCTCTCAAAAAAACAATAAATGAAAATATTTTATTTATTTGCAAGCAGAGAGAGATAGAAGAGAGACAGACAGAATGGGCATGCCTGGGCCTTCAGCCACTACAAACGAACTCCAGATGCATGTAGCACTTTGTGCACCTGACTTTATGTGAGTACTGGGGAATCAAACCTGGGTCATTAGGCTTTGTAGGCAAGCGCCTTAACTGCTGAGCCATCTCTCCAGCCCCTCTTTCTCTAGTTTTGAGACAGGTTCTCTTGATGAACCCTGAGCTTACCAGTTCAGCTAGACAAGCTGGGGGGGGGGTCTTCCTGTCCCCACCTCCCCAGTGCTGAAATTACATACAGACATGTGCCACCATGCCAGCATTTTAAATGGGTGCTGGGCATCCAAACTCGGATCATCAGGTTTACAGCACTAGTGCTTTTACAACTGAAGTATCTCGCTGGCCCCTCCATTATTAACGTGGCAGATCTTTGCAGACATATCCATGTGCACACGAGATCTTTTTGAGTCCTCAGGAGTCTTTACAGTGTAAAATGGTTCCAAGACCAAAGTTCGAGAGCCACATTCCTGCATAGTTCTGCCTTAGGGCTGGCCGCTAAAAAGCTGGCTTTGGGGGCTGGAGAGATGGCTTAGCGGTTAAGGAGCTTGCCTGCAAAGCCAAAGGGCCCAGGTTCTAATTCCCCAGTACCCACAAAAGCCATATGCACAAGGGGGCGCATGTATCTGGAGTTCATTTGCAGTGGCTAGAGGCCTTGGTGCGCCCATTAAAAAAAAAAAAAAAAAAGCTGGCTTTTGGTGCCATAGCAGTGGTTTGGGAGTTGGATCCGTCTCAGTTTGAGATCTTTCATGTAAGACGTCATTCTTCCTTCTCCACCGTGGCACTGGATGCCGCAATGCCAGTATTCTCCATGGCCATGGGAACAAAGGGAGAGAATGCAGAGAATTTGCTTCCTGGACAGTATGCCTTCAACCCCTGGCTGAACCCGGACCCCTTCTATGTTACCCGCAGGTGATGGAATTTTACTGCCAGTCCTGTGAGACCGCCATGTGTCGCGAGTGCACTGAGGGGGAGCATGCGGAGCACCCCACTGTCCCGCTCAAAGATGTGGTCGAGCAGCACAAAGCCTCGCTCCAGGTCCAGCTGGATGCCGTCAACAAAAGGTGTGGTGGCATCCTCCACCAGACTCTCCACAGGTCACCTGTGTCCTGTCTGGCCTCAGCTCATTGTTTCTTGTCTCTGAACTGGTAGGGTCAAGTTACCCTTGAGGTATTAGCTTTTATGTCATTCTCCTTGTGTAGTGTGACAAACCAGTGTATAATAAAGCTTTCCTGTGCTCCCTGGGAACATTCCAGTGGCATATGAGTAATAGCACTTTTAGTTTCAGTCTTATAAAAAAATTAAATGAGGGCTGGGGAAATGGCTTAGTGGTTAAGACGTTTGCCTGCAAAGCCTAAGGACCCCGGTTCGATTCCCCAGGACCCACGTAAGCCATGCATGTGTCTGGAGTTCGTTTGCAGTGGCTGGAGGCCCTGGTGTGCCCATTCTGTCTCTCTCTTTCTATCTGCCTCTTTCTCTCTCTCTCTCAAATAAATAAATAAAATATTTTTAAAATATTTTTTTTAAAAAACGAAAACTTAAATGAATTACAGTTTACTCAAGGACAGTACTGTCAGGAGATCAGTGAAATTCCTGCCTGAAACCAGGTCCTTGGAGCTGTTGCCACATTTTAAGCACGTCATGGTGGCTGGGGCTTGCGCTGGTTCTCACACAGTGGTACTGAGCAGCCATTGCTCAATACCCTCGTGAGTTCTAGAGTCCAGGTTTGCTTTGGCACGGACACAGAATGTGCCTGAGCAAGACCCAAAGAAGAAACTATGCCAGCCGAAAAGTAGACAGAGAGTCAAAAGTCCTAGTGAGAGAGACATGGCTATCCTTTTTATTTTAAAATATTTTATTTATTTATTTATTTATTTATTTATTTATTTATTTATTTATTTGACAGGGGGGGAGAGAATGGGTGCGCCAGGACCTCTAGCCACTGCAAATGAACTGCAGATGCATGTGCCCCCTTGCGCATCTGGCTAATGTGGGTCCTGGGGACTCGAACCTGGGTCCGTTGGCTTTGCAAGCAAACACCTTAACTGCTAAGCCATCCCTCCAGCCCATGGCTATTCTTTATTAATTAAACAAACTTGGAAACTTGCAAAAAATGCTCAGGAAATTAAGTTTATGTGCCTGATAAAAAAAAAATTTTAAAGACACAGCTATGCACTTATAGCAATGGTTCTCAACCAGGAGTAACTGTACCCTCGGGTGATATTCGACAATGTCTAAAGACATTTTGGTGTCATAGCTGTGGGGGAGGGTTGTGACAGCTGGTAGAGAATAAGACAGTTCTAGCAACAAAGAGCAAATGATCTGGCCATAGTGTATTTTTAGGAAGTTTCAGGTCTTTGTATCATTAGTTATTAAAATTAGAGGATCAAAGGTAGAGTGAAATCGATGTGACCCTCAACATCTTATGTGATCAATTCCATTCTATTGCTTTTTAAAATTAGTGAAAGCCGGGCATGGTGGTACACGCCTTTAATCCCAGCACTTGGGAGGCAGAGATCGCTGTGAGTTTGAGGCCACCCTGAGACTACATAGTGAATTCCAGGTCAGCCTGGGCCAGAGTGAGACCCTACCTTGAAAACCCAAAAAAAAAAAAAAAAAAAAATTAGTGAAAGTCATATATAAAAAATTTTTTTGGTTTATTTTGTTTGTGGACAAATAGAGTGCTTGGATAGACTTTGGACTATTTCTGGGGTTGATGTTAAATAATGATATTTAATGACTGTCCCCAGACTCCCCGAAATAGATTCTGCTCTTCAGTTCATCTCAGAAATCATTCATCAGTTAACCAACCAGAAGGCCAGCATTGTGGACGATATCCACTCCACGTTTGACGAGCTGCAGAAGACGTTGAATGTGCGGAAGAGTGTGCTGCTCATGGAGCTGGAGGTCAACTACGGCCTCAAGCACAAGGTAAGACTGTGTCCCTGTGGATGCTTGGGACAGGCATGACAGCAGGGGCACGCCATCATGGCCCTGGCCTATTGTGTAGAAGCAGCCATGGGGACACAAATGAGTCCTTGAGGGCCACCTTGAGGCCCACCTTTGGATCGCGAGCTGCAGTTTTCATTTTACAGATTATCTTGGGCCTGGGTGTGGGTGGGTGCATGCCTTTAATCACAGCACTCAGGAGACATAGGTAGGAGAGTCGCTGTGAGTTCAAGGCCAGCCCGAGACTATGTAGTGAATTCCAGGTCAGCCTGGGCTAGAGTGAGAACCTACCATGGGAAAAAATAAAAATAAACTAAGAGATTATCTTGGAGATGGGGAGATGGGGAGATGGCTCCATGCATGGTTGGAGGTTCTTGCTTTCAGGACCTGCCATCCTGGGTTCAGTTCCCAGTCACCAGTGTAGAACTGGACAGGCATTTGCATCAGCAGGAGACCCTGGCATTATGCACATAGACACACACACATGAAGAAAAGAAAAGCTGGGAGTGGTAGTGCACACCTTTAATCCCAGCACTGGGGAAGCAGAGGTAGGAGGATCGCCCCCAGCACTGGGGAAGCAGAGTTCGAGGCCACCCTGAGACTCCATAGTGAATTCCAGGTCAGCCTTGGCTAGAGTGAGACCCTACCTTGAGGAAAAAAAAAAAAAAAAAAAAAAAAAAAAAAAAGAAAGAAAAAGAAACTACCTGTTTCGATCTTTCCTGTTTTCAGCAAAACTGGAATTCCATGACCTTAAGTACCAATTTACAATTTGACAGAAGAGGTTGAATATCATGTAATGTTTTCAGGAGTTAGGGGTTAAACGGATTGTTTAGGTTCCTTAATTATAATGTGGGACGGTCTCTTAATTGCTCTCTCCCACACTAACCTGTTCTTCAACTTCAAAGTGAACCGGGAGTGTCTCTACAGTGTGTTCTCAAAACAAAGGGCTGAAGGTTTCTGATCTTCGGGTGTGGGAGATTTCTTTTCCTTTGATTAATCTCTGTTCCTTTAGGTGGTAATCAAGGAACCTGAAAGATTACCAAGAAATGAACAGATTCCCCAATCAGGCAGAGCATTAGTTTAAAAGCCAAGGCTGTCTGTGAGTGACGATTTCTGCTGGCCCCATCCGAACACATGACCCAACAAACTCTCCTGGAGGTGCTGGAGGGCAGGGCGAGGCGGAAGGGACAGGTTAATGCCATTTAAGAGGACTTCATATCGATTCTCTGGGTTACATGCCAGTGTCTCCAAGCCCGGGGGCCTCGGTCAGGAAGGCGTAGAAGCTGGTTGCTGGGCAAGGAGGGCAGTTGGTGCCGCGCCGGGGCGGGTGGGTATCCGTGGACATCTGGCGTCCCCTCCCATCACCCCCGCAGGTGCTTCAGTCGCAGCTGGACACCCTGCTGCGGGGAGAGGAGAGCATTCGGAGCTGCAGCAACTTCACGGCGCAGGCCCTGCACCACGGCACGGAGACCGAGGTGCTGCTGGTGAAGAAGCAGATGAGCGAGAAGCTGAACGAGCTGGCCGACCAGGACTTCCCCCTGCACCCACGCGAGAACGACCAGCTGGACTTCATCGTGGAAACCGAAGGCCTCAAGAAGTCCATCCACAACCTGGGCACCATCCTCACCACCAACGCCGTGGCCTCGGAGACCGTGGCCACGGGCGAAGGGCTGCGGCAGACCACCATCGGACAGCCCACGTCGGTGACCATCACCACCAAGGATAAGGACGGCGAGCTGTGCAAGACGGGCAACGCCTACCTCACGGCCGAGCTCAGCACCCCCGACGGCAGCGTGGCCGACGGCGAGATCCTGGACAACAAGAACGGCACGTACGAGTTCCTCTACACCGTGCAGAAGGAGGGCGACTTCACCCTGTCGCTCCGGCTCTACGACCAGCACATCCGCGGCAGCCCCTTCAAGCTCAAGGTCATCCGCTCCGCAGACGTGTCCCCCACCGCCACCACCGAAGGCGTCAAGAGGCGCGTCAAGTCCCCCGGCAGTGGACACGTCAAGCAGAAAGCCGTGAAGAGGCCGGCCAGCATGTACAGCACCGGCAAGAGGAAAGAGAACCCCATCGACTGACGACCACCCCATCCCTCCACCCCCAGGGACCCTGCATCCTTCAAGGGCGAGGGGACTGACGCCCACCCCCCTCCCTCCTTCTCCCCCTCCTCTACCCCCCTCCTCTCCCTGCCCCCTCCTCAAGGGCTTCTCCTCCCACCTCGCAGCCTCCCCCTCCTGGTCCTTCTCCTCCTCCTCTATTTCCTTCTCCTCCCTCCTCCCCTTCTCTCCCCCTCCTCCTTTTCCTTCTCCTCCCCCTCCTCCTCTATTTTCTTCTCCTCCATCCTCTTCCCCCTCCTCCTCCTTTTCCTTCTCCTCCTCCTCCTCCTCCTCTATTTCCTTCTCCTTCCTCCTCCCCCCTCTCTCCCTCCTCCTTTTCTTTCTCCTCCCTCCTCCTCCCCTTCTCTCCTCCTCCTCCTTTTCCTTCTCCTCCCTCCTCCCCTTCTCTCCCCCTCCTCCTTTTCTTTCTCCTCCCTCCTCCTCCCTCTCTCCCCTCTTCCTCCTCCTTCTCCTCTCTCCTCCCCCTCTCTCCCCTTCCTCCTTTTCCTTCTCCTCCCTCCTCCCCCTCTCTCCCCTTCCTCCTTTTCCTTCTCCTCCCTCTTCCTCCTCTATTCCCTTCCTCCTTTTCCTTTCTCCTCTCTCCCCCTCCATTTCCTTCTCCTCCCTCCTCTGCCTCCTCCTTTTCCTTCTCCTCTCTCCTCCCCCTCTCTCCCCCTCCTTTTCCTTCTCCTCCCTCTCTCTCCCCCTTCTCTTTTTCCTTTTCCTCTCTCCTCCCCCTTCTCCCTCAATCCCTTTGCTCTCTTTCCTACTCATCCCTCTGGGTCTCTCCTTGCACCTCTTATCCCTCCTCCCACTTTTATCCCTCCTCTCCTTCTGTCCCTCCTCCCTCTCCTCCTCCTCTTCCTCCTTTCTCCCTTCTCCTCATCCTCTTTAACAATACTGTGCATTCATTGTAGAAAAGTAGGAACTGGAAAAAAAAAGCAAAAAAAAAAAAAGAAAGAAAGAAAGAAAAGGAAAGAAATAGAACATGCCCACCACTCATAATCTGGCAATTTTTTAAATTTTTTGTTATTTGTTTAGAGAGAGACACAGAGAGAGAGAGAGAGAGACAGAGAGAGGGAGAGGACATATAGAGATGGGCGCGCCAGCAGTGTCTCAGCTGCTGCGAACCAAATCCAGATGTGTGCACCCTCTTGTGGTCAAGTGCGGCATTGCGCCCTTGTGTCACTTTGCATCTGGCTAAACGTGGGACCTGGAGATTGGAACCTGGAGATTGGAACCAGCGTTCTTAGGCTTAGGAGGCAGGTGCCTTAACCACTAAGCCATCTCTCCAGCTCTAATCTGGCAGTTTTAAAGGAGATGTTGGTGAGCGCTCCCTCCGCCCCACTCCACACACATGCACGCACCAGCAGCCCGGGGGAGTGTCTTTGGACAGTGTCCTGCCCAGCCCACAGGCAAGGAGAGCCTTGTCTCAGGCAATCCTTCTATTCCTTTGAAACCTGGTTGCTCTGCTGTGGCTGTGGTCGGGGTGGAGCTCTCATGCCACTGGGCAATCCCAGCTTTGTCTTCTGGTGCTGGAATCTGTGAGGCCTCCAGTGTGTGGAACTGGAGCAAAACCTCAAAGGTAGCAGGGTGGAGAATGGAATGGGGTTGGGGCAGGGTTGGGGATGAAGTCACAAGGTGAGCCCAGAGATGGGAATGCACATGGTTGCCCCTCCCTCCTCTGTTTATTTTAACCCTTTGTTTTCTCAGGAGAAAGCAAACTAGATGTAGACAGCAAAGGGCTCAGTCATTCTGTGTCAGCCCACCTCTTTCTCCCTGAGAGCTGCACAGTATGCTGAAACACATAGAAAAGCAGACCCCGTGGTTCAAGTCAACTGGGGGTACCTTGGGCAAAATGAGGGAGACAGATTTTTCTACTGCAGAAGCTCTCAGAACCTATTGAGGTCCACTGTGAGCTCTGGCAGGGAGAGCTCAGAGGCACGGCTGGCCGCCTGCTCTCACCGTTGGACATTTTCCGGGAAACGTCTAGAGTAACCGAGGATCCTTGGAACATTCTGTTAGAACTTGAGAAGGAATCTGGGTAAAGACTATGTGTGGTACGACAGGTAACTTGTCTGCTCAGAGCAAGGAGGCAGGTGTGTAGTGTGGGTGCAGGGGACAAGCTGGAGGACTCTCAGGACTGGATCCTACCGCTCTGGTTTGCCCTCTTACTTGAGCCTTGGGCGGCTCTTCCTGCGTCCCCAAACTTCAGTTTCCAAGTCAGTAAAGTGAAGACACAAAAATACTCTCTAGGAGACGGGCGTGGTTGTTCACGCCTTTAATCCCAGCACTGGGGAGACAGAGGTAGGAGGATCGCTGTGAGTTTGAGGCCACCCTGAGACTACATAGTGAATTCCAGGTCAGCCTGGGCTACAGTGAGACCCTACCTTGAAAAAAAAAAAAAAAAACTCTCTGGATTCATCCATATTGTCACTATTATATATGTAACATTTTCTTTATCTTATTATCCCTTTAAAAAAACTATTTCTTAGCTGGGTGTGGTGGCACATGCCTTTAATCCCACCACTTGGGAGGCAGAGGTAGGAAGATTGTGGTGAGTTGCAGGTCACCCTGAGACTACATAGTGAATTCCAGGTCAGACTGGGCCAGAGTGAGACCCTACTTCAAAAATAATAATAATAATAATTTCTTTATTTGCAAGTGGGGTTGGGGCACCAGGGACATGCAGCTGCAGATCAAAATCCAATCTAGCTTTACTTGGGTGGCTGGGGAATTGAACCCTGGCCAGTAAGCTTTGCAAGCGAGTGCCTTTAACCAACGAGCCCCACCCCTCTATTTATCCTTTTTAAAAATTTCCTTTATAGGGAAAGCAAAAAAGATATAGACAGAGAGAAAGAGAGAGAACTGGCATGCCAGGACCTCAGCTACTGCATTCAAACTCCAGCTGCTTTGTACCACCTAGTGGGCATGTGTGACTTTGGGCTTGCCTCACCTTTGTCATCTGGCAAACATAGGATCTGGAGAGTAGAACGTGGTCCCTTAGTCTTCACAGGCAGTGCTTTAACCGCTGAGCCATCTCTCCAGTCCCTACTTATCCTTTTTTTTAAAAAAAATATTTTATTTTTATTTATTTTTTATTATTTTTTATGTTTGTTTTTTTGAGGTAGGGTCTCACTCTAGCTTAGGCTGACCTGGAACTTACTATGTAGTCTCAGGGTGGCCTTGAACTCATGGTGATCCTCCTACCTCTGCCTCCCGAGTGCTGGGATTAAAGGCGTGCACCACCACACCTGGCTTTATTTTTATTTGAGAGAGAAAGAGGCAGATAGAAAGAGAATGGACGCACCAGGGCCACTAGCCACTGCAAACAAATTCCAGATGCACGCGCCACCTTGTGCATCCAGTTTTCCATGAGTCTTGAGGAACTGAACCTGGGCCCTTCCGCTTTGCAGCAAGCACCTTAACATAATCCATCCCTCCAGCCCTCTCTACTTATCCTTTGATGCAAATTGTTCATGTTTCTGACTATCGTGAATAATGCTGCAATGAACAAGGACAGACATGTCTCGTTTACATACTGATTTCATTTTCTTCTAAGAAATCCTTGTGATATAGTTGGATTGTATGATAGTTCTGTTTTTAATATTTTTGAGGAATCTCTCTGCTGTTTTGCATAATAATGGAGGTGCCCCCCCCCACACACACAGTGGCAAGGGCTGCCTTTCATTCACAGCGCTCAAAGGAGTGCTTCTCCTTTGTCTCCGATGACAGCACTTCCGAGGTGACAGCTCATTTCTATGTTAATGTGCATTTCCCGAGACCATTGTTAGTATATTTACCATTTAGGTCTTCTTGGAGAAATGTCTATTTAGATCATTTGCCCATCTTCTTTTTAAAAACAAAACAAAAAAATGTACTGATTTGCAAAGAGAGAGAACACCAGGGCCTCCGGCCACTGCCAACGTACTCCAGGTGCAGGCACCACTTTGTGCATCTATGGGGATCTGTGGGGATTTGAACCTGGACCCAACCCAGGTCAGCAGGCTTTGTGAGCAAGCGTGTTTAGCAGCTGAGCCATTTCCCCAGCCCATTTGCCCATCTTTAAATCAGGTTGTCTCGTCAACATTGAGTTGTTTAGAACCAGATGGGGTGGTACAGTCTTATAATCCCAGTGTTTGGTAGGCTGAGACAGAAAAGATGGAGATTTCCAGCCATCATGGGCTACATAAGAAATGACTATTTTAGATATGGATCTAACAGCACCAGAAGCAAAAGTAAAACTAGATAAATGGGATTATTAAATGAAACTAGGAATCTCCTGCACCGGAGTGAAGATATAAGCCAAAAACCAAAACTAAACTAATTTTTTTAAAGAAGGGGGAAAAAAAACCCTGTCAGATTGCTTGCGTTCGCTGTATTTTAGATGTGAACCCTCAGTGTATGGGCGGGTTGCATGCGTGTCCTTCCATCCTGCAGGCTTCCTCTTTCTCTGGTGAGTCTATCTTTTGTTGTTCAGAAGCATTTTAGTTTAATGTAACCCCTTGTGTTTATTTTTCAATTTATAAAAACATTTTAAGGGCTAAAGAGATGGCTTAGTGGTTAAGGTGCTTGCCTGTGAAGCCTAAGGACCCCAGTATCCACATAAGCCAGATGTACACGGTGGTGCGTGTGTCCGGAGTATGTTTGCAATGGCTGGAGGACCTGGCATGCCCATTCTCGCTCTGTCTCTTTCTCAAATAAAAAAAAAATTAAATTTTAAACAATATTTTAATGTATGTATTTGAGAGAGTATATGTGTGGGCTTCTTGTGAATGAACTCCAAATGCATGCTCCACTTCGTGCATCTGGTTTTAATTGGGTACTGGGGAATTGAACCTGGGCCAGCAAGCTTTGTCAGCAAGCATCTTTAACTGCTGAGCCATTTCTCTAGCCTATGTTTTTTTTTTTTTTTTTTTTTAATCATGATAGCTTTTTTGTTTTGTTTTGTTTTTGAGGTATGGTCTCACTTTGTCCTTGAGGAACACTGCCTCAGGAAGAGCTCTTGCGCTGTTTTATTTTTTCCAGGCTGACCTGGAATTTGCTATGTAGTCTCAGGGCAGCCTCAAACTCACAGCGATCCTCCTACCTCTGCCTCCCAAGTGCTGGGATTAAAGGTGTGTGCCACCACACCCAGCTAAGCATAATAGCTTTGAAGTAGATTTTGAGACCAGATACCATGATGCCTCTGGCTTTGCTCTTTTTGCTTATAAATGCTTTCTAGAGTTTTCGATGGTTACTGTAAATCTTAGGGACATTTCTGCTTCTGTAAAAAAGATTGTTGGAATTTTGGTAAGGATTGCATTGAATTTGTTGATTGCATTGAAGAGTATGAGCATTTTAACACTATTAATTCCTCCAGTCCATGAACATGGGATGTCTTTTCACTTACTTGTGTCTTCTTAAGTTTCTTTCATATATGTCTCATGGTTTTCAGCATACAGATCTTTCACATGCTGCTTATTCCTATGTATTTTTTAAAATTTATTTATTTGCAAGCAGAGAGACACAGGTGCAGAGAGAGAGAATGGATGCTCCAGGGCATCCAGCCACTGCAAACAAACTCCAGGTGCCTGTGCCACTTTGTGCATCTGACTTTACATGGGTGCTGGAGAATTGAACCCTGGTCATTAGGCTTTTCAGGAAGGCGCCTTAACCACTGATCCATCTCTCCAGTCCTATATACTTTTTTTTTTTTTTTTTTTTTTTTTGAGGTAGGGTGTTTCTCTATCCCAGGCTGGCCTGGAATTTATTATGTAGTCTCAGAATGGTCCCTGAGCTCATGGTGATCCTCCTGCCTCTGCCTCCCAGAGTGCTGGGATTAAAGGCGTGCGTCACCACACCCAGCCCTCCTGTATATGTTTGTTCTTCTTTAACTGTATGTTCCAATCCAGAGTCTAGTCAAAAGTCAGCACTTAAGATGCGATCAGGAAGCTGATGCCTGACAGGCGAGATGCTAGGTGTGGTCATACAGATGAAAGTAATGAGATCTCCTCCCCGGAGGCGCTTACAGCGGGCTCGACCTTTTGTATGACCAGCTCAGTCTAATACTAAAGGCGAAGTGACAAAATGCTACAAGAATAAGAAGGAATTGAAACGAAAGGACTTGAATTATGTGTAGGACTGGCTCCAATTTACAGATGGAAGTAGCATGTCAGACAGAGGGACCGCTGCAAAGAGCAAAGGAAAGGAAAAGAGGAGAGCGCATGGCTGATGGCTTGCTGTCACGCACTGGATTGTGTGGGGTGATTGAGGTCAGCAGAATGAGCGGTGTGATGTGCTTGGACAAAGCCTTGTTGGAGTTCCACTGCTCCTGGAACACCTTCTTTGTCCTCACACCTGATCACCTCGGACCCTGAATTCTTTCCCCAATTTTTAAAAAAGATTTATTTATTTATTTATTTGAGACAGAGAGAGGAAGAGAGAGAGAGAATGGGTGGGCCAGAGCCTCTAGCAATTGCAAATGAACTCCAGATGCATGCGCCACCATGTGCATCTGGCTTACGTGGGACCTGGAGAATCAAACCTGGGTCTTTGGGCTTCGCAGGCATGCGCCTTAACTGCTAAGCCATCTCCCCAGTCCCTCTTTCCCCAAAATTAAAAAAAAAATGTTTCATTTATTTGAGAGAGAGAGAAACACAGAGAGGCAGAGAGAAAGAGAATGGATGCGCCACCTTGTGCATCTGGCTTACATAGGTCCTGGGGAGTTGACCCTGGGTCCTGCAGCTTTGCAGGCAGGTGCCTTAACCACTAAGCCATCTCTCCAGCTCCCATCTTTCCCCAATTTTATCTCTTCCTCAGGCATCACCTTCTCGCTTAGAACCCACAGTGATTAGTGCCAGAAGTAAAAGCGATGGGATGGTGTGGACAGGAAACAACAGATTTAGAAAATGCTAAGGTGGCAGAGACCAGACCTGGCCAATCTGAACCCCCAGCTGTGTGACTTGAGTAGTCAGAATGAGCGCAGCAGAGTGAAAAGTTGGGCTCGGAGGTGAGGTTATCCTGGGTTCCAGTGCCAGAAATTGCCGCTCAGTGCCTCCCTCTATAATACAGGGTATTAATGCATTCCTCATATGGTGAGGGATAGAATAACACATGGGGAGCTTAAAACAATGCAGGCACGTAGCAAGGACTCGAATCAGTGTTGACTGTTAGTGTTGTGATATCATCATCAACTAAGAACGGGAAGGTGGGAGGGAGCACAGGCGTGTTTCAGTTTGATCACCCAGTCTGCACCTACCTTCTAGTCAGTCTCATCGCCCAGGCACACAGCGTGAAGTATGGGATGGGAGCTCAGCAAAGAAGTCAGGGCTGGGGCGCAGAAAGTGGCGCAAGCATCTGGTTGTTTGTTTGCAGTGGCAGGAGGCCCTGGCACGAGTGCGTGCACATACACACACACACATACACACGCGCGCACACACACATGCATGTGCCAATAAATGAAAACAAAGGACTGCAAAACAAGCCAGGGGTAGAGAGATCAATCTGGAAGTGGAGAGCATAAGCAAGCTACTTTTAATTATGAGCATCAGTGTGGCAGCAAAGATCGTGGTTGCATTTCACGGAGGGCTGGATGGGAGGAAGACGTAGGCAGTGTGCTCTATCATCGTCCTGAAAACGCTTAGCAGATGTGTATCCTTTCAGTTCCTATTAACTGCTGTCTGAGGTGCCTACTGGAGCATAGCATGTGGGGTGCAGGAGGCAGTGTGCGCTGGCTTATTCAATGACACCACATTATTGACTTGTAAGTTAAGCAATTTACACCATGGACCATGGGTACATGCCATAGATCAGAGCTCATACCCCCAACCTCCCAGCCATACCCACACAAGAGCCACACAAGGACCACATTATTCCTTTACCATTGAAGAGACAGGCTTAAAGAAGTAAGAGTGATGCCTTTTAAATTTCCTGATTTAACTTCTGTGGTTTTTCCAAAGCTCAGCAATTTGGTACCACCGTACCTGAAAATTTTTAAATATTTTTATTTTATTTACTTATTTGTAAGCAGAGAGAGAGAGAGAGAGAGAGAGAGAGAGAGAGAGAGAATGAGCATGCCAGGGCCTCCAGCCACTGTAAACAAACTCCAGATGCATGTGCCACCTTATGCATCTGGCTTTACATGAACACTGGGGAATTGAACCTAGGTTCTTATGCTTTGCACGAATGTGCCTTAACCGCTGATCCATCTCTCCAGCCCCGTACCTGAGAATTTAACTGAATTGTGTGAGTGTGAGCTACCGTGTGTCTCTCTCATTGCATTGGAAAACAATGCGAAGTTTAGAGAAGTAGCCCAGGGCATCTGTTGATGACAATTCCTTGAAACACAGGGATTATATTCCCTGACTGTGAAAGTTTACTGACTGGAGTCTATGAGCCAACTTAGTCACTCGAGAAAGTCATGGAACAAAAGGGAAGCAGAAGATGTGGGAGGAAGGGAAAGAATTAGAATTGAATTGCTTCAAATGATGTAATTCATACACCGTATCTTAATGAGCGGATGAGAAGTTGAAAGAAACACTCATATGTACTCTAGAACATGTGATTTTAAATGGATGTGTAGGGCAGGGGAGGGGTGTGGAAGGGGGTGGTCTAGCTTAGTAGTAGAGCACTTGTCTAGTATGCATGAGGCACTGGAATTGATATCCAGAATCATGAAGAGAAATGAATGGAATAGAATGGAAAGAATAGAATAGAATAGAATAGAATAGAATAGAATAGAATAGAATAGAATAGGTCACTTAGCCTGTGTTCAGAGACTTCATAGTAAGATATTATTATACTATTCCATGCCCCTCCTCCTGTCTCACCTCAGTAAACTACCATTCCCTTAAAGTATGTATGGGGGGCTAGAGAGATGGCTTAGAAGCCTAGAGACCCAGGTTCAATTCCCTAGTACCCACGTAAGCCAGATACCCAAGGTGGTGCATGCAATTAGAGTTTGAAGTGGCCTTGGTGCACTCATTCTCTTTCTATCTCCCTCTCTCTGTGAGTCTCCAATAAATAAGTATTTCTTTAAATTTTTTTTAGGTATATAAGGAGGGCAGTCATTGCTCCAGCTCAGCCCCTTGAGAATCTCATCCTTGCAATCGCTTCCTTTATTTCAAATGGAAATAGAGACAACTTATATTTACCACATACAAGGCACTGTGCTGTGTGTTAGCTTTCCATGACAACAGTGTCATGGACTGGGGACCAAGCCTCCAATACATGGGTCTTTGGGCACCACGCATCCTCCGAACACTAGCACTATGTCATCGGGTGCAACAGTGAACGGCACAGCTGTTACTCCTTCCCTCAGGGAGCTTATAGTCTAGGAGGGCATACAGGTAACCAGTTACAGTACAGTGTGAAGGCGGACAGAGTTCCTAAAAGATTTTAAGAGAATACATGATCCATGGGAGCCCAAAGAGTAGTTACCTCTGCCTCTAAAGTCTGACACTTTGATGTCTAATTAGAAAGAAGCACTGAGATGGCTCAGTGGTCAAGGAGTTTGCCCACAAAGCCTAATGACCTGGATTTGATTCCCCAGTGCCCACATAGAGCCAGATGCGCAAAGTGGCACATGCATCTGGAGTGTCTAGAGGCCCTGGCATACCCATTCTCTCTCTCTCTTTTTCTCTCTCTCTCTCTCTCTCTCTGTGTATGCAAATAAATAAATATTTTAAAAAGAAAGAAGCAATGGGGGCTGGAGAGATGGCTTAGCAGTTAAGGTATTTGCCTGCAAAGCCAAAGGATCCCGGTTGGATTCTCCAGTAACCACATAAGCCAGATGCACAAGGGGACGCATGCATCTGGAGTTTGTTTGCAGTGGCTGGAGGCCCTGGCATGCCCATTCTCTCTCTCCCTCCCTCTTTCTCTCTCTCTCAAATAAATCAATAAAATAAAAAAGAAGGAAGCAATGGATGTATTTAGAAAATGTAGTTTTATTTTCCCCTCTATCTCTAACTACCATTGTGATGTGTCGACTCTCAACTTCTTATCTATAAAATGATGACTTGTGTCCTGCTAGCTCACGGGAGCACGAGAGAGAGAGAGAGAGAGAGAGTCATGAAAGTGTTATAAGTACTACGGAGCAGTTCATTTTCTCATAATTAATGCCAGTTGTAATTTATTGCCCATCATAAATAACTCATCCGCGCACTCAGTTACTCAGAAAACACGAGTGAGTTAAGCATCTGCTTGGTTGAAGAGCCTGTGTTAGGTCCTGCACTTGACTCCGCAACGTCTACCTGGATCCTTCCACTCAAAGCATGTTGCTTATTTGGCATTAATTTTCATTCCGCATTGGAACAGGTGGTAAGAGGAAATCTGCATGGATTGGTCAGTGTAAGGACTAACCTTCTTGAATCCTCCTGAGGGGTTGGAAGGGAGCAGGTTGAACATGGGCAAGAAGGTGTTAGTGGGCTGGAGAGATGGCTTAGCAGTTAAGACGCTTGCTTGTGAAGCCTAAGGACTCAGGTTCGATTCCCGAGTACCCATGTAATGTGTCTGGAGTTTGTTTGCAGTGGCTAGAGGCCCTGGTGTGCCCATTCTCTCGCTCTCTAATAAATAAATAAAAGTAAAATATTAGGGGCGGGTATGGGGGCACACAGCTTTAAATCCAACATTCGGGAGGCAAAAGTAGGAGGAGGGCTGTGAGTTTGAGGTCAGCCTGGGACTATAGAGTGAATGCCAGGTCAGCCTGGGTTAGAGTGAGACCCTACCTTGAAAAAAAACCAAATAAATAAATAAAATATTTTTAAAAAGAAGATGTTGGTGCTAGAGAGATGGCTTAGCAGTTAAGGTACATGCCTGTGAAGCCTAAGGACCAGGTTCAATTCCCCAGTACCCATGTAGCCAGAGGCACATGATGGCGCATACGTCTGGAGTGCATTTGCACCCATTCTCTCTCCCACCCCCCATGAAACTTAATTCATTTTGTGCTTCATAGGATAGCTTGGCATCTGGGAAAAGGCTTTAAAATTTGAGCTGCTTATTAGACTAGCCAACAATAACTGACACAAAATTTTTTTTTCACATCAGAGTAGACAGGAAAAGATTTTACAATTACTATACAATTATTACTATGTAAGTTTTGTGCTGCACATATAATTGTCATGAAGGAGCTAGTTTTCATTATATCTTTAGAATACTCCATGTGTGTGTGTGTTACTGAGGCTGGAACCCTGGGCCTTGTCAATGCTGCTGAGCCACATCACCGGCCCTCTCTGCTTGCTTAGAATAATTTAGAGAGACATGGGAGAATTTTAAAGACTAAATAGAATGTGTTCAAGTTTGAAAAGTAAAGCATGATGCTAAGTAATTTCTTCTATGATTTCAATTTATTTTCTTTTCTTCACAAACTGCTCAAACAGTCTGGCATAATAATGGCTCGTTAGTCGATACAGCTCGTTACTCCCTGTCAGGGTTTTGCTAGTTTCATTGCTAGTGAAAAATAGTGTCACCAGTTGTTCTTTGAGTGGATAGTGGTGGTGTCCCTTAATCTGCCCCAGGAATACGGATCCCACTGGGCTTTCAAACAGGGCTGAAGAAAAAGAATGATGCCCGGGCAATCTCTGACAGGACAAAAGATGCTCTGAAGAATGGAGGGGAGTGGGTAGGAGAGTGTGGTTCACGTGCAGGAAGCTGTGGGTTTGATCTTCAGCATGGGGGGGGGGTGCCTGGTTTTAAAACCAATATTATGCGATTAAAATGGCCGTGCTTGCTTTTCGGACACGAGACCAAGATTGAGAGCCAGGCCACCCCATCCTCAGGCTCCACGGAGGTGTGTACACTAAGCTTATCAAATGTTTTTGATAAATTAGGTGTTTATTCTTTTTTTAAAAAATATTTTATTTTTTATTTATTTATTTGAGAGAGAGAGATACAGAAATAGGCAGGTAGAGAGAGAGAGAGAGAATGGATGCGCCAGGGCCTCCAGCCACTGCAAACGAACTCCAGATGCATGCACCCCCTTGTGCATCTGGCTTACATGGGTCCTGGAGAATCGAGCCTCGAACCGGGGTCCTTAGGCTCAATAGGCTCCATAGGCAAGCGTTTAACCGCTAAGCCATCTCTGCAGCCCTAAGTGTTTATTCTTTAAAGGCATTGGGTTTATCCCTACTCCTCCTTAAAAAGCATGTACAAAGTGAACATTGTAATTTTTAAAAAATTTTTTTCCTAGTCCCTCAGTTTTGCTGTACTGGTTGTTCCAGTTATTCAGACATCAGAAGAAAAGAGCCAAAAGAAACCCCATTAGTGACTACTTACTGGGTGGTGTGCTTGCCTAGTATGCACAAAGCCCTGGGTCTAATCCCCAGCACAATACACACTGGGCACACTGGTGCACACCACCTATTATCCAAGCACTCAGGAGGAAGAGATAGTGGGATCAAAAGTTTAAGGTCATTAACTATTGAGTTTGAGGCCAGTATAGGCTACATGAGACCCTGTCTCAAAAAGCATTTTTTGCTGGGCATGGTGACACACGCCTTTAATCCCAGCACTCAGGAGGCAGAAATAAGAGGATTGCTGTGAGTTCAAGGCCAGCCTGAGACTACATAGTGAATTCCAGGTCAGCCTGGATTAGAGCGAGATCCTTCCTCAAAACAAAACAAAACAAAACACATTAAAAAAAACTTTTTATTGACAACTTCCATACATACAGACAATATATCATGATTATAATTCCCTCCACTACCCTCTCTTTTCATCCTGCTGAATCCCCCCTCCACTGAAGCCGTTCTTATTTCCAACCAGTATCTCTTCTACTTTATTTTATTTATTTATTTATTTATTTATTGTTTTTTGGTTTTTTTCTAAGTAGGGTCTCACTCTAGCCCAGACTGACCTGAAACTCACTCTGTAGTTCCAGGCTGGCCTTGAATTCATGGCCATCCTCATATCTCTACGTCCCAAGTGCTGGGATTAAAGGCATGCTCCTCTATGCCCTGCTCTCTTCTATTTTGCTCATCATATCTTCCTTCCTATTATGCAGGTCTTGTATAAGTAGCATCAGCCCCCCAAAAAATTTCTAATAAAAACAGTTAACTGGGGCTGGAGAGATGGCTTAGCAGTTAAGGCTCTTGCCTGCAAAGCCAAAGAACCCAGGTTTGATTCTCCAGGACCCACGTAGACCAGATGCATAAGGTGACGCATGTGTCTGGAGTTTGTTTGCTATAGCTAGAGGCTCTGGTGTGCCCATTCTCTCTCTCTATTGGCCTCTTTCTCTCTCTCTCTCTCTCAGATACATAAATTTAAAAAAAAAAACAGTTAACTGTTAACCTATAGATGCTACCACTTTTCTTCTTGCTGTCTTAGCTCTCCCCTTTAAAAAAGAGTCAGGGGCTGGAGAGATGGCTTAGCGGTTAAGGTGCATGCCTGCGAAGCCTAAGGACCCTGGTTCGATTCCCCAGGACCCATGTAAGCCAGATGCACATGGTGGCACATACGTCTTGAGTTCGTTTGCAGTGGCTAGTGGTCCTGGTGCACCCATTCTCACTCTTTCTCTCTCTCCCTCTCTCTGTCTTAAATAAATAAATAAATAAATAAATAAATAAATAAATAAATAAATAAAAATAATAAATAAAAGAGTCTAATTAAAAACAAATAAATAGGGCTGGGGAGATTGCTTAATGGTTAAGGCACTTGCCTATGAAGCCTAAGGACCCTGGTTTGATTCCCCAGTACCCACGTAAGCCAGATGCACATAGTGTCACACACATCTGGAGTTCATTTGCAGTGGCTAGAGGCCCTGGCACACCCATCTCCCCCCACTTTCTCTCCTCTTGCAAATAAGTAAAAAAATATATTTTTAATCCAAATAAAGAGTCAAGTAAAGATAGTTGAATATCTTATATAATGCCAGGAATACAAGAATACACAGCCAAGGAAGTCCTGGATCTCAGAACATAATGTGTAAGTAGACCTGGCATATGAAAGTCACATTCCTGATTGATGGTATCAACATTATTGATGTTTTGTTCAGTGTTCCGAAAGCCAAAGGTCCAGGCTTCCTTTGAGAATTACCAACTGGGTTTGGGCCAAACTAAAAATAAGACCACTTTTCTGCTGTCTCTCCTTAATTGAATATTCATTTTTATTACTAGAACTTTGTGAAATCTGGGTACGTTTTACTCATGTTAATATGCAATCACATAGGAATAAGAGAAGATTGACATTTGCTTAAAAAGTGATTTTGAGGGCTGGAGAGATGGCTTAGTTGTTAAGGCGCCTGCCTGCTAAGCCTAAGAATGTTGGTTCCAATCTCCAGGTCCCACATTTAGCCAGATGCAAAGTGACGCAAGGGCACAATGCCGCACTTGCCCACAAGGGGGCGAATGCATCTGGAGTAGGTTCACAGCGGCTGAGAGGCTACTGGCGCCCCCAATTCTCTCTCTGCCTCTCCCCCCTCTCTGTCTCTCTCCAAAAAAAACAAAAAGTGATTTGGAAAAGACTATTGGTCTGAAAGAGAAGGTTACTAGCATGTGGCTAGAGCATCATGGGGGAAGCCTGGAGGGATGGCTCCGTGGTTAAAGGCACTTGCTTGCAAAGCTTCGCAGCCCAGGTTCAGTTCTCCAGTGCCCACATAAAGTCAGACGCACAGGATGGCGCATGCATCTGGAGTTCATTTGCAGTGTCGGGAGGTCAGGCGTGCCCATTCTCTTTCTCTCCCTTTCTCCCTATCTCCCTCCTTGCAAATAAATAATGATTTTTTTAAAAATCATTTAAAAAACTCATGGGGAATGAGTTCTGTCTTTCTTTCTCTCTCTCCGTGTGTGTGTGTGTGTGTGTGTGTGTGTGTGTAGGGGTTGGGGCTATAACTCAGTGCAACAAGCACACACAGGGCCCTGAGTTTCATCCCCAAGCACGGGAAAGAGGAAAAGGCAATGCGTTCTCAAGTGACCGATGGACAGCTGAGCTCTTCTTTTCCTGAAACGAGACCTCTCATTCTTTAGAGCCTAACCTGTGCCTTTGTCCTGTATTTTTAGGTACAAAAGGAAGAAATAAAGGAGAGTTTACAAATCTTCAGGGTGTAGCTGCCTCTACCACTGGAAAGATACTGATCGCAGACAGTAACAACCAATGTGTCCAGGTACGGCCCCTGCCTTTGGATGCTTCCGTGGATAAATCAGACGTAGGTGCGAGGCTCCCTAGTTTAGACTTAAGGGAGATGGGGAAAGGAAAGAAACTTAAAATGTGTGCATAGACCTTTCTTGAACAGAGCTGGCATGTTCTGACCTGTGGTGCTTTTTGCTCCCTCGGTTGTTCCTGTGCTGGCTCACAGTCTAACAAATGTCAAATTGTTGTACAGATATTTTCCAATGACGGCCAGTTCAAAAGTCGTTTTGGCATTCGAGGACGCTCTCCTGGACAGCTGCAGCGGCCCACAGGAGTAGCCGTCCACCCCAGTGGGGACATCATCATTGCAGATTACGATAACAAGTGGGTTAGCATTTTCTCCTCAGATGGGAAGTTTAAGGTAAGACTGACTATCATTTGACCACTAGATAGTAGAAAGAAAGAATAAGAAATGTGACATTAAATTATACTCTGTTGAAATCCAATCCAATATTCTTTTTTTTTTTTTTCAAGGTAGGGTCTCGCTCTAGCCCAGGCTGACCTGGAATCCACTCTGTAGCCTCAGGCTGGCCTCAAACTCACAGATATCCTCCTACCTCTGCCTCCCGTGCTGGGATTAAAGGCGTGCGCCACCACGCCCAACTGTTGTTTTTGTTTTGTTTTGTTTTTGTTTTTCAAAGTAGGGTTTCACTCTAGCACCCGATGACCTGGAATTCACTGTGTAGTCTCAGGGTGGCCTTGAACTCACAGTGATCCTCCTACCTCTGCCTCCCAAGTGCTGGGATTAAAGGCGTGTGCCATTACGCCCAGCTCGGTTACTGGATTTTTGTTGTTGTTGTTGTTGTTTGTTTGTTTTTAAAGAAACCATTAGGTTTAGATGAAAACTGTTCTGATTACCTCACTTCGATGAAAAAACTTTTGCAAAGGGTTATGAAGAGGAAGTTTAGAATTCTCAAATTAAGTACAGGTTGTCACAAAGTGTTCTACTTTTTCAGGCCTGTGATGGATGCTATGGGTGACACGGAATTCTAACACACAGTTCCATTGTTTAAAAACATATAAGGCCAGGGCTGGAGAGATGGCTTAGCTGTTAAGGCACTTCCCTACAAAGCCAAAGGACCGAGGTTCAATTCCCCAGTACCCACGTAAACCAGATGCACAAGGGGGCGCATGCGTCTGGAGTTTGTTTGCAGTGACTGGAGGCCCTGGCATGCCCATTCTCTCTCTCTCCTCTCTCTCTCTCTCTCTCTGCTTGCAAATAAATAAATAGATAGATAAATAAATAAAATAAAATAAAATAACATATAAGTCCTAGGTCAAATGTGGTGCCGCACGCCTTTAATCCCAGCACTTAGGAGGCAAAGGTAGGAGGATCACCATGAATTTAAGGCCACCCTGCGACTACATAGTGAATTCCAGGTGAGCCTGGGCTACAGTGAGACCCTACTTCAAAAAAACGAGAAAAAAAAGTTATCAAAAAATCCTTCTCATATAAATGGGATTTTATTTCTGGAGTTTATCTGTGCCTCTTGCAAAGTACACATTGAAGGAATTGTCCTTTCCATGGTTCTCATAACCCTGTCCAAAAAATGGACTCCGTGTGTCCAGCTGTGACAGTCTTTGTGGCCTCATGCAGGTGTCTAGTAGCCATCACTTCCTTACATAAAGGTTTGGAGGTACACTTTGTGTGACCTTTGCTGGAAACCTGAAGATGACATGAAGCTCATTCAATCTCTTTTTGAAGTTGTTAGGGGCTAGAGAGATGGCTTAGTGGTTAAGGCACTTGTCTGCAAAGCCTAAGGACCCAGGTTCAATTCCCCAGGACGCACATAAACCAAGTGCACATGGTGGCGCATATGTCTGGAGTTCATTTGCAGTGGCTAGAGACCCCTGGTGCACCCATTCTTTCTCTCTCTCATAAGTAAGTAAATAAAAATAAAATATATTTTAAAAGAAATTCTTATTTAAAGTCTTTGGATTGTTGTGGCTGCCTCATGTTTTTTATGGGGTGAATTGCTTACATAATTGTTAACTCAGATTAGAGCCCCTGTTTTGTGTGAGTCAGCATCTCTTCCGTGTAGGAAGATAAAAGATTGTCATTTTTAATTCGATAGTATTGCACACAATTCTGTAATAGCCCTTAAAGATTTGTGCTGCCAGAGTCTGGGTGGTTCCATATAATAGTGACGTATACAGAAAGATTTCTTGCCTTTCTGGCTCTTTCAACTTTTGTTGTTGGTTGGTTGGTTGGTTTTGGTTTTTTCAAGGTAGGGTCTTGCTCTAGCCCAGGCTGGCCTGGAATTCACTCTGTAGTCTCAAAGTGGCCTCGAACTCACTATAATTCTCCTACCTCTGTGCTGGGATTAAAGGCATGCTGCGATTAAAGGAATGCACCACCACGCCAGGCATGTTTTTCCTTTCCTTTTTTTTTTTTTTTTTATAGTTGTATTTGTGGTAAGACTTACCCAAATGTGATAACTCCGATGTGAATACAGAGAAAATTATTCAGTGGCCTCTCAGAAGTATCCCTTTAGTTTGGAGGCAACCCATTCTGTCTTGCTTTGAATTCCAGCAAAGTGATAATTTAGCCCTAAATTCAGGAGCTAATGTGATAGTAGCTTGCACATATTAATCAAGCAGTTGATATCTAAGAGAGAAACGCTTCTAGATGGAAGCATTGTCCATTCAGGGGTTCATAGTCTAATACCTATAATAGATATTCTTTGAAGAACTGGGTGCTTAGACTGGAATGCTATTGGTAACTATTGGAATAAGCACCAAGGTACGCTCGTGCCCCCTAGCGGATTGGGGACAAACATACCTTCTTTCTCCAATAGCCTTGCTAAGCATAGATGTTCAATAGAAACCACAAGGTAAGGGGTTTAGTGCGTGGAACACTTAAATACTGCAAAGTTTTGTCCAAATGTAAAATCTACCACTAAATATGTACTGTATACACATATTTCAGTGGGACTCAAAATTAACAAAGGAAACATCTCATTTTTTAAAAAATTCATTTACTTGAGAGAAAAGAGAGTGTGAGAGAGAGTGTGTGTGCATGCCAAGGATGAACTCCAGGCTCGTGTGCCACTTTGTGTGTCTGGTTTTATGTGGATACTGAGGTTTTGAACCTGGGCCAGCAGGGTTTAACCTCTCAGATATTTCCCCACTCCCCCCACCCAAAAAATCTTACTTTTAATGCTAATACAGATTTTCATAATTATCCCTAATTATTTCAGATATATGATATATTCTTATCTCCTTTCTTTCCCCCTTCTCTTTCTTTTATTCACTTATTTCTTAGCTTAATTTTCTTTCTTTTTAAAAAAAATATTTTATTTTTATTTATTTGAGAGAGAGACAGAAATAGGCAGAGAATGGGCGAGCCAGGGCCTCCAGACACTGCAAATGAATTCCAGATGCGTGTGCCCCCTTGTGCATCTGGCTTATGTGGATCCTGGGGAGTTGAACCTGGGTCCTCTAGCTTTGCAGGCAAGTGCCTTAACCGCTAAGCCATGTCTCCAGCCCTCTTATCCTAATTTTCATTCTTCTTTGCCTCCTTTAATATGTTCCCTTTCATCTTCCCTCCTGGCTTATGTCTTCCAGTACAGCCGCGATCCTTTTGTGATCAGAAAAAAAAACACAGAACAAGGATGGTGACCTTACAGACACCATATTCTAAAAGACTTCATCTCTTCTCTTGAACTTGTAAATCTGTTTGTTGAATTAAATGTTTTTTTTTATTTAGCCATTCCAAAGTCAGAATCTAAAATATTTTTCTTGGGCTGGAGAGATGACTCAGTGGTTAAAGGCACTTGCTTGCAAAGCTTAATGGGCTGGGTTGGATTCCCCAGTACCACATAAAGCCAGAAGCCTGGCTACAGAGATGGCTTAGTGGTTAAGCACTTGCCTGTGAAGCCTAAGGACCCCAGTTTGAGGTGCGACTCCCCAGGACCCACCTAAGCCAGATACACAAAGTGGCGCACACATCTGGAGTTCGTTTGTAGTGGCTGGAGGCCCTGGTGCGCCCATTCTCTCTCTCTCTCTCTCTCTCTCTCTGTCTCTGCCTCTTTCTCTCTCTGCTGCTCTCAAATAAATAAAAATATACAAAAATTAAAAAAAAAAAAAAGCCAGATGCCCAAAGTGGTGCATGCTTCTGGAGTTTATTTGTAGGGGCAAGAGGCCCTGACATGCCCATACTCACTCTCACACTCCCTCTTTCTCTCTCGAGCTCTTTCTCTCTGTCTCCCCAAAACTAATGATCATAAAATTTAAAACAAAATATATTTCTTCCTCTTCTAAGATGTGGTGCACGGTGAGACCCGGCGTAGGAATTATTATTTCGCTTGGTAGTGTTTAGTGCAGCTATGCTAAAAATGGTGGTGGGAGGAGTAAGGAAAGGTTTCCGTTCTTTGAGATCTCCTCTCGGTTGTCTTGTCATTGTGTGAGAGGATGGAGAGTTCCCTTCGGTTTCTGCTGTTACTCTGGATAATTATCCACTTGGTATTAACCCGGTTGAGTCATTCTGAGTAACTACTCGTGTTCACAATGTTAAGTAGTCATAATGACACTGTCAGCTCGACTTTTGATCAGACATGAAAGAACCCATGCTGTTTTCTGTCCACACCATTATGTTACAGCCTCTTTGATCTTTGGGTTCCATTGCAGAATCAGAATCAAATTTACACAAGATTCCCTTGCCCAGGACAACCAGCTTTCATTTTGAAAGTAATCGTCTCTGTCATTTATATATTTAGGAGAATAAAGGATTGCACCAAACCCCAAGTTCTGCTCTGGGAAGTCTCATCCCTGAACCAGAGACTGAATAATACATATGTGTCTCATGTTAGCTATCCATCAGACAGTGTTAAAATCCAGATTAAAAACGAGGTTTTCGGGCTGGAGAGATGGCTTAGGGGTTAAGGCGCCTGCCTCCTAAGCCTAAGAATGCCAGTTCCAATCTCCAGCAGTTCCAATCTCCAGGTCCCACGTTTAGCCAGATGCAAAGTGATGCAAGGGCGCAATGCCACACTTGACCACAAGGGGGCGCACACATCTGGATTTCATTCGCAGCAGCTGAGACACTGCTGGCGTGCCCATCTCTGTCTTCCTCTCTCTCTCTCACTCTCTCTCTGTCTCGCTCTGTGTCTCTCTCAAAAAAATAAAAAATAAATAAAAATGAGGTTTTCATAGCTGAAGTACAATTCGAGGAATAGTTGTATTTTTAATTTAAAAAATAATACATACAAATAGGCTTTTAAAATATTCCTTTAAAAGTAATTCTTTTTAAGTTTCTCCTTCCACCGCCACTTTCTAAGCCTCAAGTGCTGCTTGCTTTCTCACCGTTCCTCCCAGACGTAGTTATCCCTCAGTTTCCAGGACCCCCTCCAACAGTTCCTCCTATAAAATAGAACAGAGTTTGCATATAACCTTTGCATATCTTCCTTATTCTGTAATTCATAAATAGTTCACTCAGATCTAACAGTGAAAAATACCATGTAAACATGTATTAGACTATATTGTTTCGGGAATAGTGATAAGGAAAAAGTGTGCATTTGTTCAGTATAGATACAAGAGTTTTTCTTCCCTGAATTGTTATTTTTATTTTATTTTTCTTTGGTTTTTTTGAGGTAGGGTCTCACTGTAGCCCAGGCTGACCTGGAATTCAATCTGTATTCTCAGACTGGCCTCAAACTCACAGCAATCCTCCTACCTTTGCCTCCTGAGTGCTGGGATTAAAGGTGGGTGCTGTCATGTTTTGAAAAAAATATTTTAATCTATTTATTTATTTGCAAGCAGGGTAAGGTGCATCAGGGCCTCTTGCCTCTGCCAATGAACCCTAATGTATGCACATCTGGCTTGATGTGGATACTGGGGAATTGAACCCAGGTTGGCAGGCTTTGCAAGCAAGTAAGTGCCTTTAGCTGCTAAGCCATTTCCCCAGCCTGATACTGGACTTTTAATTAGCATATTCAGCAAATATTTGTTGAGTAATGATTATGTATCAGGCAGTGTGGTAGGCTGTGAGTCCACAATAGTTAGTGAAACAGACATGACTTCCACTTGTAAGGAACTTAATTCCAGGACAGTTTAATGGCAGATGCCTGCTGTTTTGATACCAGCTCTGATGGATGACAATGGTGTGATAATTTCCTCTTAGTGATTACTGTTGCCGTGCCTTACACTGAGCCCTTATCTTGATTTTACTCACTGCATAGTCCAAAGATGCCATCGGATGTTATTAGCTTCTTCTTTAAACATTTTTTTTTTGCTTGAGTGTATATGTAGTATGTGTGATGGTGGTGGTGGAGGGGTATGTGTTTGTGTGTGTGTGTGTGTGTGCTGTTGCTGTATGCAGATGTATGTGCACCATGGGAGTGTATGGAGGCCAGAGGAGACCATGAAGTGTCCTTCTTGCATTGCTCATTGCATGTTTCCTTGGGACAGAGTCCCTTACTGATTTTGGAACTTGATATTTTAGCAAGTCCCAGTGATTCTCTGACCTCCAGGGGTTACAGGTGTGTGTGGCCATGCCTGGCTATTTATGTGGGGGCTGAAGCACCAAATGCAGGTGGTCTCGGGTCCCCTCAGGCCCTCATGCTTGCAAGAGAAGTGCTTTTAACCACTGAGCCATTTCTCCAGCTACTTAAGTTTATTTTTTATTAGCAGGGAGGGAGGCAGATAAAGAGAGAATGGGCATGCCAGGGCTTCTAGCCACTGCAAACAAACTCCAGACATATGCACCACCTTGTGTATCCACCTTTATGCAGGTACTGGGGAATCAAACTTGGGTCCTAAGGCTTTACTGGCAAGCACCTTAATCACTAAGCTATCTTTCCACCCCCTCCTTAAACATTTTTTCATGTATAAGAAATTTTAAGGTTAAAGGGAATAAATATTCATGTTGTTTGAGATTTACTCCAAGCCAGCAGTGGGAATAAACGAGCCTTCTCGCTCCTAACCTCCTGATCTTTCATTAAACCATAGTGTTCCTTAAGAAGGGCACAGTAACCCTAGACTAGGAAATTCTGGAACAATTCTGAAGGATAAGGCTTTTATATAAATGTGACAAAGCCAATTTTCTGAGACATTGTGAAGGTCATTGTGATACATGAGTGTCCATGTACCCCTGTTTGAATATTCAGGTAAATGTTAATAAAACATGTGACTTATATGATTTGCTCATATAACAAGGTTTCTAATAAATTTTAAATATGGGGGTGTGCTGGAGAGATGGCGTAATAGTTAAGGCCCTTGCATGCAAAGCCAAAAGACCCCAGTTCAGTTCCCCAGTGCCCACGTAAAGCCAGATGCACAAGTTGGCACACACATCTGGAGTTTATTTGCAATGGCTGGAGGCCCTGTTGCACCCATTCTCTCTGTCTTCCTTCTCTCTATCTCTCCCTCTGTTTGCAAATAATTAAGTAAATATTTTTTAAAACATGTGACTTGGGCTGGAGAGATGGCTTAACGGTTAAGGTGCTTGCCTGTGAAGCCTAAGGATCCCAGTTAGATTCTCCATGTCCCACATAAGGAAGATCACAAGGGGGTGCATGTGTCTGGAGTTTGTTTGCAGTGGCTGGAGGCCCTGATGCACCCATTCTCATTCTCCCTTTCTCCCTCTCCCTAATAAATACATAAATAAATAAATAATAAAAATAAATCTTAGAAAAAGCATGTGGGGGCTGGAGAGATGGCTTAGCAGTTAAGCGCTTTGCCTGTGAAGCCTAAGGATCCCAGTTCAAGGCTCGATTCTCCAGGACCCACATAAGCCAGATGCACAAGGTGGCGCATGCATCTGGAGTTCGTTTGCAGTGGCTGGATGCCCTGGTGTGCCCATTCTCTCTCTCTCTCTCTCTCTCTGCTTCTTTCTCTCTGTCTGTTGCTCTCAAATAAATATATAAAAATAAACAATTAAAAAAAAAAAAACATGTGACTTAGCCAGGTGTGGTGGCTCACGCCTTTAATTCCAGCACTCGGGAGGCAGAGGTAGGAGGATCACTGTGAGTTCAAGGCCACCCTGAGACTACATAGTGAATTCCAGGTCAGCCTGGGCTACAGTGAGACCCTACCTCGAAAAAAAAAAAAAAAAAAAGATGTGACTTGCTTCAGATACATGGTGCCTTAAATTACGATGTCTTTACTCAGTTTCTGTCCTTGTGTCTAACAGACCAAGATTGGATCAGGAAAGCTGATGGGGCCTAAAGGAGTCTCTGTGGACCGCAATGGACACATCATTGTGGTAGACAACAAGGCCTGCTGTGTGTTCATCTTCCAGCCAAATGGGAAAATAGTCACCAGGTTTGGTAGCCGAGGAAATGGGGACAGGCAGTTTGCAGGTACACTTGATGGTAATATGTAAACCCCCTTTTACATGTTTCTTCTGCTCACATTTGCATGTTCAAGATACCACACCAAGTACGCACGTGCTGGCTTGGGGGCCACATGCCGGGCATAAATCCTAGACAGAAGCATGGTAATGCTTCTCCGTTCTCCCAAGCACCCCAAACTTCTGTGACTTTACTGATGGCAGTTCACAATGCACAACTCTACCATTCAGATATCTAGAATAAGTAAAATACATCATTTTCAAACTATCTTTTCAAATATATTTTAACATATAAAAATATTTTAAAATATATTTTTAATAGTTTGAAAAATATTTGTGAATGTTCATGTCTTATGTCCTATCTATCAGTGTACTGGGCTTATAAATGTCCTCCACAGATTCTAGTTTTTTATTTATTTTTTTATTTTTTTAAGTGTGGAGTCTGGGGATTGAACTTGAATACTCTAGCTTGTGTAGCAAGCACTTTACCCATTGAGCCATTTCCCTAGCCCAAAGCAAAATAATATTGAAATGAAAGTTCATGAAGAATGAGGAAGTCCTACTTTCTATAGCTGTAGTTTTGTTTACAGAGCCCCTGGAAGGTGCAGAGATAGTTCAAAGGTTAAAGGTGCTTGCTTGCAAAGCCTGCCATCCTGGGTTTGATTCCCCAGTACCCACAAAAAGCCAGACACAAGACCAGGTATGGTGGCACATGCCTTTAATCTCAGCACTTGGGAGGCAGAGGTAGGGGGATCACTGTGAGTTCAAGGCCAGCCTGAGACTACATAGGGAGTTCTAAGTCAGCCTGGGCTAGAGCAAGATCCTATCTCAAACAACAACAAAAAAAAAAGGCAGAAATTCTTGGCCTGGAGAGATGGCTTAGTGGGTATGGCATTTGCTTACAAAGCCAAAGGACTCAGGTTCAATTCCCCAGGACCCACATAAACCAGATTCACATATTACATGTGTTTGGAGTTCTTTTGCAGTGACTAGAGGCCCTGGTGTGCCCATTCGAAAATAAAAAAGAAAAGAAAGAAACCAAGAAATAAAAATAAATTTTAAAAGCCAGATACAAAATGTGACACATGGGTCTGGAGTTCATTTGCAGCAGCAAGAGGCCCTGACATGTGCATACACACACACATGTAAATGAATAAAAGAAAATTTTGAAAAGACCATCTGGATGTGTTTATTTTGCTTTTGTTATTATAAAGAAATAAGAGCAGACTATTTGCTGAGAATAGTGCAGGCTGAATCTTACATTTTGGTGTGCCACTTTGCAATCTCAAGCTTATTTCTGATTTTCGCATCTGCAAGAAAAGACTGAGCACAGTTTGTTAATTTTCTTGTTGAAAGAATGCTTTGTGCGGTTAACATTCATTTGCATAATTTTTGTGCCCAGTCTCCAGTTCTTTGTCCTGCCAATGTTCTGAATGTCACTCGATATTATATAAAGTGTGGGTTTTCTGTTCAATTTTTTAAGGAGAATAAATTACATTTTGGGAGACGAGGGTCTCCTATCCACAGAGTGACATGTTCAAATCCCAGCACTTGGGAGGCAGAGGTAGGAGGATCGCCGTGAGTTCAAGGCCACCCTGAGACTACATAGTGAATTTCAGGTCAGTCTGGGCTCGAGCAAGACCCTACCTCAAAAAACCGAAACAAAGCAACAAACAAAAAAAGTAACTTGTTCAGAGAAGCTGGCTGGTGTGACTTTCAGAAGGTGGCACAGAGAATGAGTCTGATGCTTTCTGCCAACATCACTCACCAAGGCTGTTGGTGCTCCTAGCTTGCTTGGTCTGGGAGAGGGCAGAATGGACAGTGGATAGTGAGACAGTGCAGGACCCAAGCTTTTTGGAGCCCCAGGTCTGGCTGAATGACGTGTCAAGGGCTAGACCTGTGCTTTTTTGTTCTTTCTTGAATAAGTAATTTATTAAGCTTGTCTTTTGTCATAGTAACTTGCTATGCTGCGAGCAGTTCTGTTGCACTCATCACATGTTTTCTTTCTGTCTTTATTTCAGGTCCCCACTTCGCAGCTGTAAATAGCAATAATGAGATTATTGTTACAGATTTCCATAATCATTCTGTCAAGGTACTGTGAACACTGCCATTGTTAACTTTGAACTGCCTTTATGGAGAACTGGATCTGGGAGAAATGACTTAGAATAATGCTTACATAGGCACTCAGGACTTAATGGAATTCACCTAAAAGAGATCTGGTTCTGCTTCAAAATGAAGGTTTAATATGGATTTGCAGACTTGGGAAAGCAGGCTATTGAATTGAATATGGTGGTAGTAAGTTTCTTGGTTGGAAACTGGTATAAATGAACATGACTTGAAAATGAAGGTTTAAAAATATTTTATTGGGCTGGAGACATGGCTTAGCAGTTAAGGCGCTTGCCTGCAAAGCCAAAGAACCCAGGTTCAATTCTCCAGGACCCACATAAGCCAGATGCACAAGGTGGCACATGCGTCTGGAGTTTTTTTTTTTGCAGTGGGGAGGCTCTGGTGTGCCCATTCTCTCTCTCCTTCTTTCTCCCCTTCCCTCTTTCTCTCTCTCAAATAAATAAATAAAAATAATTTAAAATATAGTCAGGCCTGGTGGCACATGCCTTTAATCCCAGCACTTGGGAGGCAGAGGTAGGAGGATTGCTGTGAGTTCAAGGCCACCCTGAGACTACATAGTGAATTCCGGGTCTGACTGAGCTAGAGTGAAACCCTACCTTGAAAAACAAAACAAAAAAAAAATTTGTTTATTTGAGGAGAGAAAGAGGCAGATAAAGAGAGGAAGAAAATGGGCATGCCAGGGCCTCTTGCCACTGCAAACTCCAGACACATGTACCACCTTGTGCAACTGGCTTATGTAGGTCCTGGGGAATTGAACCAGAGTCCTTAGGATTCTCAGGCAAGCATCTTAACCACCAAGCCATCTCTCCAGCCAGGAAATGAATTTTTAAAAATATTTTAATTCACAGCAATCCTCCTGTCTCTGCCTCCCAAGTGCTGGGATTAAAGGCGTGTGTGCTCTACCATGCCTGGCTATAACAAACATTTTTTTAAGATTTTATTTTTATTTATTTATTAGAGACAGGGAAAGAGGAAGATGGAGAATGAGAATGGGTGTGCCAGGGCCTCCAGCCACTGCAAACGAATGCCAGACGCGTGCAGCCCCTTGTTCATCTGGCTTACATGGGACCTGGAGAATCGAACTGGGGTCCTTAGGCTTTGCAGGCAAACACCTTAACCACTAAGCCATCTCTCCAGCCCAATATAACAAACATTTTTAACATTTAACATAAGTGTTTAATAACTGTCAGAGGGAAAGATGGGTAATTTAACAAATGGCAAATCAGATTATATAGTAAATTGAGGCTCCACAGAAGTGATATAGGTTCCTAGTTTATAGACTATTTTTTCAGAATGTCATAAGTCACAGGTCTTGTTACAAATAAGTTGCTTTGATAGATAATTTTAAAATCCATAAAGTTGGGCCAACTATTTTAAAATATAGCCTTTTTTTTTTTCAATATTTCTTGCAGGTATTTAATCAGGAAGGAGAATTTATGTTGAAGTTTGGCTCAAATGGAGAAGGAAATGGACAATTTAATGCACCAACAGGGGTCGCTGTGGACTCAAATGGGAACATCATTGTGGCGGACTGGGGAAACAGCAGAATCCAGGTACAGCCTTCTGATTAGTTAGGTCATAACACTATAGATAATGTCTAAAGATCCTAACACCCAGATGTAGTGTAGATAAAAGGTTAGACTGCCGGGTGTGGTGGCGCACACCTTTAATCCCAGCACTTGGGAGGCAGAGATAGGAGGATCGCGGAGGCCACCCTGAGAAGACATAGTGAATTCCAGGTCAGAGACCCTACCTCGGAAAACCAAAAAAAAAAAAAAAAAAAGTTAGACTGCCAGCACGAGACCCTCAGATTCAGGGTAATGTTCTTGTTTTTTGTGTTTGAACAAGGATCCCACAGACCCCTACAGGGTTTGTGGGTAGAATTTAAGGGGTTCATTGAACAAAAGTACCACAGCGTTGTCTTTGTAGGTTCAAGGTGGCTTGAGCAAGCCTAGGAGGTTTTAGGTGAACATTAGCCATTATTGTATAAACTTGTATTTCAGCACGTTACTGCAACTTCTATAATGTTTTGAATTTATGTTTGCAGGTTTTTGATGGGAGTGGATCATTTTTGTCCTACATTAACACGTCTGCTGACCCACTCTATGGCCCTCAAGGCCTAGCCCTAACTTCAGATGGCCACGTTGTGGTGGCCGACTCTGGAAATCACTGTTTCAAGGTCTATCGGTACTTACAGTAACAGTGGCCAGCGGGACACTGCCCACCCCTACAACGGTCTTGCACTATAAACTGGAATGGATTTCTCAACGCGGGACCAGATCATGACTAGACTTTTCATACTAAGAAGAATATTTGATGAACTTTCCAAGGTTATTTCTGAATGTAACAATTTCCTTAAAAACTGCTTATCCAATTTCCGTAATTCACTTTTAGGATTTAAAAACCGAATCTCTTCTACTGAAACTATACAAACTGCAAAGTTTTACACCTGTGAACTATGGCTTATAGGACAGGAATTTATGTAGTTAAACTAATTTTGCAAATCAAATGTTAAAAACAACTAGCATATTGTGATGATATTTGTTAATCCTGTGAATGGTAGCCTTCACGCAGAGCTTCCAAAAACAAGAATCTGTTGCAGTTACATATTTTATTTAACCTAGGTCACATGACCCTGGGAATCTTCTAACCTCACTTTTATAGTAGGTATTACTCATGTGACTTTTTTTTGTGGGGGGGTATTTACAATGACATATGCATTACTTTAGAAGAATATAAGGCTGTCTTGTAAAATTCTCCCAGCTGATTCACAGGCCTCGTGAGTTGAACACTTAAGAATCAATGCAAATTTCCCACTCTTTGTGAATTAGATCAAAGATCTCTTTTGTGTATTATTTTCATCTTCTCTTTCTGCTCACCATGCATCAGAAAACGAAGTATATAATCAGGGAGACCTGAAATTCTTGATGCTTTGAAAAGCATATGATGAAAGCAAGGGTACCTTTGGTCATTAGCTCCAGACCCACATGCTGGGACGTAATCAAGAAAAGTCATGTTTCATGTGCCATGTTTTTCCACGTGTCTTTCCTCACCCACCTCATGAAAGCGAAAGCTTTACCTCCTGCAAACTGTCAGCACGTGTAGTAAGACACCAGTCTCCTAGGACAGAGAGCCATAAGCAGCCCTTCGGAGGACAGATGGTGTCAACCAAAGGCATGTGCTTAATCAATGATTTCCCTTAGAGAGCAAGTGTTACCAAAGTTCTGTTATCTTGAGAGCATTACAGGTAAGGGCATGTTATGGTTATTTATCATTGTTTAATGAATAGTAGAGGCATTAAGGGACTATGTATACATGATTAGGGTAAGATAGAATGTATTATACAATATATATATATATATATATAGCTGAATCCTTGATGTATTGAAATAGACAGCACTCTGAAAGACAGAAGCATCGTCCAGCCATTCTTCAGCACATTCCTTGACTAACGCAGTGTGAAGCCGTCCTTGTGGAGCCAGCCCGAAAGCAGGTTTAATTTTTTGCTATTTTCCAGGATGATTGACGATGGCCAACTTGGGAGTCCGCAAATGGCCTTCTGTGCTTTCGAAAGAAAGAAAAAAAGAGTTGAAAGTTGAGCTTGAGTTGTCTTTAATTTAACTTAAGTACAGATGCATTTTGAGAAATGTTCCCCTGTCATCCATACTGTAAGATAAGATGCTATCTTTTCCCACTCTCTGATTTTCTGTTCAGTTCTACCAAATAAGAAAATCATGTGTGGCATCTTTTGATAATGACTTTGGGATCTTTTTCATTGAAAGCACCTTAGAAGTATACTATAAGAAAATACTTCCCATACATATTATATGAATGTGATGTTTACTACTTACTAATTTAAAATTGACTTATTTACTATGTGGAACTTTCTAAAATATAGAAAGGAAATCTAGCCACCTTTTTTTCAGGAAAATATACATTTAAGTTAGCATTGTTTTATTTACATAGTTTTTAAAACATGCAAGCCTGTTTTTGATAAACTTATAAAATTCAATGTCATTTTTAGAATGTTAAACTAAGACATTATTTCCTAATATTAGTGAAATCATTCTTTGAGTTTATTTATTTTTTTTTTAATTTTTTTTCTTGGTGCTGGGGATGAAACCCAGGGCCTTGCACATGCTAAGCAAGAGCTCTACAGCGAAGCTGCACCTATAGCCCAGGTCTTAGAACTTCAGAGTTTGTATTTACAGAATGTTTACCAGTGCCAGGCACTCTTCAGGCACTGGGACTAGATGATGGGCAGAGCAGACAAGCATTTCTGTCCCCTTGGGACTTAGATTCTGGGATGGACTTTTCTTAGGCTCTTTGTTCATATACTGCCTGAAAGACAGGCTGGATTCTTAATAGTTCCTGGATTATTTGGAAGAAAGCTTTTAAAATTGGTTAAATTAATTTTAGCTTATTTTCACAAGTAGAAAATGTTTTTTAATTCTGTCAGATTATTGATTTCCTTCCTTTTCTTTCTTCTTTCTTTCCCTCCTTCCTTCCCTCCCTCCTCCCCCTCCCTCCCCTCCCTCCCCCTCCCCCTTCCTTTCTTTCTTTCTTTCTTTCTTTCTTTCTTTCTTTCTCTGGTTTTTCGAGGTAGAGTCTCACTCTAGCTCAGGCCAACCTGGAATTCACTATGGAGTCTCAGGGTGGCCTCGAACTCATGGTGATCATCCTACCTCTGCCTCCCAAGTGCTGGGATTAAAGGCGTGCGCCACCATGCCCGGCTCCTTCCTTTTCTTTTCCTTTCTTTTCCTTTCTTTTCTTCTCTTCTCCCCCCACCCACCATGCTGACTGAGGCTGGAACCCAGGGCCTCAGGCATGCTAAGCAGGGACTTTACCATTAATTGAGCTTTGACTCCAGGCTTTGACTATTTAAAACTAGTTTAATTAAAGAATTCTTTTTTCACAACATTGCAATGTTTGTGAACTGAGAAATCAACTCATAAGCTAATTAGCCATCATGTATCATCATCTCAGACTAGATATCTCAACAGTAGGCTGAACACAAATTACTTTTTTTCCACACATCAATTTTGGCACAAGCTAGAATAAGAGAATAGATTAATTTAGGCCTGTCCCACTATCTGTAACTAAAACTCATGCTATGGGCACTCCAGGAAACACTATGTTTTCCCTAAAAATGTGTGATCATATACATTATTGATAACATTTTACACCAGGATATACATGTGCATTTACTGTGTCTTGGTAAGCATATTTTTGGGAGAAAGTGCTGCTGATAAAGGTACAAACAGACAAGATTTAAATGCGCTGTTGTCACAGTCTATGGAAAATGGTTTCTGGTAAACTGAGAAGGGTAGTAAAATAAGTGGCTTTGTTTCTGGGCTACCATTATTGTTTGATTTATCTTTGTAAAGTGTATAGAACCTGTCACCCTTCATGATAAGTAGCACTGAAAAGGTACTTATTTTAATTTCCCCTGGGCACTAATAATAAAATATTGTCAGTTAGGACTTACAGGTCAGTGACAATGTATTCTCTCCCAACACAAACCTCTCCTGCTGGACATGGTGAGGTGAAGAGTCACTTGACTATCCAGAAACACATGACTTATAAAAAGCCTTTATGACTGCTTGCCATTTTTTATGATATGTAATTTTTTTATGAAACTTTAGACCCTATAACTATATGTGTCCCCAGATTTCTAAAGTTGACAAGATTTGAGGCAAGTAAATTCTGATCTGTGTTTGTACACTTGCTGACACTACTAATTATACAGGGTATGTCCTAACACGGAACTCATTGGAATTGCAATACATAAGAATCTATAGATCCTTACGCTAAAGGATTAACACAAAAGCTTTAGTAATACCTACTGAATACTGGAGAAATAACAAATGTGTATCAGGTCATCTGTAAGTTATTTCAAATGGGAAATAGCTTTTTGTACATTGTCACATCCTCTGTGCTCACAAACTTCTGAAGAGGTTTTTAGTAGAATAACTGAAAAACAAGATGTTGCCAGGTAAGATAAAAACTGAAGCTGTTTGATGTAGACCTCATCTAACGTTCCTTATAACTGAAAGTCGTTCTACTGTTGCTTTCTGTAAATGTTGCAGGGTTTGAAACTTTACAATTAATTTAATATTTTTGATAAATAGAAATCTAGTGTTGCCGTAAAGGAAACTAAGTGCCCATTAAAAATTTGTTTGGTATAAATACATAATTTGGGGGGTTGTTTTAAATGACAGTAAGCTACAAGTCATGATGCTAATCGTAAAAACTTTCTGAAGATGAGCCGTGTGTGGTAGTGACTGTGTGGTCCGTTTGTGGAGAATGTATGGAGCTATTAATACTATCCTAGAAGAGATTAATAAATTGGCTATGTTGTTCCAATGAATGTACAGTACTTCCATTAACTTCTGAAAGCAACACAGCCTTAAACTCAATGCTTTTGCTTTATGACATGGGAATGTTGTGTCATCCACAGAGTGTATTCTTGTAATCAAATTCTTTATATATCACTCTCAATTCCACAGCCCTTCAATTCTGTGTATGAGGAGTTTTTCCTTCTTCTTTGTTTCTTTGTAGATTTTGTACATTCCATCTTTACAGATCTGTCTTATGTGTTTTGTGTATAGAACACTAGTCTTGTGCTCTCTGACATTGATACTGATCAGTTCTCATTATTTGTTCTTTTATGAATCAAAATGCTGACTGCCTATTTAAAGAAAAGAATGGACGCTGTGCATCAAAGTGTTTGTATGTTCGTAGCTACATGCGTGCCGCAGTATTTTGGATGCTTTCGTCTACAATAAAACTTTAAATTAATTCTGTCTTGAAACACAGGAGAAACAAGACCCACGTGTATATCTTTACCATGCACAAAAAAAAAAATCTCAAATCATTATAATAAAGCTTGTTTTCTCCATTTTCAGGGTGGATATTTGTTTATCAGATTGTTCCCTGAAACAAGGGGGATGGAAGAATGTTCGAGAATGTGTGGAAGATGGCAGGGCATCTACCAAATTGTTTAAACTACTGAAAAAGAAATCTTAGTAACATTTTTGTTGCCTACTATCACTTAACATGGTTCTTGAACAGGCATGTGGAAGACCTTGACACCAGTCTACAACATGCTCACTTAGAAATGTAGAAAAGATGTCAAAATCACTATTCTGATAATATAAAGAATTCCAAGATGAAGAAACATTCTGGTGGTCATGGCGGTTACATGGCTAGAGGATCAGTGACTTGACAGGGATCTCACTACAAACATGGTTTCTGGTTTTTGAACACATATTATTTCTATAGCCCAGAATTTAATCACACAGAGTTCATTACGATAAAATTTCTATAGTATGTCAAACTACTAGACAGGTACTTCAACCTGGAGAATGATTTAGCAAACATCTGAAAAGAAAGAAGGAAGGAAGGAAACAAGAAAGAAAGAAGGAAGGAAGGGAGGGAGGGAGGGAAGGAGGGAGGGAGGGGAGAAAGACAACATAGCTGAACGTGCCTCTGGGAGGTAGGACCTGGAGCTCAGTTCTGTAGCCCAGGCTGATCTCAAACTTATCTTATCATGATCCTCCTACCTCAGCCTCCCAAGTGCTGTGATTAAAGGTGTGTACCACCTATTTTACTTTGCTATTTGAGCTACAAATATTCCAGCATCACCCACTTTTTCTGATAGTTTTTATTCAGCTTTCTGTTTATTCCCTGGGGTCTTTGGCAGACTATGCCAAGGTACCACCTACCACTTCCGGATCAATTTGCCTTATAGCTCTTAATATTCTTTGCTTTGTATTTTTGGCATTTGACTATATTTCTGGCATGGAAAGGTTCTTCTTGGTTATTTGGGATTTTAAATACCCCTTGTGTTTGGATGTCCTTTTTTCTCTCTAGATTTGGGAAATTTTCTGGTTTATTTTCATTGACTAGATTCTCTGTGTCTTTAGATTTGATCTCAGTTCTTTCTTCTGTCTTGTAGATTGTTGTGTTTTTAATCTCTGGGGTTCCTGGATTGGTGGTCATGCACTTTCCTTCATGCTGTCTGAATGTGTCCTTTACTGACCTTGTTCTCCCTCCATGACGTTCTTTCTTCTGTGTGCCGAGTCACTGATGGCACCTTCCGTTGTGGTTATTTATATATTTATTTATTCTCAAGCAGAAAGAGACAGTCATAGAGAGAGAATGGGCACGTCAGGGCCTCTTGCCATTGCAAATAAACTCCAGATGCATGTGCCACTTTGTGCATTTGGCTTTATGTGGGTACTAGGGAATTGAACTTGGGTCATTAGGCTTTGCAGGTAAGTGCCTTCACTACTGAGCCATCTCTCCAGCATGTTTTTTATTTGATTTAAATAATTTAAAGACTTTTCTACTGGGGAGAATGTTGGTGGGAAAACACTATGTAATGCAAATAAATTAAGAATTTAGGCCAGGCCAGGTATGGTGGTGCACGCCTTTAATCCTAGCACTTGGGAGGAAGGGGTAGGAGGATCACCCTGAGTTCAAGGTCACCCTGAGACTAAATAGTGAATTCCAGGTCAGCCTGAGCTAGAGTGAGATCCTACCTTGGAAAATAAAATATTAATAAATAAAAAAAAAGAATTTGGGCTGGAGATATGGCTTAGCAGTTAAGGTGCTTGCCTGCAAAGCCAAAGGACCATGGTTCAATTCCCCAGGATCCACATAAGCCAGATGCACAAGATGGCACATGCATCTGGAGTTCATTTGCAGGGGCCCTAGCGTGCCCACTCTCCCTCTCTCTCAAATAAATAAATAAAAATAAAAATATTTTTTAAAAGAAAGAAATAGCAGGGCATGGTGGCACACGCCTTTAATTCCAGCACTCGGGAGGCAGAGGTAGGAGGATTGCCATGAGTTCGACACCACCCTGAGACTACATAGTTAATTCTAGGTCAGTCTGGGCCAGAGTAAAACCCTACTTTGAAAAGTCAAAAAAAAAAAAAAAAAAAAAAAAAAAAAAAAAAGAAAAAGAAAAAAGAAATAAAAATAAAGAATTTATAGTAAAGTAAAATATCTTCCAGTTTTCCTACTGGAAACCATATCTAATTATTCCCAAATGAATGGTATATTTAAATAGTTGGCTTATTCATTAGTACCCATTTGTTGATTGTTTCCTCTCAAATACAGTTATCCCTGAGCAATACCACCATGGCCTAGTCCTTGTCATAGAAAAGGGTTTGATATTATAGGCAAAATGAACTTTTGTCAATTAGAGAATGAAGCCAAGATTTTATGATAAAATTGTACAGACAAGACAGTCCACACCTTTAATCCTAGTACTCAGGAGACTGAGGTTGGAGGTCCAAGAGTTCGAGACCAACTTCAGGCTACAGCATGATCCATGTCAGCCTGGGCTACCATGAGAGGCTACCACAAAAAGACAAAAAAGTACAGACAGTGCTGTACTGCTATAGAAAGCAGGTGACTACCTGTAAGGTACAGTGGGGCCAAAGAGGAGAATTCTAGGTCAACACCTGAACTAGTCAAAGGATAAGTAAATTAGCCAGAGGAAGACCATTCATTCCTCAGGAGGCAGGAGAGGAGGCAGAACAGGAGAGCAGAATGAGGGAAGGAGAGGAGGCAGAACAGGAGGTGGCTGAAAGAATGTAAGAGTTAAAGTTATCTCCTGGGCTGGAGAGATTGCTTAGCTGTTAAGGCACTTGCCTGTGAAGCCTAAAGACACAGGTTCCGTTCCCCAGTACCCATGTAAGCCAGATGCACGAGGTGGCACATACATCTAGAGTTCGTTTGCAGTAGCTAGAGGCCCTGGCATACCATTCTCTCTCTCTCTCTCTCTCTGCCTCTCTCTCAAATAAGTAAAAAAAATAAACTTTTTTGTTTGCTTTTCTTTTTTATTTTATTTTATTTATGTATTTATTTATTAGAGACAGAGGGGGAAAGAGAGAGGGAGAGTGAGAATGGGTGCTCCAGGACCTCTAGCCACTGCAAACGAACTCCAGACTCATGCACCCCCTTGTGCACCTGGCTTATGTGAGACCTGGAGAATCAAACCGGTGTTCTTGGGCTTCACTTCACAGGCATGTGCCTTAACCGCTAAGCCACGTCTCCAGCCATGTTTGTTTGTTTGTTTGTTTGTTTTACAAGGTAATGTCTCACTCTAGCTCAGGCTGACCTGGAATTCACTATGTAGTCTCAGGGTGGCCTCGAACTCACGGCGATCCTCCTACCTCTGCCTTCCGAGTGCTGGTATTAAAGGCGTGCGCCACCACGCCCGGCTTAGTAGATAACTTTTAAAACGTTTTATTTTAGCCAGGTGTGGTGGCGCACGCCTTTAATCTTAGCACTCAGGAGACAGAGGTAGGAAGATCGCTATGAGTTCGAGGCCACCCTGAGACTACATAGTGAATTCCAGGTCGGCCTGGACTAGAGGGAAACTCTAACTCGAAAATCAAGAGAAAGAGGTACAGAGAGAGAGAGAGAAAGTCAGGTTCTACACTTGAGTCACAAGCTGCTGTGTGTCAGCCTGCCTAGGCCAAAGGACCCTCCTGAATCCCACACATACGCCCTCCCCTGTCGCAGACCACACCCCCAAATCTGCCCCGACTGTTTTAACCCTGGCCCTGCCGGCCTTGTCTTGGACCACGCCCACCTCAGCCCTCACCCGCCCCTTAGACCACGCCCTCTCCAGGCCCCACCCTGCCCATCTCTGGCCAAACACGCCCCTCCAGTGACCACGCCCCCATGTCTCTGACCACACCACGTTCTGGCAACTTCTTCCATGACTGAGGCCCCGCCCACGCCCAGACACGCCCCTCCGTATGCCACGCCCCACCCCTGGCAAGTGCTTCTTTAGACCACGCCCCCACGCTAGAGATCCCCAGGCACGGCTCTTTGTAGACCACGCCCACGCCGAGGGCCCCGCCCAGGACAGACACGCCTCTTCGCACGCCACGCCCTCTCGCCTCAAGCCCCGCCCCCGCCCCGGGTCCTGGGCTCCCAGCGCGCCGAGCTCCGACGGCCGCCAGGGGTCGCTGCGCACCGCGCGGACGAGGGTCAACGGCCCCTCCGCATCCCATCCCCGCCCCGCCCCGCCCCCGGACGGCTGTGGGCGCCAAAATCAAAGCCCGCCCTCCCTCTCTCTGCGCGCAGGCAGCCGGCGGCGGAAGGCCGGGCCCCGCACCATGGTAAGACGTGACGCCTGCGCAGCCCGCGGGCGCCGGGGACCCCAAGCCTAGCGGGGAGGGCGTCCACGGAGGGTTGCGCGGCGCTGGGAACGTTCGCGAACAGGCCCCAGAATCCCGCCGCTTCGCCTTTGTACAAAGACCGTGAAGCCGCGGCCAGACGTTCGGGGAACCCGGAAATAAGGTGCTGCGGCGCGTGCTGCGGCCGCTAGGCTCTGCGCATGCGCGGCCCGCGCTGACCATTGAACCACACTCCCGGCCCTCTTCTGTACGGTGGTAACGCACAGAACGCCCAAAGTGCCAAGTGCATCTTCCCTTATAGCCAGTTAGATCATTTCGCCGAAAACTCTTGTTTTAAATTTTTTCTTTCTTATTCTGGGTATGGATGGGCACACACGTGCCATGTATCCATCACTTTACATCCAGACTTAAGTGGGTGGTGGGGAATCGAACCTGGGGCTACAGGCATTGCAAGCAAGCACCTTTTACCACTGAGCCATCTCCGCAACACTCCCACCCCAATTTTTGTTTGTTTTTTTGTTTTGTTTTAACCAAGTCGTAGAAATCACATTGTTTGCTCTGCTTCACGATGCTGGTCGCATATGCTTTGTGTGGCTTTAATAGGGAGGCTCTGCCCGGAATTAACCTTCCTTACATGAGGGTTAAAACCTGGTAAGATGCCAGCTACCCTTCTTTTCGTGGGCTTAATGTCTTTCTGCTCGTCAGATCATTCTCATAAACCTTCAGCGTTTCATGCCACTTTTCCCCCTGCTTCTTTTGGCAGAGAACCAACGGTGTGATCAAATAGAACTGAGATTTTTTTTAATATCTTAATTTAGTTAAGCGGCTGTTATTTTGCTGAACGAATGGTGGGACCAGGATCAAGTTGTATAGCATTTATTTGAAGATACTTGCCCAGCTGTAATTATAACTGATAACGGCTTCTTTGTGGTTAAACCAACAGTCCAGACACCTGGGCCCAGAAAATGGTCTTACCGAGCCACAGGACCTGGCTTAATCTGTAACCAGTGCTTTGTCTATCATATTTCTGTTTGTAGAGTGGCATCATGAATGCATTGATTTTGTCAGTTTAACTTAATCCCGTTTTACACGCGAGTCACCTAAGACCAAGTGGCTTCATGTGCTGTTAATTCTTCTGATGCCTCTAATAATGGAGAAACTTGAAACAAAACTTTTTGTGCATGGAGACTTGTTACTTTTTATATATGATCAAGAAATGAGCTTAGGACTGGTATGATGGCTCACACCTTTAATCCGTTCTACCATTTGGTAGGAGTATCAACATGAGTTCAAGGCCAGCCTGGGCTACAGAGTGAGTTTCAGGTTGGCCGGGGCTAGAGTGAGACTGTCACTACCTCAACCACCCTCTCCTAAAAAAGAGAAACAAGTTTAGTATGCTGTTTATCGAAAGGCAACTTTTGTCCTCTTTTCTAATTGTGAATTGGTAACTTTGTTGTTTTTAATATTTTTTAATTTTTATTTATTTGAGAGAGAGAGAGAGAGAGATACAGCAGTAGGCAGGTAGAGAGAGAGCGAATGGGCTCACCAGGGCCTCCAGCCACTGCAAACAAACTCCAGATGTGTGTGCCACCTTGTGCATCTAGCTTACATGGGTCCTGGAGAATGGAGCCTCGAACCGGGGTCCTTAGGTTTCACAGGCAAGCATTTAACCGCTAAGCTATCTCTCCAGCCCTGTAACTTTGTTTTGATTTCATTGATTTTGATAAGTAAACTTATAATTACAAGCATGTATTTTGGAATTAGAGAAATTTAACTCAGGAGTTTTTTTTTTTTTAAGGTGTGCACCACCACACTCAGCCTGTACCATTTTCTTTTTAAAAAATGTTTTTATTTATTTATTTGTTTATTAGAGAGTGAGAGGCAGATAGAACAGGTGTGCCAGGGCCTCTAGCCACCGCACGAACTCCAGATGCATGTGCCACCTTGTGCATCTGGCCTACGTGAGTACCAGGGAATCAAACCTGGGTCCTTAGGCTTCACAGGCAAGCACCTTATCCACTAAGTCATCTCTCCAGCCCCATACAGGAGACATTTTTTCTCTTTAGTCTAAGTAGTAAATGAATCCATGTTAACTTTTTTGAGAAGTTCCAAATGTTCATAGGATATCCTTTTACGTGAGTTATTTTAATGGTGGTCACTGTCATCTCCTGCTGTGATTAATAATTTGTTACAAAAGGGAAACTAGCATAATTGTATATGCCTTTAATTCCAGGATTAGGGAGTCTGAGGTTGGAGAATTAACATGAGTTCAAGGCTAACAGAGTGAGTTCCAGGTCAGCCCGGACTAGATGAGACTCTGCCTCAAAAATAATAATAATAATTTGTCACAGAAGAGATAGGAATAAATTAGTCTGAACATGATGTAAATACATGGTACAGTTCATTTACATTTCTTTTTTTTAAGATTAAAAATTTTTTTTTTGTTTGTTTGAGAGAGAATGGATACACCAGAGCCTCTTGCCACTATGAAAGAATTCCAGATGAATGCACCACTTTGTGCATCTGGCTTTATGTGGGTGCTGGAGAATCAAACCCAGGCTGACAGGTTTTGCAAACAAGTGGCTTTAATCACTAAACATCCCCCCAACCCATCATCTGCACTTTTTTAAATGTTTTCTTTTTTAATAGGTAAATATGTATATATTTAAGAGCTAGAGAATGGGTGCACCAGGGCCTCCTGCCACTGCAAAGTCCAGGTGCATGAGCCACTTCATGCACCTGGCCTTATGTGGTACTGGAGAATCAAACCTGGGGCCATATGGCTCTGCAAGCAAGAGCCTTTAACTGTTGAGTCATCTCCCCAACCCTCATAGGCATTTCTTTTTGTTTTAAATATTATTTATTTGCAAGCAGAGAGATAGAGAGGAGACAGAGAGAAAATGGATGTGCTAGGACCTCTAGCCACTGCAGATGAACTCGAGAGATATGGCATGTGTCACTGTGCATCTGACTTTACCTACTTACTGGGAATTGAACCCACATCATTAAGCTTTGTAGGCAAGCACCTTAACCACTGAGCCATCTCTGCAGCTCATGCACTTCTTGAATAGCTTGTATGTTTGTTGAGTTTATAGAGCATTCCTAAAAGTATAGGCCCCAGTACCTTAGTTCTTATTGCTCACCTGTGAAGGTTGATGACTTCTGTATTCTAGAGTGAGGAGAGCAAGGTCACGGAGCTGTGACCCCCCCCTCTGTGTTCTAGATGAGGAGAGCGAGGTCAGGAGCCCTGAGCCCCTGTGTGTTCTAGAGTGAGAAGAACAAGGTTACTAACCCTGGGGAACAACTGAAGCTCCTGGAAACTTTTAATCCTATTTTTGCTTGTGTGTGTGTGTGTGTGTGTGTGTGTGTTTCTGTGCACATGCAGATGCTCACGTCCTATGCACTAGCTTGTGATACAGGGGAAGACATCAGTGTCCTCCTATTGCTCTTCTGGTTTCCTTGTACAGTTTCTCATCGAACCTGGAGCTTCTATTTCGGTCAAATGGGCTGCCCAGTGACCCCCAGTTATTTCCCTGTCTCGGCTCCCCACATGACTGGGGTCATAGATTGTGTGGCCGCACCTCTGCCAAGCTTTGTTATGTGGTTCAAGGGACCAGCTCCTCTGTCTCAGGCCCAGTGCTCGCCTGGAATGCACTCTCCCCTGCCATTGCCCTAGTCGCACACCTGGAGATTTTAAGCTATGCATGCTTAGAGCCCAACCTAGAGATACGGACTCAGTTCATGCAGGGTGACTTAGCGCCTGTGCACTGGTATTTTTAAAGTTCCTGAGGATACGGCTCAGTGGATGAAGCACATATCACACCAGCGTGAGGACCTTGTATGCAGCCGTGGCTTCCCAGCACCTGTGGTAAAAGCCCAAGCTGTGGCACTATCTGATATCTGCCACCCCAGTGTGCCTAGAGTGAGGAGGAAGGTGGAGACAGGAGGATCCTGAAAAACTCGAGCCAGCAAACACAGTGGTGAACAAGGAAACAAGAGACCCTGCCTCAAATAAAGTGGAGGGTGAGGATAGACACCTGAAATTGTCCTCTGTCCTACACACACACACACACACACACACACACACACACACACAGAACCTGCACATCCCTCCCCCACAGTTCCTGAGATGAAATTGTCCTCTGTCCTCCATCTCTCCAGTGCCAAGGTTCTTGTTTTGAGGCAGGGTCTCACTAGTCCAGGCTGGCCTCCAGTTCATGGTGATCCTCCTTACTTTAGCCACCTGAGCTCTGGGATTAAAGGCATGCACCACCACACCCGGCTCCCCATCTTTTTAGTGTAGTAAATGATTTGATGAAAGCATATCCTGGGAGTACGTGCTCAGCCGTGAGCTCCACAGAGGGAAACCCTCCTGGAGAGGTGATGCCGAAAGTGTACTTTGGAAGACTTCAGGGTATTGAGTAGTGATTCATTTGCTTTCCTGTTGCTGGGACAAAATACCTGACCAGAAGCAACTTGGGGAAGGAGAGGGTTTATTTCAGTTTGTAGTTCCAGAGGGTACGGGTGATCATGCTGGGGGAAAGCGTGGAGGGACAGAAAGCTAAAGGGAAGAGGGTGAGCAAGATGGATGCTGCATGCTCAGCCAGCTCTCCCCTTTTTATCCTGTCCCAGAGCCCAGAGCCCAGCCAGCAAGATGGACGAACGGATGGTTGGATCGATCTACCCACAGTTAGGGTGGCTCCTCCCACCTCAGCCAGTCTAATCTAGAAAATCCCTCATAGACATGACTACCACAATTTGTGTCCATGGTGATTCTAAATCATGTCACGTTGACAACTGGTGATTAACCATCACAAGTAGCAGGGAGGAAAGGAGTAGCATTTTTTTTTTTTAAAGGCACAGAAATGGCAGTGCAGTAGAGACAGGAACTACTGAGAGGTAGGTTGGGAGCAGATAGGAGAGGGCCTTGGTAGCTCCTTCTCGGGGTGCTTGGATACTTATGAGTGTTGGGACCATGAAAAGTGTTAAGTAAAGGAAGCATGATCACATTTGCATTTTCAGAGTGAAATGTGAATCAGGACAAAAGTGTATTTAGGTGGCTGACGGTCTATTGAAGGAGACAGGTGAAGGCTTGAGCCATGTCTACAGGTGGTAGACATGGACAGGGCAGGACCCGTGCAAGGCATAGGTAAGCTCCAAAGCTGGCAGAACTTGGTGACTTCCTGGCTGTGAGCTAAGGAGATGACGGCACCTAGGATGCCTGCCAGGCTGCTGGTGTGGGTCAAGAGGTGGTATCTGAGGCTCACGATGTAGAATAGCAGGTTTGGGGAGGTGGTGTAGGGGAGGAAGAATTCGGTATGGACCACTTGAGTTTGAAGTCTGTCCAGCAGGCAGGTAGATACATGAGACTGACATTCAGGAGCACACACAGGGCCAGATTGTAAAGGTCTATGGGCTCAGTCCAAGTGTTAATTAACATGAAAGCAGATGGATCAAAGATGAGACGTGAGGAGATGGGGGATCAATAGCTGATCCCTGGGGTACTCCGTGTTTGAGAGAGGATAGAGGTAGAAGGGAAGACTGTCAACTTGGAGGTGGCTTCTTTGTATGTGAAGAATCCCTGGGTAGTGCTATTGCTATGGAAATGAATTCGCTTCTAGTTTTGCCAAAAGGATATGTGACCTTCCAAGTTGCTTTCTTCCTTATTGTGCATTGGTTATTCTTGATGTAGTTTTGGAGTAGATAGGATCAGTCTGCAATTGTTTTGTTATATCTGCTTTCTAAGTAAACCGTTTCCTATGGTCCTATACACTATTTAACTTAATTTAATTTAATTTAATTTAATTTAATTTATTTGAGAGAGAGAAAGAGGTAGAGAGAGAGAATGGGCATGCCAGGGCCTCTAGCCACTACAAACGAACTTTAGACACATGTGCCCCCTTGTGCATCTGGCTTACGTGGGTCCTGGAGAGTCGAACCAGGATCCTTTGGCTTTGCAGGCAAATGCCTTAACTGCTAAGCCATCTCTCCAGACCCTTTTGCACTTTTTGAAAAAGATAGATATTGGGCGTGGTGGTACACGCCTTTAATCCCAGCACTTGGGAGGCAGAGGCAGGAGGATCACTGTGAGTTCAAGGCCACCCTGAGACTACATAGTGAATTCCAGGTTCACCTGGGCTAGAGTGAGAACCTACCTCAAAAAAAAAAAAAAAAAAACCAAAAAGAAAAAAATAAAACGATGGAGAAGATTTAAATGTTAGTGTGGAATCATTTTGTTTTTTGTTTGTTTTTCTGCCAATCTTTGGGTTAAATAATTTGTCTCCTTTTTTCTTGTTCTTTCTGATTTGTACTTAAGCTGCTATACATTCTATGTACAATATATAGTAAAATTTATTATACAATTCAGTTACATGTTGATTATCTTTTTTTAAATAAAATATTTATTTACTTGAAAGAGAGATGGACAGAGAAAAGAGTATAGGTGCGCCAGGGCCTCCTGCCACTGCAAATGAACTTCATATACATGCACCACTTCATGCATCCGACTTTACATGGGTACTGGGGGATCAAACTCGGGCTGCTAGGCTTTGCAAGCAAGCACCTTTAACCAGCTGCTTCATCTCTTCTCTTCAGTCCACAAGTTGACTATCTTAATTTCAATCTGGATAAAGTGTATTACAGAATGATAGTACTCTGAGTAGGCTTCCACTTTCGACTTGGATAGGTTTTTTTCTTTCTCTAGCCTCCTTTCCACAGTGCTCTCTCTGGCTGACAGTATATATACTAAATTAAAACCTGAATCTTGTCACTCCTGAGCTTTCGGAATGACTCCATGTGTCTTCATTGTCTGGCCCTAGACAACCTTACAAATCTCCTCTGCCACTCTAACTGGGTTACAAAATCCATGCAGTGACAATCCCACACTGTTTTCTTTCTGGAACATTCCAGATACTTCCATAACATTGTTTGCCTGTATGGGTCTGCACAAGACATCCCTCTCACTGTTCTAATAACTAAATTATTTTCCCTTTTGTTGTTGTTGTTGTTGTTTTTCCTAGGTGGGGTTTCACTCTAGCTCAGGCTGACCTGGAATTCACTATGTAGTCTCAGGGTGGCCTTGAACTCACAGTGATCCTCCTACCTCTGCCTCCCGAGTGCTGGGATTAAAGACATGCACCACCATGCCCGGCCTAAATTCTTTTCATTTCTAGCCTTCTGTATAACTCTTCTCCCTTCTCAGGGTAGGATTAATTCGTTCTTCCTGGGTATTTATGCAACAATTGGAACATGTAGCTTTTCATTAGTTATAAGTAGTTGTCTGTTTCCTTTGAGGGTGTAAACCTTTTGAAGGTGAGTTCAGTAGCTTAATTATGGTTCCTTTTATGAATATTACATTTCTATAAACTGTAAGACTATTTATTTTATTACTTTGGCAGTGGCTCCCTTGAAGGTTGGCTTAGAGTAGTCAAAATACTTTAGGCCTGGCTTTGAGGACATCAAACCTATTGATTTCAAACAAGACCACTGTTGCAATCAGGTTCGCATTGCTGGCAGAAATCACCTGACCAAGAGCAGCTTGTGGAGAAAAAAAGGTTTATTTTGGCATACAACCTCAAGGGGAAGCTCCACAATGGCAGGAGACAACAATGGCATGAGCAGAGGGTGGACATCATCCCCTGGCCAACATAAGGTGGACAATAGCAACAGGAGAGTGTGCCAAACACTGGCAAGGGGGCACTGGCTATAACACCCATAAGCCTGCCCCCAACAATACACTGCCTCCAGGAGGCTTTAATTCCCAAATCTCCATCAGCTGGGAACCTAGTATTCAGAACACCTAAGTTTATAGGGACCCCTGAATCAAACCACCACAACAATGTATAATATTTTAGGTAAGGTTTAATGGCAAATTGTTTTCATATAGTGTTTTTAAGTCTGAAGGATTGCTTTATTTTAATTTTGTGTTTTAGTCAAAGAAGAAAGGACTGAGTGCAGAAGAAAAGAGAACTCGCATGATGGAGATATTTTTTGAAACAGTAAGTTATTCTCCTTAACTTTTTAGTGTTTTGTGTAATTTTCACTTTAAGTATATTTTCATGGTTAGTGTATTGTAAACTTTTTTTGTTGTGTTGTTTTTTGAGGTAGGGTCTCATTCTAGCTCAGGCTGACCTGGAATTCAGTATGTAGTCTCAGGATGGCCTCGAATGCTTGGTGATCCTCCCACCTCTGCCTCCCAAGTGATGGGATTAAAGGCATGCACCACCATGCCTGGCTCTGTATTATGAATGTTACACAATTCATACTGGCCAGGTTCAAAAAGGATGGGTAAAAGTCTGTAAACACTTGTGGTTCTTCTGAGTGATGGAATGTGAAAGAACTGTAGCTCCTGTATCCAGACTGTCCTGTATGCTGGTTCCAGAATTGTCTTTTTGAAGCATCTGTTTGACTGGACTTCTTTCTCTCTGAAAACAATAAGAGTTTACTGAACGCTGCCCTATGAGACACCCCTGCACTAAGCTCTGCTAAGGCGTGGATTGTCTGATTTCATTCTTACAGCAGTCCTGTGAGATGTAGATGCTATTACAAATGAGGCCACCTGAGACACAGAGGATCTGAACAGCCAGTCCTGGTTCTCAAAAATAGAAGAGACATCACTAGGACTTAAACCCAGGATGGACATCTGATGTTAGAGGGAGACAGAAATACAACCACCTTACCTTATCAGTCTGTTTATATCATAACGTGCAGGATGGCACACAGGCCCCTCCATTCATTCCAGACTTTTGTATCTGTCACGAATAGTAAATAATTGTAAGGTTTCATTTCTCTGGCACTTGGCTCTAGAGCCTGCTTTCTTTACCACGGTGCTGTGCACTGGCCTTTTGCTGCCTTCAGGTTCAAGTCCACACAGGCCTTGCTACCCACAGAAAGCTGAATGGGCATTTGTTTGCAGCAGCAAGAGACCTTGGTGCACATGTGTGCTCTCACGGACATATACAAATAAATATTTAAAATATGAACTTCGTGCTGGGTGTAGTGGTGCACACACCTTTAATCGTAGCACTCGGAAGGCTGAAATAGGAGGATTACTGTGAGTTAGAGGCCAGCCTGAGACTACATGGTGAATTCCAGATCAGCCTGGGCTAAAAACATGACCGTACCTCAAAAAAAAAAAAAGAACTGTGTATAACTTAGCAAGACCTTTAGTCTACTAGCAGTTTTCATTGTACATAGATAAAGTGGTAAAATAAAATAAAATATATAATTTCATTTTTGTAGCATGCCAAGGTTTCTGGAGACTCTACAAACTTGCCCTCTAAATGTAACTTGTATGTTTCTTAATGTTATTGGAAATCCAGAGCAGGATAGCCTATTAATAATGATTATGTCATTAAAAAGAGAAGTGACGAAGTTCGCATGTAAAATTGTTTCTTTTACTGAGTTGAATATGAACTCAGAGCAAGAAAACAAGATTTAATTTATGCCAGGCAATAGAAAGCTGGGGAGAGTAGTCAGTGAAATTATTTTGTCCTTTCAAACTTAATTGCCTCTGTTTCTGCTTTTAAAATGCTTAACAATGCCCCTCAGTGATGTTGTGACATCAAAGACTCATGTTAAGTACTGGCAGCTTAAAGACGTTAATGGTGAGCTGGGAATCTACTCTGTTGATTTCAATTCATATATTTCTTTTTCGACATTACCACCTAATACGTTGCTGCTCATTTGTTTTGTCTGTCTGGGCTTTTTGATTGAATTGCAAAGTATAGCAGTGATTTTAGGAATGAATTTGTTCTAATCACAATTATATGCTAATATAAAATCTGTCCATTTTAAGTTCTATGGAAGATATTGAATGAGAGAATTACAAAGTTTTTCCTAGCTCTAAAATACATAGTTCTATTACACTATTCATTTGTAGAAATAGTTTTTAATGCAATGTTTTATGAGTATAATTATGGTAAATATAAGGTGACAGTAATGTGCTTTTCATCTTTTTTTAAACCTTTTTAACCAGAAAGATGTATTTCAATTAAAAGACTTGGAGAAGATTGCTCCCAAAGAGAAAGGCATTAGTAAGTATCAAAGGTTTGCAGGTCTGTTTGGGGACATGTGCACCATCTTTCCAGCACCAGCCCTGCCCTGTCTAGAGGATGTGCATGTCCAGAAGTGTCTACAGAAGCTCTGTGTCGTGTCTGCTGGCCACGGGTGTACTTCTTGGGTTGGGAGCATCGGCTCTAGAAGAATTCAAAGAGAACGAATATGTGTACATACACATATACATAGACCTGTACACAAATGTTTTAGATTAGAGTGCATTGAAAAGAAATAAAACTTCATTTATTTTATGGTATTGGTCAAATGTGATTGTTGTATCTGTACATGGTAGATTAGTTACATAAGACAACATGAACATTTACCAAATCAAGCCATGTGTGTCTAAGTACACACGGTTGGTGAAACTGCGAATGGCTCATTAAATCAGGTTCCTTTGGTCGCTCGCTCCTCTCCTACTTGGATAACCGTGGTGATCCTAGAGCTAATACATGCTCTAACACATGCCCGTGGGCGGGGGGGTGGGGCACTGCTTGCATTTGTCAGATCAAAACCAATCTGGAAGCCGGGCGTGGTGGTGCAGAGGTAGGAGGATCGCCGTGAGTTCGAGGCCACCCTGAGACTACATAGTTAATTCCAGGTCAGCCTGGACCAGAGTGAGACCCTACCTCGAAAAACCAAAAAAAAAAAAAAAAAAAAAAAATCTGGGTAGCTCCCTCCTGGCTCCAGGGAATGGGCACCAGTGAGGGTGGGGGGCAGTTTACCATAAATCCATGACTTAAAGTAACAGAAATGTATTTTCTCAGCACTGGGAGGTAGGTGTTTGACACTAAGGTATGGGTGATGCTGGTCCTGAGGCTGAAAACGAGTCCCTGTTCTTCTCTCCTGGATGTGGCTCACTTCTTATCCTTAGCTGTCTTTTTTTTTTATTTATTTATTTGCAAGCAGAGAGAAGAAACATCGAGAGCATAGGCACGCCAGTGCCACCAGCTGCTGCAAACGAACTCCAAATTCATATGCCACTGTGTATCTGGCTTTACCTGTGTACTGGGGAATCGAACTCGGGCCATTATGCTTTGCAGGCAAGCGCCTTAGCCACTGAGCCATCTCTCCAGCCCTTGGCTGTCTTTTCACATGGCCTTGCCCCTGGTCATTTTCTCTCTTAAAGTGACACATCATTGATTTTAGGACTCACTCAAAGCCCAGGATAATCTCATTTTGAGCTCGTTAACTCATTTTTTAAATTACATTTGTTAGACTTTTCATTGCTGTGACAGGATACCTCACAAAACAGTTTACAGGAAGGATTTCTGGGTTTCAAAAGCTTTGGCCCTTTTATGGTGGGAGGAACAGTAGGACAGAGCAGCTCCCATCCAGTACCTAGGACGTTGACAGAGACTGCCTCTGCTGGTGAGCGCTGTTCTTTCTCCCTTCTTCCCTTTGCCTATGGATGGTGCTGCCCACATTCAGGCTGGGTTTCCTTTCTTAATTCATCTTTAAAGGCCTGCTTTACTAATCTCCTAGGCACTTCGCAACACATCTTCTCAATCAAGTTGATCCTTAATCACAATTTACAAAGACTTTCCAGATAAGTTCAAATTCACAGGTTTTGACAAGTTAGGACTTTGGATGTATTTGGCTATATCTTTTTGCAGGGGGCAGCACTATTAATTTATATATCTGCATATATAATGTGTATATTTAAACTTTTCTGATTACAGAAACTATACATGTTTGTTTGAGCAAATTTGGTACTATAAAAACTAAGGAAGAGGCCAGGGGTGGTGGCACAGGCCTTTAATCCTAGCACTCGGGAAGCAGAGGTAGGAGGATCCCTATGAATTTGAAACCAGCCTGGAACTACAGAGAGAGTTCCAGGACAGCTTGGGCTAGAGTGAGAGCCTATCTTTAAAAAAAAATTTTAAATGAGGCTGCAGAGAGGGCTTTGCAGTTAAGGCACATGCCTGCAAAGCCTAAGGACTCCAGTTTGATTCTCCAGGTCCCATGTAAGCCAGATGCACATGGGGGAGCACGTGTCTGGAGTTCATTTGCAGTGGCTACAGGCCCTGGCGCACCCATTTGCATTCTCCCTCTGTCTCTTTCCTTCTCTCTGTCTCTAATAAATAAATAAAAATTTAAAAATAAAAATAAAGAAACAAGGAAGAAACATTGTGATTTGTTTTTCTATTCTGAGATTGCCAGTACAAGCATTTTGGTGTATTTTGAAAATTCATTTGCTGTAGATGTAAGTACATACGTACATGGATATATGTGCATACATATGTGGGTGTCTGTACATACGTACATGGGTATATGTACATACATATGTGGATGTATGTGTGTGTTTGAGGGGGGATCATGCTATATATGCAATATTGTGTTCATAATCCTGGTCCTTTTTTCTTTTTTATAGTTGGCGGGATGTGTGCTGGGGTTTGAACACACATGCCTTTTTAGGGAAGTGCTCTACCACTGACCTGCACCCCAGCTATGTTTCTTTTTTTCTATGACATATCATCTGCACTTACATCACTTGCTTTGACAAGTTTGATCCACCTTGGGCAACATAGTGGGACCCTGTCACAAGATAATATTATGTGAAGTTAAAAGGATAATGTGGGGCTGGAAAGATGGGTCAGTGGTTAAGGCATTTGCCTGCAAAGCCTAAAGACCTAGGTTCAGTTCCCCAGTAACAACATAAAGCCAGATGCACAAAGAAGCACATACATCTGGAGTTCATTTGCAGTGGCTAGAGGCTCTGGCATGCCTATTCTGTCTGTCTTCGCTCTCTCTCTCTCTCTCTCTGTTTCTAAATAAATAAATAATATAGAAAAAACAGGTAATATGATGGTCAAGTTGTCAGCTTGACAGGATTTGGAATCACTGTGGAAACAAGTTTCTGGGTATTGGATTAATTGAGTTAGAAAGACCTTACTCTAGCTGTGGGTGGTACCTCTCCATCCTGGAGGGCACACAACAGAGAAAGGCAGCTGGACGCCAGCAGTCATCGCGCTTTGCTCTCTGAACGCAGATGCACTGTGACAGCTGCTCCATACACCTCCATCATGCCTTCTCGCCATCATGGACTACGTCCCACCAGACTGTAAGCTAAAGTCAGCCCCCCCTTCCTGACCCTGCTCCTGTCAGGTGCTGATTGGAATAGTGAGAAAAGTAACTACCACAGGCGGGGTTCTCTTGCTTGGGATTGGAAGCCTTATGAGAAGAGAAAGAAAAGGAGATGCATGTGTGCCCCTGCTGCGAGAAGACAGAGCCTTCACCAGTAACTGAACTGGACACCACCCTGCCCTGGCCCGCAGGACTGTGAGATACCCAGTTTCTCTTGTGGAGCCACTCAGTCTATGGTGTTTGTTTAGGAGCCCAGACAGGTCATAGTACTGCATTAGGAAATGTCTGTAGAAGTGGAATAGAATATAGAGGCTGGTGTAATTATTTGGCTTTGAAATATGTAATTCTAGTTGCCTTTGGGAAAGTCTGTTCCAATGTATCTTTAAATCCTTTTTGTTTTTATGTAATATTGGGAGTTGGATCCAGGACCCTGTACATGCTAGGCAAACACTGTATTACCTTACCTTACTGCCAACATTCACATTTAGAATGCACATTCTTGTACATTTCATTTCAGTTTGTACTTTATGACTAGAGTTAAATGTGTGGGGCTGGAGAGGTGTCTTAGTGGTTAAGGCACTTGCCTGTGAAGCCTAAGGACCCAGGTTTGATTCCCCGAACCCATGTAAGCCAGATGCACATGGTGGACATCGAAATATGGATCTTGGTGGCTGGAGACATGGCTTAGTGGTTAAGGTGCTTGCCTACAGAGCCAAAGGAATCAGGTTCGATTCCTCAGTACCCACGTAAGCTAGATGCACAAGATGGTGAATGTACCTGGAGTTTACATCAGCTGAAGGCCCTGGCGTGCCCATTCTCTATCTGTCTCTCTTGTCTCTCTTGTCTCTCTGTCTCTCTCACAGTCACTTAATAAATAAAATAAAAATTAAAAAAATATATGGATCTTGGTACAGAGAAAGTAATAATTGTTAATGGATTTCAGACTTTAGTGAAATGGGACTGTATATCTTTATGTGAAATTTTAAAACTTTTTTTCTAATTTAAATCTTAGTTCTAATTCTAGCACCTAGTTTATTTATTGTTTACTTTTTCATAACAACTTTGTTTTAGTTTTCTTAGCTAAAGGTAATGCATGTTCATTGTTGGGGAAGAAAGAAAGAAGGCAGAAGAAGGAAAGAAAAATTGCCTGCTACCTACCATGCAAAGATTACGGTCACCTTAGTGCTACTGTCTTTACTTTTCTATATGAAGACATCCTATATAATACATCATATACACATCCTTGTCATTAAATATTCATAATAAATGATTGCATTGTGTTTTTAAGAATTCACTTATTGGGGCTGGGGAAATGGCTAAGCGGTTAAGGCGTTTGCTGCAAAGTCAAAGGACCTCGCCTTGATTCCCCAGGACCCATGTAAGCCAGATGCACAAGGTGGCACATACATCTGGAGTCTTTTTTGCAGTGGCCCTGACATGCCCATTCTCTCTCTCAAATAAGTAATAATAAATATTTAGCGCCCCCCCCCAATAATTCAGTTATTGGATTATTTCTGACTTTTTTACAATGTTTGCTTTATCAAACATTCTTGTGTATATCTGCCATCATTCTCTCGGAGTGGATTTATAAAAATTAATTGCTTGATAAAAGAAATGGAAGGTGAGATGGCACATGCCTTTAATACCAGTACTGGAGAGGCAGAGGTATGAAGATCACTGAGAGTTCAAAACCAGCCTGGGACTACAGAGTGAGTTCCAGGTCAGCCTGGGCTAGAATGAAACCCTATCTTGAAAATATTTTTTAAATAAAATAAAATGAATACACAGCTGGGCGTGGTGGCGCACGCCTTTAATCCCAGCACTTGGGAGGCAGAGGTAGGAGGATTGCCTTGAGTTCAAGGCCACCCTGAGACTACATAGTGAATTCCAGGTCAGCCTGGGCCAGAGTGAGACCCTACCTTGAAAAATTAAATAAATACACACATACATAAATCTAAAGTCCCTCCTCATTAGGAGTGCCCTTGTCTTTTATTATGTTTTTAAATTTTTTATTTTAATGATTTTATTTATCTATTTTTAATTACATTTATCTATTTACTTGATATGGGGAGAGAGAGAGTGAGAATGGGTGCACCAGAGCTTCCAGCCACTAAACGAACTCCAGACGCATGCACCACCATGTGCATCTGGCTTACGTGGGACCTGGAGAATCAAACCAAGGTCCTTAGGCTTCGCAGGCATGCGCCTTAACAGATAAGCCATCTCTCCATCCCTGATTTTATTTATTTGTGAAGAGAATGAATATGAATGAATGGGTGCACCAGGGCCTCCAACCTCTGTAAACTCCAGATACATACACCACTTTGTGCACCTGGCTTTATGTGGGTACTTGGGAATTGATCCCAGGCCAGCAAGCTTTGTAAGCAAGCACTTTAACCACTGAGCCATCTCCCTTTAATTAAGAGTGGGTTTCAGGGCTGGAGATATGGCTTAGCAGTTATAGTACTTGCCTGCAAAGCCTAAGGACTCAGGTTTGATTCCCCAGGACCCACATGAGCCAGATGTACAAGGTGGCACATGCATCTGGAGTTAGTTTGCAGTGGCTAGAGATGTTGGCACGCTCATTCTTATTCTTTCTCTCTGTGTCTGTCTGTCTGTCTCTCTTTGCCTCTCTCAGATACATAAATAAAATTAAGAAAGAGTGGATTTGAAAGAAATGGGGATGTCGCTCAGTGATAGAGTGCATGCCTAGCATATGCAAAACCCCTGGTTCAATACTTAGTACCTCCAAAAATGAATATAACTATGCGTATATTGTAAATGGCTATTTATGTCCTTTTTTGGTTTTCTATCCTTCCTCTCTCTCTCTCTCTCTCTCTCTCTTTCTTTCTTTCTTTCTTTCTTTCTTTCTGAGTTTTTTTGAGGTAGGGTCTTACTTTGCCCAGTCCATAGTGGAATTCACTATGTAGCCTTGGGCTGGCCTCAAACTCATAGCAATCCCCCTACCCCAGCCTCCCTAGGCTGGGATTAAAAGCATGAGCCACCATACCCAGCTTTTAAATTTTTAAAAAATATTTTATTTATTTATTTGCATGCTGAGACAGAGAGAGACAGAGAGAGAATGGGCATGCCAGGGCCTCCAGCCACTGCAAACGAACTCCAAATGCATGCGCCACCTTGTGCATCTGGCTTACATGGGTGCTGGGGAATCAAACCCAGGTTAGGTGTTTGTAGGCATGTGCCTTAACTGCTGAGCCATCTGTCCAGCCCACATATTTTTATTGTGTTTCCCTTTTGTTGGTAAAGAGCTGTTTATTTATTCATTTGCTAGCTCTAAGTATATAATGTGTTTTGCAAGCATTTCTCCAATTATTTGCTTTTAAATTTTATTTATGGCACAATTTTCTCTTGTAGCTGCCATGTCAGTGAAAGAAGTCGTCCAAAGCTTAGTTGATGACGGCATGGTTGACTGTGAGAGGATTGGAACGTCTAATTATTACTGGGCCTTTCCAAGCAAGGCTCTTCATGCGAGGAAACGTAAATTGGAGGTTTTGGAGTCTCAGGTAAGCCAAGAGTTAAAAAGAACTATAGCACAGATGTATTTTGTGGAATCATTTTCTCATTTAGTGTTTTTCCCTTAAATTATCATTTATTATGTACTTTCAAGTAGAAAGAGAGAAAATGAAAGTGGGCATGCCTCTTGCCACAGAAATTGAACTCCAGATGCATATGCCACATTGTATAGATACTGAGTAATGGACCGTGGGCCAGCAGGCTTTACAAGAAAGCACCTTTAACTGCTGAACCATCTCTCCAACCCCTTCTTAAATTTTAAACATGCTTTATTTAGGCTCCGAGTCTAAAGATAACTAACATCTTTTTAGGGTTCGGACTGTGGTTCAGTGAGAGAACTTGCTTAGCATGGGTTTGACAGTCCCCGCTCAGCCCCTCAAAGCAAACAAAACATTTTACCTTTCGTTTTCCAATATTGTTATACTATTCTCTAGAATTTTAGTTCTTTTTTATCAATAGACTTCGGGTAGGTGTAGTTTTAGGTGTACAGAATAATTGATATGGGACTGGGGAGATGGCTCAGAGGTTAAAAGCCCTTGGTTGGAAGGCGTAATGGCCAGGGTTTGATTCCCCAGAACCCATATAAAAGCCAGACACAGAAAGTGGTGCATATGTCTGGAATTCATTTGTAACGGCAAGAGGTCCTGGTGCACCCATATCCACACACTCGCTTTGTCAAATAAAAATAAATATATTTTTTTAATTTGTAAAGTAAAATTGATATGTAGTTCATGTGCTGTTTCACTCATCTAAAGTATATGTTGTAATGAGTTTTAATTTGCTCATAGCTATATCAGTAAAAATTGTTATCACCTCAGAAAAAACCCTGGACCCTCTTATTTGTCAATGCCTTTTGAAGTCACCTCTCCCAGTCAGTCCTAGACAACCACTGAGCTGTTTCATGAGTCTATGGATGTCTGTGTTGAGAGGAATAGTAGTATGTACTATGTAGTCCTTCGTGATGAATTTCTTTGAACCCTCAACAAAGGTTCTTCCACATTGTATGTAATAGTACTTTGTTTTTATGGTCAAATTATATCCTACTGTATGGATAAAGCATACTTTGTTTACTGTTCACCTGTTGATAGACATTTGGATTGTCATTTTTTTTGGTTTTTCAAGGCAGGGTTTCACTCTAGCCGAGGCTGACCTGGAATTCATAATGAGTCTCAGGCTGGTCTTGAACTCACAGAAATCCTCCTACCTTTGCCTCCTAAGTGCTGGAATTAAAGGCGTGCACTACCACGCCCGGTTTGTCTCCATTTTTTGACCATTCTGAATAATGCTGCTGTAAGCTTTCACAGGCGAAGTTGGTATTTATTTTTATTTCTGTTATGTGTATGCCCTAGAATTTCTGGGTCATATGTTGGCTCTATGTTTAGCTATTTGAAGAATTCCAGACTTCTTTCTAAGCAGCTACGCTATTTTGCATTTCTGCTACCAATGTATGAGGGCTCAATTTTTTTTACATCCTTCCATAACTTATTCCTTATTTTTTATTGTAGCCATCCTACTAGGTGGGAAGTGGCATCTTACTGTGGTTTTGTTCATTTTCTTGATGATTAGGGGTGTTGAACATATTTTCATGAGCCTCATGGCTATTTATGTATCTTTCTGGGACAAATGTTTGCTGAGATCCTTGGCTCATATTTTAATCTCTTAAATATGATGCTTCAGGTTTCTTTCCTGCTAGGGAACCACATGCACACTCATCAGTTAGCAATTAGAAATATGAGGGCTGGGGAAATGGCTCTGCAGTTAAAGGGTGCTTGCTACCAAAGCCTGCACGTGCCGGGTTTGATTCCCCAGTGTCCACGTACAACCAGATTCACAAGGTCACACATGTCTGAAGTTCATTTGCAGTGGCAGGAGGCCCTAGAGTGCCCATTCTCTTTCTCTCTCTCTCCTTCTCTCCTTTCCCCTCCCCTCCCCTGTCTCTCACTCTGCTTGCAAATAAATAAAATTTATTTATTTATTTATTTATTTATTTATTTATTTATTTATTTATTTATGATAGAAAGAGGCAGATAGAGAGAAAGAGAATGGGTGCACCAGGGCCTCTAGCCTCTGCAAACGAACTCCAGATGCTTGCGCCCTTTGTGCATCTGGCTTACGTGGGTCCTGGGGAATCGAACTAGGGTCCTTAGGCTTCACAGGCAAACGCCTTAACTGCCATCTCCCCAGCCCATAAAGTATTTTTTTAAAATACTACTTATGCCAGGTGTGGTGGCACACACCTTTATCCCAGCACTCGGGAGGCAGAGGTAGGAGGATCATCATGAGTTCAGGGCCACCCTGAGACTATGTAGTGACTTCCAGGTCAGCCTGGGCTAGAGTGAGACTTTACCTCAAAAAACCAAACAAAAACAAACACAAACAAACAAAAAGAAAAGGAAAAGCCTCCAGGGAAACTTCAAGGTAATGTCCCGTTATATCTCATTTTTCAGTTAGTTGTTTTCCATCTCCATCTCCGCCCTTAGCTGCAAGGGGATCTGGCTAGATAGGCTTCTTCTTCTTCTTCCTCTTCTTCTTCTTCTTCTTTTTTTTTTTTTTTTTTTTTTTTGTTTTTTGAGGTAGGGTCTTGCTCTAGCTCAGGCTGACCTGGAATTCACTCTGTAGTCTCTGGCTGACCTTGAACTCATGGCGATCCTCCTACCTCTGCCTCCTGAGTGCTGGGATTAAAGGCGTGCGCCACCATGCCCTGCTCTGGAAGATGAGCATTTAAAAAGCTTATTTATATATGAGGAGACAGAGAATGGGTGCCATCAGAGCCTCTTGTCACTGTAAGTCAAACCCCAGATGCTTGTGCTATTTGGTGGATATGGCTTAATATGGGTACTGAGGAATCAAACCCAGGTAGCAGGTTTTGCAGGCAAGCGCCTTTAACCACCACCTTCCCAGTCCCTAGATGAGCTTTTTTTTTTTTTTTTTTTTTTTTTTTTTTTTCTGAGGTAGTGTCTTGCTCTAGTTCAGGCTGACCTGGAATTCACTCTGCAGTCTCAGGGGGGCCTTGTCATAGCAATCCTCCTACCTTTGCCTCCCGAGTGCTGGGATTAAAGGTGTGCGCCACCACGCCCAGCTAGATGAGCATTTTTAAAGATACATTATTCATACCTCAACAGAACATGTGCTTTGTTAGTACAGAATAAGTGGATAACACATATTATATAGGAAACCAGAAGTATACACCAAAACAATATATTTTACCTGCCAGGCTGACTTGGAATTCACTATGTAGTCTCAGGATGGCCTTGAACTCATGGCCATCCTCCTACCTCTGCTTCCCAAGTGCTGGGATTAAAGGTGTGCGCCACCACACCCAGCTTTATTTTATTAATAAAGGCATATCTTCCCCCTCCTCTCTTCTGTGACATGGTTATATTGTCACCTCAGAGTGCAAGCCTGAAGTTGAAGGGGTTTTCCCAAAGAATAGCAGAACTTACATGAAAGATCTTGGGTCTGTGGTGGTATCTTGAGATGGGGTAGTAGCCTTGGACTGCCTTTACATCTAGACTTTGTACTACTTGAGAAAATTCTTTATTTAACCCAATTTTGGTTATTCTGTTTTTATTTTTTTGGTTGAATGTATTTAAATAAATACATGAATACAGTTGCTTTGCAGACTTGCCTTTTAGGCAAATATTTCTGTCAAAAGTAGGCATAGTAGCACTTATTACGTAGTTTTTAGCTGACTTTATAAGACGGAAATTCTTTTACCTTTGAGGAAAATGACCAAATGTAGAGGTTTTTTTAAAACTTCTGGATTTACCATAATGTGTACTTAAAAGTGGGAGTACTTGGGAAATCTTAATTGAAATAAACAAGAGTCTTTAGTTAGTACAGTGAATCTAACTCTTTAAAAGTGGACCATGGGCTGGAGAGATGGCTTAGCGGTTAAGGTGCCTGCCTCCTAAGCCTAAGAACCCAGTTCCAATCTCCAGGTCCCATGTTTAGCCAGATGCAAAGTGACACAAGCTTGGGTGCAATGCCACACTTGCCCACAAGGGGGCGCATGCATCTGGATTTCGTTCACAGCAGCTGAGAGACTGCTGTCGCGCCCATCTCTATCTGTCTCCCTCTCTCTCTGTCTGTCTCTCTCTGTGTCTCTCTCCAAAAATAAAAATAAATAAAAGTGGACCCTGTCTATGTACTCTGAATGATTAAAGAACAGACTGTTCTCATTTCTACTCCTCTGGGTTTCTTGGAACATTGTGTAAACAAGAAGTTGACAGCCCAAGCCACATTTGCCAGACACATCACGTAAATTAATTACTGTCAATATACCTCTTTCCCTACTGGTTTGAGTTGACTTCCAGTAGACTTTTTAAAAACATTTTAAAGGGCTGAAGAGGTGGCTTAGCAGTGAAGGTGCCTGTATGCCAATCCTAAGAACTCCCGTTCGATTCTCCAGGTCCCACATTTAGCCAGACACAGTGACTCAAGGGCGCAATGCCAGACTTGCCCACAAGGGGGTGCACGTGTCTGGAGTTCATTCACAGCAGCTGAGAGGCTGCTGGCACGCCCATTCTCCCTCTCTCTCTCTCTCTCTCTCTCTGACTCCAAAAAAAAAATTTTTTTTTAAGCTGGGTACAGTGGCGCATGCCTTTAGTCCCAGCACTCGGGAGGCAGAGGTAGGAGGATTGCTGTGAGTTCGAGGCCAGCCTGAGACTACAGAGTGAATTCCAGGTCAGCTTGGGCTAGAGGAAGACTCTACTTCAAAAAAGCAAAACAAAACAAAAAATTAATGTCTCAGTTTCCCAGTTGTAAAAGAGAGGTTGTGGTGAAGATGAAGTCAACGTTCCTTGTACTTGTGGGATTCCACATATGGTAGGCACACATTCACACAAGTCAGTACACGCTCAGGAGTGTGAGCTCTGCACTTACTTGTTCAACTAGAACAAATGTCTAAGGGTCTGGGTTTGACAAGATGCTGAAGGTGATTCACAGAAGTTAAAGTAAAGGTTCTTACTTTATGAGAAGAAACTTGAGACCCGCCTCAAGGTGAGACTTACAGACAGCCAAAGAATTGAGAAGAAGCACATGGCTACTGCATAGATGGATGTGAAGGTTAGAAATGCTACAAATGGCATGACTTATATAAAGATGCAGTGCTTGGGCTGGGGAGATGGCTTAGTGGTTAAGGCGCTTGCCTGTGAAGCCTAAGGACCCATGTTGGACTCTCCTGTTCCCACATTAGCCAGATGCACAAAGGTGAGGCAAGCACAAGGTCGCACATGCCCACTATGTGGTGCAAGCATCTGGAGTTCTATTATAGCGGCTGAGGCCCTGGCGTGCCAATTCTCTCTCTGTCACTAAAATAAAATTTTTTAAATTGAGAAAAACAGATACAGTGCTTGGTTAATATGGAATTGAACCAGATTCTACATTCAAGATTTCAGTGAAGATGTGTAATGTTAACATCCTCTGAGTTTCTTGTTAATTACTTCCAGATTGGAATGGGGGTGGAAGGGTCTCTTAATTCCTTTTCTTGCTTTTTTTCTTTTATTTCTTTTTTTTTTTCCTGTTCTGCTTTAGTTTTGCCAGTGATTCCAATTATGTGCAGGAATGTACTTGTCTCTTGAGAACGGAGGTTCTTACAGGAGATCTGAAAATTACATAAGGAAACACATATTTCTCCTCCTCGCCTTTAAGTTGTACGTGTTGATCATTATTAAAGTCGGTCTAAAGGACTTATGGTTGTTTGTTTAGCTTTAGAATTTTGTAAGATCGCAAACAAGCTGTCAGCTATGCATGGGTTGTGCTAACTGCTACAGGTCATTGACTGTGCCCACACTGAGTGCACACTCGCACCCATTCTTCAGGCGGTGTAAAGAATACATGGTCTGTCATAGAATTTGTAGATTGCTTGACAAGAAGGTATATACTTTGCATAGTGAAGTAACTGATTGTAAAAGTTATTTAAATAATGTTTCACATACAGTTCGTGCCTGATACTAATGCGTGCTATGGGTTCTAATTGTTATCCAAGTTTAGACAAATGCAGGCTTCTTTACATTTATATGAAGGAGACTTCTTAGAAAATATTACTTTGAGCTGCAAGTGGGGCAGGTTTAGATGAAAGAAGACTTGTGAAGAGGAAGTGAGGGGTATTTATTGAGCAGTAGCCAGATACAGCTTTTTTGTTTCTTTTAAAAATATTTCTATTTATTAGCCGGGCATGGTGGGGCACGCCTTTAATCCCAGCACTCAGGAGGCAGAAGTAGGGGGATCACTGTGAGTTCGAGGCCACCCTGAGACTACATAATTAATTCCAGGTCAGCCTGGACCAGAGTGAGACCCTACCTCAAAAAAACCAAAATAAGTAAATAAATAAATAAAAATAAAAACAAAAATATTTCTATTTATTTATGAGAGAGAGAATATGAATGTGCACACCAGGACCTTTTGGCACTGCAAACTTTACATGGGTACTGGGGAATCAATCCTGGGTCAGCAGGCTTTGTAAGTGTGCACTGTGAACCACTGAGCCAACTCCCTGGCCTGTTTGTATGTGTTTTTTTTATTGTTTTTGTTGTCGTTAGTTTTCAAGGTAGGGTCTTACTCTATCCCAGGCTGACCTGAAACTCACTCTGTATCTGCACACTGGTCTCAAACTCATAACTATCCTCCTATCTCAGCCCCCCAAGTGCCAGGATTAAAGGCATGTCCCAGCACGCCAGCTGCAAATATCATCATTAGCTCCCTCTTACAAATGAGAAAACTCTGGTACCAAAAGGTTGGATAACTTTCCCACAGTGACAGTATTAGCAAATGGCAAAGGAAGCATCCAGCCCAGGCATCTTGACTCTATAGTTCATTCTCTTAACCACAGACAGACAAAACCATAAAGCAGTCACATTTAGTGGATAGTCAATGACCAGCTTGGAAAGAATATGCAATTTTTTCTTACATAGTAATGGGAAAATAAAGAGAGAAATTTTGAGACCATATTATTATGGGATGTTTCAGTGCTGGTCAGCTTTTATCATGTATGCCTAGCAGAGGAAGCTGAAAATTTCCTGCCAGAGATTTTTACTGTTACTTTTTTTTTTTTTTTTTGCTGACCTGTTGCTTCACACAATTAGATTGCACTCCTCGAAGACAGTGTTGTTGCATTCTGCTTGTAAGCAAAACCTTTCCCCCTGCTTATGTGGTTCAGACATTATTCATTTTGTTGAGAATACTTTGAGGTATAGAATGCTATTTCTTCAAAGCTGAAATAAATATTTCAATTAGGCTGAAGAAGTACTTTTAAACCAGCCTTTCTAAATAGCTGTGACATGGGCACGTTTCTAAAGCTTTTCTCACAGTGTCCTCAGTAGGCAAGACAAGATTCATGCAGAGATAATGAAATTGGCAGTGTATATCTGAATCTGTTATTTCTTTGGAAATATGTGCTCATATATTTTGGTATTTGAGTGGCAGGAGATGCAGCTATTTTGGCTCAACTGACAGTAAAAATGGAGCTGGAAAGAGTTGGCTCAGCAGTTAAAAGCACTTGCTTGCAAAACCTGATGGCCTCATTTCAGTTTCCCAGTACCCATGTACAGCCAGATGCATAAAGAGGCATGTGCATCTGGAGTTTGCATGCAGTGGCAGGAGGCTCTGTCATGCCCATTCATTCTCTCTCTCTTTCTTTCTTTCTCTCTCTCTTTCTCTTTCTTTCTTTCTTTCTTTCTTTCTTTCTTTCTTTCTTTCTTTCTTTCTTTCTTTCTTTCTTTCTATTTGAGAGAGACAGAGAAAGAGAGGAAGAGACAGGGAGAGAATGGGCATGCCAGGGCCTTTTCAGGCTCTGTGAATGAACTCCAGACGCATGTGCCCCCTTGTGCACATGTGCAACATTGCGTGCTTGTGTCACTTTTGCATCTGGCTAAATGTGGGACCTGGAGATTTGAACAAGCGTGTTCAGGCTTCGCAGGCAGGTACCTTAACCACTAATCCATCTCTTCAGCCCCTCTCTTTTTTTTGAGAGAGATACAGAGAGAGAGAGAGAGAGAGAGAGAGAATAGGTGCGCCAGTGGCCTCTCAGCTGCTATGGACGAACTCCAGATGTGTACGCTCCCTTGTGGGCAAGCGTGGCATTGTGCCCTTGCATCACTTTTTGCATCTGGCTAAATGTTGGACTTAGAGAATCAAACGGGCGGTCCTAGGCTTAGCAGGCAGGCACCTTAACCGCTAAGCCATATCTCCTACCCTCCCTCTCTTTTAAGTAAATAAATATTTGAAAGTAGAAAATTGCCAGATCCAATTTTCCTAAGTAATTGTTACTTTACATGCAGCTTAAAGAAACTCCCTGGCTGGAGAGATGGCTTAGCAGTTGAGCTGCTTGCCTGTGAAGCCTAATGACCTAGGTTTGATTCCCCAGTACCCAATGTAAGCCAGATGAATAAGGTGGTGGGTGCATGCACCTGGAGTTTGTTTGCAGTGGCTGGAGGCCCTGGTGCACTCATTTTTTCTCTAATAAAAAAATTAAAATATTTTTTTAAACAGAAAGAAACTCCCAAGTGAAGTGCATTTCTCTGTATCCTGAAACCTGTAAAGAAATTGTTAAAAGTCAAAAAATGACTTGGAAGTTAATATTTAAAATACTCATTCACAATAGTCAGCCTTAAAAGTGAAGGGGATTTGGACACGTACCATCACATGAATGAACCTTAAGGATATGATGCTAAGTGAACTCAGTGAGGCACAAACAGGCAAGCAGGCTTGACTTCCTTTGTAAGAGGATATGAAGTGCAGCCAAAGTCAGAAACCAAGTGGAATGGTGTGGCTGTTGTGGGCTGGAGGGAGGGGGACGAGGAGCAGAGGAGCGCTTGAATGGGTGTAGAGTTTCATTTTGCAAGATGGAAGGTTCTAGGGATTGGAGACCTGTACACTGAAAAATAGTTAAGATGGTAAATTTTATATGCGTTTTATTGAAAATTGAAAACTTAAAGAAATTTTTGTTTGTTTTTCTGAGATCAAGTCCACTCTGTAGCCCAAGCTGTCCCGAGTTCACTTGGTAGACCAGGCTACCTTTATGTTTAAGGAAACACTTCAAGTTTTTTCTGGAAAGATCCATTGAGTTCATAAGAAATGAAAGGGTGGCCGGGCGTGGTGGCACACACCTTTAATTCCAGCCCCTGGGAGGCAGAGGTAGACGGATTGCTGTGCGTTCGAGGCACAGGTAGGAGGATCACCATGAGTTCAAGGTCACCCTGAGACTACATAGTGAATTCCAGGTCAGCCTGAGTTAGAGTGAGACCCTACCTCAGAAAAAACAGGGCTAGAGACCTGGCTTAGTGGTTAAGGTGCCAGATACACAAAGTGACACAAGTGCACAAGGTCACACATGCACATAAGGTGGCACATGCATCTGGAGTTCGATCGCAGTGGCTGGAGGACCTGGCACAATTCTCTCTCTCACTGTCTCTCACTCTCTCTCTATCTCTTGCATTAAAAAAAAAAAAAAAAAGGCCAGTCTGTTGGGCTTGCCTCAAAAAAAATAAAATAAAATAAAGAGGGAAGAACATTTTGAGTACAGAGACCAGTATGTAAGGTCATATAAAAACATGGTTTTTGTTTTGTTTTGTTTTTTCAAATATTTTATTTATTTCCTTATTTTTTTGAGAGAGAGAGAGAGAGAGAATGGGCATCCCTGGGCCTCAAGCTACTGCAAACAGACTCCAGATCCATGTACCACCTTGTGTATCTAGCTTACATAGTGACTGGGGAAATCAAACCTGAGTCCTGAGACTTTACAGGCAAGTTCCTTAAGTGCTAAGCCATCTCTCCAGACCTTTGTTTTGGTTTTTTGAGTGTGTGCATGTGTGGTATGCTGTGATGTGTGTGCACAGATACATGTATACACGTGCATGCATGTGGAGGCCAGAGGAGACCATGGGTGTTCTTCACATTTTCCTGTGATTTCCTTGGTACAGAGTCTCTTACTGAACCTGAAGCTGCCATTTATAGTCAGACTGGCTAACCAGCCAGCCTCACTGACTCTCCTGTCCTGCTTCCCATAGCACTGGGCTTACAGCCATGCCTAGCTTTTTACTTGGGTGCTGAGATTCAAACTCAGACCCCCCGAGACCCTCATGCTTATATGACAAGCACTCTTCCACTGAGCCATCTCCCCAGCCCCTGCAATCATATTTTAAGAGATTGGACTGTAGACCTAAACTCTGTAGACATGAATTCAAGTTCTGCCATTCACTAGCAACCTCGTGCGTTTGTTTCCTTATCTCTGTTTCATAGGGTAGTTTTAACAACTAACTGTGTTACCTATTAGCTGCTTTCAGCAATAACTACTGTAGGGAAGGTGACTTAGTTCTGTTCCTCTGTTCAAAGATCAAGCATGTGTGACCTACATAACGGGTGAGAGAACCTTGACTTGTTTGGGCTCTGTTATGTGTAAGGGTTAGAGAACCATGGCTAGACTGGTGCTCAGGTGCTAATAATGATATCCAAGTTGAAGATTGATTGATTGATTGATTTGCAGAGAAACAGACTGAATGGGAGCACCTGGGCCTCCTGGCACCGCACACGAACTCTGCTTTGTGTATATGGCTTTACATGGGTACTGGGGATTTGAACTCAGGCTGGCAGGCTTTGCAAGCAAGCACCTTTAACCACTGAGCCATCTCTCTAGCCTTTGAAGAATTTTAAGTAGGGAAGTCAAGGGCATTTCCAGTGCTGTGGTTTGAACCCAGGGTCCTAGGCGTGCAAGGCAAGCATTTTACAATTGAAAGACATCTCCAGCCCTTGGTTTATTAATATAGGGTCTTACTATGTAGTCCAGGCTGGTGTGAACTCACCATTAGCTGGTGGTAACTTTGAACTAGTGATCCTTCTGCCTCAGCTTCCTAAGTGCAGGAATGGGCCACCATGCCCAGGCAAACACTTACTATAGAAAGATGATTCTAGGGCTGGAGAGATGGCTTAGTGGTTAAGGAGCCTGCCTGCTAAGCCTAAGATCCCGGTTCTAATCTCCAGGTCCCACATTTAGCCAGATACAAAGTGATGCAAGGGCACAATGCCGCACTTGACCACAAGGGGGCGCATGCATCTGGATTTCATTCGGAGCAGCTGAGAGGCTGCTGGAGCGCCCATCTCTATCTGTCTCCCTCTCCCTCTCTGTCTCTGTCTGTCTCTCTCTAAAAATAAATAAAATAATAAAAAATTAGAAAGATGGTTCTAGTGGCAGTGTGAAGGATGACTACAAGTTTGACATTGTCCAAATGAAGATGGAGAAGTCCTGAACAGAGAATTTGCTACAAGATTGGGAAAAATAGGCTGGGAGAAGCTTAGAAAATGAAATGTAGCCGGGCATGGTGGCACACGCCTTTAATCTCAGCCCTTGGGAGGCAGAGGTAGGAGGGTCGCTGAGAGTTCTAGGCCACCCTGAGACTACATAGTTAATTCCAGGTCAGTCTGGACCAGAGTGAGACCCTACCTTGAAAAACCAAAAAAAAAAAAAAAAAAAAAAAAATGTATAAAATCATTACTTGTATACATGTGAAGTTCAAATTTAATTTTTTAAAATATTTTAATTTATTTGAGAGAGAGAGATACAGAAATAGGCAGGTAGAGAGAGAGAGAGAATAGGCGCGCCACTGCAAACGACTCCAGATGCGTGCGCCCCCTTGTCCATCTGGCTTACGTGGGACCTGGAGAATTGAGCCTTGAACTGGGGTCCTTAGGCTTCACAGGCAAGAGTTTAACCACTAAGCCATCTCTCCAGCCCCAAATTTAATTTTTTAAACCCTAAGCTTCTATATTTTTATTTATTCAGGAGAGATAGAGTTGAGTTGAGTGTGGGTGTGGTGTGCGCGCACATGTATGTGTATGCCAGGGCCACTTGCCAGTGCAAATGAACTCCAGGTGCATGTGCCACTTTGTGCATCTAGCTTTATGTGGACACTGGGGAATCATACCCAGGCCAGTAAGCTCTGAAAGCAAGCACCTTTAATTGCTGAGCCATCTCCCCAGCCTGAAGGTTTCTTTTTGATATAGCTATCATTTTATTCTATACATTGTGTTAAAAGAATAGTTTGAGCTAAATATACCCTCTGTAGCTTAAGATACAGTTTTTTTCTTAAAGCTGTCATTGGTCTGAATATGTGTCTTTGCATATTTAAGATATTTCTGGGCTTACTGCTTTAATATGATATCTAGAGAGGCAGGATTCTTATTGGAAAACCTAAGTTTCATGTCCAGGCGACCTGAGTTCAATGAGCCAGTTAATGTCCAAGTTGGTGTTGCTGGCTCTCAGTTTCCTCACCTGTGGAATAGCAGGAATAAAGCCTGCAGGATGGTTACGTGTTGTTACCCCTACAGCTACTTGTTCACTGCCAGCCCCGCCTTCATGGGCAGCTGTTACTATAATGGCACTGATGGTTCTGGCAGGGAGAGGACAGGGAGGCTACCTGGGTCACCTCATTTAGGCTGTGTTGCTCCTAGGATTGTTTTTAAATTCAAGAAGGAAGAAAATCTGAAAATGTCTAAAGGAAACCACTTTTTACAAACATTTATTTTTTAAAATGTATTTATGTATTTGAGAGCAACAGATAGAGAAAGATGCAGAGAGAAAGAGAGAGAGAGAAAGAGAATGGGTGCACCAGGACCTCCAGCCACTACAAACGAACTCCAGGTGCATGTGCCCCCTTGTACATCTGGCTTACGTGGGTCCTGGGGGATCAAGCCTCGAACCAGAGTCCTTAGACTTCACAGGCAAGCATTTAACCACTAAGCCATCTTTCCAGCTCACAAACATTATTTTTAGGTGACATAATTTGCCTATATAGTTAGAAATGTCAAGTTAGGTTCAGTGTGTTAAAATGTTAGTTTTATAAAAATTGCTAAAAAAAAAAAAAAAAATTGCTTCAACTTCCTAATCAAATTTTATTTAATTTTATGTGGACAAAGCTTCCCATCCTTGTCCTTCTATTGTGTGTGTGTGTGCATATACAGGTGCACATATGTACTTGTGAAGACCGGAAGTCAGCAGTGATATCTTACTCTATGGCTCTCCACCTTAGTCCTTGAGAGAAGGTCTCCTGCTGAGCCTAGAGTCCATCAGTCTGGCTAGACTAGCTAACCAGTGTGCCTCATGTCTTCTGTCTCTCCTTGCCCAGTGCTGGAGTGACCACCATGTTCATCATCTCTTCATTTGGGGGCTGAGACCCACTCTCAGCTTAATTGCTTGCATGTTTATTGTTAAACTTTGAAATCAGAAAAAATCACTTGGACCCAGGCAGCCACTTGACGTCCTGGCCCCGTCTCTGCACATTTGTCTCATCTCCTGTGATGTCCTTGTCCAGCTACGGACTCATGATTTCCCGTGCTCATCGCCTCTGTCCTTACCCCACCCGTGGACTCAGCTTCCTCCCAGACAACTCTCCCTCAAGAGCTGACAGATTGCTTGTGTTCAGTATGTTCAAGATGCAGTTTTTTAGCTGAGCGTGGCACTTGAAGTTTTCTCTTCCTTCAGCACCTGTCAGTTCCATTCGTGTGTTGAGCTTACATTCTGATGTCTCTCAACTCTCCCTTCTTCTTCGTCCCATGGCTGCTTTCTTGGCTTAGCTTCTCATTATCTGGCCTTTAACTGAACTGGTGCTTGCACTGGTCTCTCTGCCTGCAGCCTCCACTTTGTCCCATGTGCTGTCACTGTTGTCTTTGATGCCCCTGGATGGCTTTCCAGTTCTCAGTAACCGAGTTCAAATTGGCAGGGCCAGCTTTACAGCTCTCTGGAATCTAGTTCCTGCGACTGGCCAGCCTGATGACCTGCTGCTGTCCCTTTTCTAACTGTCCTCATCATTCTTGCCCCGTTATTTCCAGCTTCCTGAATGCCACTGACTTTATCTCTTTGCATTTCTACCTGCTGTGCCTACTTGTTCTTTTTCACTTGTCTAGCTAGCAGACAGCAACCTGTCCATTAACCAGAAACATGCGTCCAGTAGGACCCATCTCAGACGTGTGTGAAACTTTCCATTCCCTCCTCAGCAGAGGTTAGTGCCTCTTTGTGCTGTAACTGTCATGCACATGTTTCTCTGGTAGATTGAAGTGTTTATGTATCTTCTTGCTTTTTTAAACTTATTTTTTGGTTTTTCAAGGTAGGGTTTTGCTTTAGCTCAGGCTGATCTGGAAATCACTGTGTAGTCTCAGGGTGGCCTTGAACTCATGGCTGTCCTCCTACCTTTGCTTCCTGAGTGCTGGGATTAAGGGCGTGCGCCACCATGCCCAGCTGTATCTTCTTTCTATAGCAGACATTCTTTGAGGGCAGGAACCATAACTTCTCATCGGTTGTCCCTACCATGTACTATAGTAACTGTGCTACATGAAGACATGGAACATGGTTTGGAGAGATGGCTTAGCAGTAAAGGTGCTTGCCTGTGAAGACCAAGAACTCATGTTTGAATCTCTAGGTCTCACATAAGCGAGATGCAGAGTGACACAAGTATGCAACATCACACATGCACACCAGGGGGTGCATGTGTCTGGAGCTCGCTCATAGTGGCTGAAGGCCCTGGTGTGCCCATTCTCTCCTTCTCTCTCTCTTTCAAAAAAAGAAGAAAAAAGACATGAAACCTGTTGAACACATATGTAAATCAGGGTATCATGGCATAGGTTCAGTCCTGTGTGTTGTGTATTGGTTCAGGAACCTTACTCCTTGGTCCATAGCTTCTCTTGAAAATGCTTTAAGTAGACATGATTATAGTGATCTTAACTTGTTTCTTAAGAACTGAGCTTTAGAAATATACATTTATGGGGGAATAATTAGGTGTGAATTTATAATTCCACTATTTCATTTATTCATTTATAATTCATATGATATGTATGAATTACACTTTGCTGAACATTAGTTCATCATTACCCAAGTTAATTCTGTAGAATGAATGTAATAGGTATTACTGAAAATGAGGTTCTGTAATCAAAGGCTTTTGGGTCCCTGGGGTTAACAAATGTAAACTAATTTGAGTTCTCTGAGCCTTTAATATGCCAGTGTCATTGTGACTCTTACTTGTTCATTTTCATGAGATTAGTGTTCCGTGGAACACGCCTTGGGAAGTGTGCCCCACTCTGTGGGTTCACGTCACCAATTAAGATACATATGTACTGTCACGGGCTGTCTTGTCGTCCCTGAGCTCGTGTGTATTGTGGACCGTCACGGGCTGTCTTGTCGTCCCTGAGCTCGTGTGTATTGTGGACTGTCACGGGCTGTCTTGTCGTCCCTGAGCTTGTGTGTATTGTGGACCCCACGACGGGCTGTCTTGTCGCCCCTGAGCTCGTGTGTATTGTGGACCGTCACGGGCTGTCTTGTCGTCCCTGAGCTGTCGTGTGTATTGTGGACCGGCTCCACGGGCTGTCTTGTCGCCCCTGAGCTCGTGTGTATTGTGGACCCCACCGTCATCCCTGAGCCACGGGGGCTGTCTTGTCGTCCCTGAGCTCGTGTGTATTGTGGACCGTCACGGGCTGTCTTGTCGTCCCTGAGCTCGTGTGTATTGTGGACCGTCACGGGCTGTCTTGTCGTCCCTGAGCTCGTGTGTATTGTGGACCGTCACGGGCTGTCTTGTCGTCCCTGAGCTCGTGTGTATATTGGACCGTCACGGGCTGTCTTCTCGTCCCTGAGCTCGTGTGTATTGTGGACCGTCACGGGCTGTCTTGTCGTCCCTGAGCTCGTGTGTATTGTGGACCGTCACGGGCTGTCTTGTCGTCCCTGAGCTCGTGTGTATTGTGGGCTGATTTCTGAAATAGTCTCAGCAGCTGGCAGATCACATCCCAGCTCTGCTGTCATAGCTCTGCTGTTGTCACCTGTTCTTTGAGTCCTGTCTCGATAAAGACCCTGTGACAAGTCTCTCACAGAGCCCAGCCCGTCTTCCTTTCCCTTCACAGCCCCTTCTCACCGGCACTTACGTAGTAGTCCGCTGCCGTTTTGTGTGTGTCATGTCTGTAGAGCAGAAATCTCTGTGCTCCGGGCATGGTGGCGCACGCCTTTAATCCCAGCACTTGGGAGGCAGAGGAAGGAGGATCGCCGTGAGTTCGAGGCCACCCTGAGACTACATAGTTAATTCCAGGTCAGCCTGGGCCAGAGTGAGACCCTACCTCGAAAAAAAAAAAAAAAAAAAAAAAAAATCTCTGTGCTCTCTAACACGACTTGTGTATGAGTGTGGCCACATATGTGCCACAATTTGTATGTGTAGGTCAGAGGTCAACCTTCAGGTGTGAGTCTTTGCCTTCTACCTCCCCTGAGATAGGGTCCAGATTGATCACTGCTGCTTTTGCCAGGCTAGCTGGCACCCAAGCTTCTGGCAGATTCTGCTATCTGCGTCCTTTCTCACCTGCAGGTGTGGCTAGAATCCTAGCAAACACCTGCCATAGCACCCCGGCTCCAGGCTTGGGTACTCATGCCTGCCTAGCAAGCACTTTATCCTCAAGCCATCTCCCCAGCCCCATGTCCTCTTTTGTAAAAATATTTTATGTATTTCTTTGAGAGAGAGGAAAGAAGAAAGTGGGAGAGAGAAAGAGAATGGGCACACCAGGACCTCCAGCCACTGCAAATGAACTCCAGATGCATGTGCCCCTTTGTGCATCTGGCTTATGTGGGTCATGGGGAATTGAACCTGGGTCCTTAGGCTTCAAAGGCAAATACCTTAACTGCTGAGCCATTTCTCCAACCCCACCCACCCCGTGTCCTTTGTTTGTTTGTTTGTTTGTTTGTTTGTTTGTTTTTGTTTTTCGAGGTAGGGTCTCACTCTGGCCCAGGCTGACCTAGAATTAATTATGTAGTCTCAGGGTGGCCTCAAACTCACGACAATCCTCCTACCTCTGCCTCCTGAGTGTTGTGATTAAAGGCATGTGCCACCACGCCCAGCCCCCCTTTTTTTAATAAGCATGAATCAAGGTGTTTTTAGCCATAAATAACAGAAAAGTATATTCAAATTTGCCTACAGGGCTGGAAAGATGGCTTAGTGGTTAAGATGCTTCTCTACAATGCCAAAGGACACAGGTTCAATTCCCCAGGACCCACATAAACCATATGCACATGGTGGCACAAGAGTCTAGAATTCATTTGCAGAGGCTGAAGGCCTTGACGTGTCCATTCTCTCTCTCTCTCTCTCTCTCTCTCAAATAAATAAATAAATAAATAAATAAAAATAAACTTTAAAAAATTGGCCTATAGAATAGGAATTTATTATCTGGTGTACTAAGAAGATTGAAGAGAGGATTCTCAAGTTTGATTAATCACACTACACATTGATACAAGAAATCCATGCTGGCTTCATTGTGCTCTCTGGTGGGTAATCTGAGACCAGGCTTCCAGATGCCCCTGCAAGTTTCTACCCTTTGCCCTGCTCTTCATGGTGGTTTGAAAGGTTGACCCTAGACCAGCTGTACAACTTTTTATCCCAGTCTTAAACACTCTGTGTCTGTAGTAGATACAGTTTTTCAAGGCGTTGTGCAAGCCAGCCAACCTGGAAAAGCTTTTTTCCCAGAACTAGACCCTGGATGCTGTGCCCACTGGAGGCAGAGTGTCAAAGTAATGTACATTGTTTTATAAATTTAGTATTTCAATTTGAATAGCGTCTTTGACTACTGTACATTTGATAGATGTTTAACAAAATTAGCCCTGTTAGTTGAGTGCTCTTGTTTAAAGGACAGTTCCTGTTTGACCAAGGGCATGTGCAAATTTAGAGGCTCATCAGATCCAGGTATATGGCCTGATCTAGATTCTCCAGTGGTTATAACCATAATATTGTAATTCTTCATAACTAGTACTAGTTATGAAGTACTTTATTTTGTTTAATTTCACTTTCTTCTTATATTTTTTTAATTTTATTTTTATTTGTGAGAGAAAAAGAGGGAGGAAGGGAGAGAGAGAGAGAGAGAAAATGGGCATACCAGGCTCTCCAGCTGCTGCAAATGAAGTCCAGATGCATGTGCCACCGTGTGCATCTTGCTTATGTGGGTCCTGGGGTATTGAACCCGAGTCCTTTGGCTTTGCAGGCAAGTGCCTTAACCACTAAGGCATCTCTCCAGCCCTGATTTCATTCTTTATTTGTGTGTGAGAGTGCAGTGTGAGTGTGCCATGGTGCATGTGTAGAGGTCAGAAGACAACCTTTGGGTTGGTCCTTCCTTGTCTACTTCATTTGGCCAGAGTTTCATCTTCTAGATTCTTGCTCTGCTGTTCTTAACTGCATCACCAAGAGGGTCTGGAAATTGTCCTGTCCTCTTCACCTCTATCTGGCAGTGTCACTGTGCTGCAATGACAGAAGCCTGCTATGGCCTCCAGTTTTTGTTTTTCTTTTTTTAAGACAGAGAGAATTGGCATGCCAAGGCCTCAGCCACTACAGTCAAACTCCAGGCGCTTGTACCACCTAGTGGGCATTTCCGACCTTGTACTTGGTTCACTTTTATGTGTCTGGCTAATGTGGGATCTGGAGAGTCAAACATGTGTCCTTAGGCTTCACAGGCAAATGCCTTAACTGCTAAGCCATCTCTCCAGCCCACCTCTAGCTTTTTATGTGGGGACTGGGGATCAAACTTGGGGACTCCAGATTGATTGTGCAACACTTTATCTGCTGAGCCATCTCACTAGCCCTTAGATACAAAACAAACTCAACTTTAAATTTTGTTAGTTTTCATCTTTTTAAAGCTATTAACATTTTCTTTTGGAATAATCTCTTAACACTTCAGTTAACTAAAATATGTAGTTTGGTAGGAGTCATTGTCTAATCATTAGCAGCACTAAACACAAAACTGGAGGACAGATTGTTCAGTGAGTTTTAGGGACAACTGGATCTCCTCTGAGACAAATGGAAATAAGAGTGCTACCTCACACCATTTCCAAAATTAAACAGGTTTTTTTTTTTTTTTAAAAAAGAGTAAAACATTTAAAGGAATACTCTACAAATAAGATTGGTCTAATATTGGAGACTGGGGAAATGGCTCAGCAGTTAAAAATGCTTGCAAAGCTGGCCAGCCTGTGTTGGTGCAGATTTAATTCCCCAGTACCCATGTAAAGCCAGATGCACAAAGTGATGCATTCATCTGGAGTTTATTTGCAGTGGCTAGAGATCCTGACATGACCATTCAGTCTCTTTCTCTCAGCTCACAAATTATATATATATATTTGAAAAAGATTCGTATAAAATTGGATAAGAGAGACTTTTCTTTTTTCAAAAGATATTTATTTATTTATTTATTTATTTATTTATTTATTTATTTATTTATTTGAGAGAGAGGAGTGAGTTTGGGCACACCAGGGCCTCCTGCCACTGTAAACAAACTCCAGATATGTACACCACTTTGTGTGCCTGGCTTTATGTGGACACTGAGGAAATTGAACCCAGGCAGTCATTCTCTGCCAGCAAACACGTTAACCATCACAACACTCCTCCAGACCAAGAGAAGCTTTTCTGAGCAAGATAAAGATCCTAAAAGCCAGCTGGGTGCAGTGGCACATGCCTTTAATCCAAGCACCCGGGAGGCAGAAGTAGGAAAATCACCGTGAGTCCAAGGCCACCCTGAGACTACATAGTGAGTTCTAGGTCAGCCTGAGTTAGAGACCCTACCTCAAAAAACAAAAACAAATGAAAAACAACAACAACAAAAGACCCTAGAAGCCACAGAGGAAAATATTGATATGATTTATAATAAATGTTTCATTTGCTCTGTGATAGTGGAGGAATGTGTAGGTTTGGGGGCATATGAGGAAATCTATATCATTTAATGTACATATATAGACTTAAAAGTATATAGAAAAATCTTTTGCTCAATTTGCTATGAGCCTCAAACTGCTCTGAAAAATAAAGTTTTTTAAAAAAAGAATATACAAGTATCTGTATTGTGCCCACACAGAAATTACTTCAGTAATAGCAAGTTTCAAAGTATTACATAAGGAATAATACCTATTCTGAAATGTTGTCTATATTGACTAGTGCCTGAATGGAGAGCAAAAGGAAAGGGCTTCTCAGAAGGTGTACCAGAAGAGCCATTGCTAGGAGAGGGCCACAGTAGGCAAGGAGAACTGCACTTAAATGCTCCCGTGTTAGTTGTCTTTTTAAAAAATATTTTATTTATTTAGAGAGGGAGAGAAGCAGATAGAGATAGAGAATGGGTGCACCAGGACCTCCAGCCACTGCAAAAGAACTCTAGATGCATGTGCCACCTTGCGCATCTGGTTTATGTGGGTTCTGGGGAATCGAACCTGGGTCCTTATGCTTCACAGGCAAGCACCTTAATGACTAAGCCACACTCCAGCCCCAGTTAAGTCTTTTATTTTTTAAAATATTTTTATTTTATTTATTTGCAAGTAGAGAGTGATAGACAGAGAGAGAGAGAGAGAGAGAATGGACACGTCAGGGCCTCCAGCCGCTGCAAACAAAGTCCACACACGTGTTCCACTTTGTGCATCTGCTTTTACATGGGTAATCAAATGCTGGTCGTTAGGCTTTGTAGGAAGTACCTTAACTGCTAAGCCATCTCCCCAGTTGAGTCTTTTAAAACAAGAATGGTTGTGCATGGTGACACACGCCTTTAAACCCAGCATTTGGGAGGCTGAGGTCAGAAGATTGCTGTGAGTTCAAGGCCAGCCTGAGACTACATCAGCCTGGGCTAGCACAAGACCCTACCTCAAACAAACAAAAACAACAACAACAAAAAAAAACACAATGTACTCAGCGATTAATCTTTTGAGAATATAGTCATATATTACTTATATTGGGAAAAATTAAAATAATTATAGCTGGAAATAGTGTCTCCCATGTAATCCTAACACTCGAGAGGTGGAAGCAGGAAGTCTCCCATGAGTTCCAGGTCAGCCCAAATTAAACTGTCTCCAAAAAAAGAGAGAGATTTATGTTCATTATATAGAAAGCTTAAAACATATATTGTATAATTCAAAGATAACATTCTAAATTTCGTTCATTTTCTTGCTGTGTTTTGTTGTTTGCTTGTATTATGGTTGTAGATGGACTGTCACTGAATTTTGTTTTTTTCTCCAACTTTTTCAAAACAACTTTATATTCTGCAAGAAATTTTCAGTGACTTTAGAAAAACTTTGAACACTTGTCCTTTGCCTGCACAACAGGCGCATCATACTACAAGATATTGATTAGCCCTGGTGTTGGTGGTGCACGCCTTTAATCCCAGTACTCGGGAGGCAGAGGTAGGAGGATTGCTGTGAGTTTAAGGCCACCCTGAAACTACGTAGTGAATTCCAGGTCAGCCTTGGCTTGAGTGAGACCCTATCTCGAAAAAACAAACAAAGATATTGATTAGACATTGATCTAATGTTGCGAATTACAGTGCTTCCTACAAAAAAAAAAAAAAAAAAAAATCTGCTCCAGTGCAGGCAGCTTGAGCGGATCTTTCTGTTTCTCCTCAGAATAGGCAGTTCCTCCAGGCAGTGAATTAGCCCTTTAGAAACATAAATTTGTTTCTCTACTCTGAGTGGGTAATAGGTGGCCTGGAATGCATTCAAAGAAGCACTGTGTGGGCCCCTCAAATCCAGAGATGAAATCCTGTTTTTACTAATTATAGCAGTTTTGTTGTTGCAGCTGCTGCCACTTGTTTGGAGTTACTAGATTTTAAAAATGATTGCTTGCTTTAGTCACATTTGGGAATTGATTTATTACAGTATATGGTTGGTTCTGGTCTGCATTCTAGAAATCTAGCATAGTTTGGTTGTTAAAGGAATCCTATGTAGATTAGCTTTTGAAAATATAAGGTATTGCCCAAAGTGCTTTCAACGTGGGCTTTTACATTTCTAAATACAGACACAATAAAATATTTTACTCAGAAACTAGATATTTTTCCATATGTCAATGTCACGTATTTTAGCTGGTTTTGCAGAAATAAGATTTTTGTTTAGATCTGTATTTCTCAAAAATTTGGTACCCACCACCAACAGGGCCACCTGGGAACATGTTATTTGGGCAAGCTCTTTGTGGTGGAGTGCTTTCTGGTTGGAGAAGCCCCATGTTACTGCTGCGCCCCAATCCCTGCACAAGGTCCAGAGAGGAGCTGCAACAACCCTTTTGTAACAAGCTCTGTAGGTCATCCTGCTGTCTGCCCTTTGGGAACGAGTGGCTAAAAATCTCAGTTCTTGCTTTTTTTTTTTTTTTTTCCAAGAGAAAAATGGAGAAAGAGGTATTGAAGGAGAGAGAATGGATGCACCAGGGCCTCCTGCCACTGCAAACCAACTCCAGATGCATTCACTTTGTGAATCTGGCTTTATGTGGGTATTGGGTCATTAGGCTTTGCAGGCAAGCACCTTCTCCATTGAGCCATGGCTCCAGCCCCCTCAGTTCTTACTCTTAATGCTCTGGTTTGATTTAATTCTAAGGGGTATCTTAGGAACGATAGCACTATTATGTCTGTAACCGTGTACTTTTAAAAAGCAAAAAGTGACGGCAAGGCAGCCTGACCAGCTGTGCTACATTCACTGTGGTAAACGGTGAAAGCACTCCTTTTTTTAATTTAATTTTTTTTTATTTACTAGAGAGAGAGAGAATGGGTGAGCCAGGATCTCTAGCTACTGCAAATGAATTCCAGATGCATGTGCCACTTTGTGCATCTGGCTTACGTGGGTTCTGGGGAATCGAACCTGGGTTCTTAGGCTTCACAGGCAAGTGCCTCAATCACTAAGCCATCTCTCCAGCCCCAGGAACTTCTTTGACAGCATCGTTTGGATTGTGCCTCGCTGTATCACCAAGATATTTGCCATGACAACTCATGAATGAGTACTTTACATTTAAAATACATAAGAAGGCTGGAGAGATGGCTTAGTGGTTGAGGCACTTGTCTGTGCAGCCTAAGGACCCAGGTTCAATTCCCCAGTACCCACGTAAGCCAGATGCACAAGGTGGCGCATGCATCTGGAGTTCATTTGCAGTGGCTGGAGGCCCTGGCAACCCATTCTCTCTCTCTCTCTCTCTCTCATAAATTAAAAATAAAATATTTAAAAAGAAAATATATTAGCCGGGCGTGGTGGCTCACGCCTTTAATCCCAGCACTCGGGAGGCAGAGGTGGGAGGATTGCCGTGAGTTTGAGGCCACCCTGAAAATACAGAGTGAATTCCAGGTCAGCCTGAACTAGAGTGAGGCTGGTAAATAATTACAAGGAGACACATAGTATCTGAAAGACATTCATTATATAATCCAGATATATGTTCCCTAAGTTTTGGCTTATCTTATATAATTATTAACTTTAGGGAAAACACTTGGTTATTTTTAGAATATTTTCAGTCTGCTAATAAATGTGTTAGTGAGTAGAGTATTCCTAACCTGCTGTTTCTTTATGCATTTCCACATACACGTTTTCCACTTTTTAAGCTGAAAATGTATCAGTTTTAAGATGCATAAAACATACCTAAAATTGAGCTGGAGAGATGGCGCATCAGTAAGGCACTTGCCTGCAAAGTCTAAGACCTTGAGTTTGATTCCCTAGAACCCATGTAAAGCCAGATGCCCAGGGTGACGCATGTATCTGGAGTTTGTTTGCAGTGGCTGAAGGCCCTGGCATGCCCATTCTCTCTCTTTCTCTCTCCCTCTTTCTCATACTCTCTCAAATGAATACTTTTTTTTTTTTTTTTTTTTTTTTCGAGGTAGGGTCTCACTCTAGCCCAGGCTGACCTGGAATTCAATTCACTATGTAGTGTCAGGGTGGCCTCTAACTCTCGGCCATCCTCCTACCTCTGCCTTCCGAGTGCTGGGATTAAAGGCGTGCACCACACCTATCTAATACATGCCTAAATGCCTAAAATTGACTATAGGTAGATTTTTTTCTTCTTTGAGAGTGTAACATATAAAGTGTGCAAAATTCCTCTTAATGAACTTTCTCTGAGTAAATGGTATATTGTTCCATTATTGACTATTAGTGAAATAGGTTAAAATATTTTAAGTCTACAAGAAACAACCATAGGGCATGTATTTTGGAAAGACTGGAATTAGAAGTGATACCAAAATTGAATGGAATTTTGAAGAAATGTAGGTATTTGTGAATTTTCAAATGCTGTCTCTAAGTAAGTTGAGGTGGAGGTTAATTGAGGTAGAGGAAAGCCTGAAAAGTAGACTGTGTGGAAAGGGTGGCACGTCTTACTCATTTCTCTGTATGGAACAGGAAGAAAACATGTTCAAAAAATCTTCCAACTGCTTGAATGGTTCATAGTCATCTTCAAACTGGAGAAGTTAGTTTTCAGTGCAATATTTGATATTTTTTCAACATAGACCTATGTCAAATAAGCATGTCTTAGCAAACCATTTTACTTATTTTGATTCTCTCTAGTTGTCTGAAGGAAGCCAAAAGCATGCGATCTTACAGAAGAACATCGAGAAAGCAAAAATTGGCCGGCAAGAGACAGTAAGTTTGTGCCTGTAGATTCCTCTGTGTGTGTGTGTGTGTGTGTGTGTGTGTGTGTTACATAAAGAACACTGGAATAGGTTAGACTTTCTTGCTATAGCAAGTTCAAATTGTGTCAGACAGTTTTGATCCTCTGCCACTGAGTGTTGCTTGCAAAAGTATAAATATTTTCTCTATGATAATATAATCAACTTTGAGTTCATCCAAGAATAATCAGTAACCTCTCGTCCGCTTATGAGCATTCCATTTTGCATATTTATTCTCATCTAGTTATTCAGGAGATAATATAAAATATGCTTGTATGGCTGGAGAGATGGCTTAGCAGTTAAGGTGCTTGCCTGCAGAGCCTAAGGACCTAGGTTTGATTCCCCACTACCCACATTAGCCAGATTCACAAGATGGTACATGTATCTGGAGTTCATTTGCAGTGACTGGAAGCCTTGGCTCACACATTCTCTCTATATATGCCTCTTCCTCGTTCTTTCTCCCTCCATCCCCCCTCTCTCAAATAAATAAATAAAATATGTTTTTTAAAAAACATGCTTGTGATTTCAGAAAAAGATGAGAATTGAGCTCCCTTTCATATTGTGCACATATGTGATAGAGTCATCCCACAGTAGCCACACAAGAACTCCAGGACCTTCTATGTACAAAATCTGGATGTGCAAGTCCTTGTGTAAAGTGTTATTTATTGGCATATAGCTTATATATATCCTCTTGTGTACTTTAAATTATAATTCCTAATACAATATAAATTCTGTATAAATATTTGTTATGTTATGATTTTAGAGAATGATGACAATCAGAAGTGAACAAATTTAGTACAGATGTAAATTGTTTCATTTCGAGCCAGACTCCCCCACTCTAGCCCAAACTGACATGGAACCTATTCTGTAGCCAAGGCTAGCCTCAAACTCTAACCTCAGCCTCACAAGTGCTGGGATTATATGCATGCACCACAATGCCCCATGTGTGTTTGTTTTTGAATATGTTTGATTGGTCTGTGTGGGTCCGAATCTGCGCATGTTGGGTCCATAGAGGCCAGAGCTGACCATATAGATGCACTGTGTCAAAGAAACGTGTTTGTGGAATCTAGTACCTTACTACACACAAGAGTGTGCTTGGCCTAACTATACACAAAATATCCTACATACAGGATGAGCGAGCAGCACTAGCAAAAGAACTTTCTTCATTTCGGGAACAAAGGGAACAACTTAAGGCCGAAGTAGAAAAATACAAAGAATGTGACCCACAGGCTGTGGAGGAGATCCGTAAGTTTGCACTACAATTTGAGTGTCTATGGCTTGGGCGTGGAAGAGACTTTACCTTTCTTCCTGCGCGTGAGGAGATATACCTTCTTGAAGGAATTTTCTCTTCTGAGTGCTCACCTATGGAGTTATAGCATAGTACAAAAATATTACCCAAATATTTCCACTAAAGAGACTTCATGTTAAGCCTTGAATAGTAAAATCTTCAAATTATATGCATTAAAAAGCAGATGGGTAAGAGCCAGGCGTGGTGGTGCACGCCTTTAATCCCAGCACTTGGGAGGCAGAGGTAGGAGAATCACCGTGAGTTTGAGGCCACCCTGAGACTACATAGTGAATTACAGGTCAGCCTGAGCTAGAGTGAGACCCTACCTTGAAATACCACACACACACACAAAAAAGTAGATGGATGGAGGCCAACCTGAGCTAAGAGTGAGTTCCGGTTCAGCAGCCAGTGCTAGGTAAGACCCTGCCTCAAACAAACAAACAAACAAACAAAAAACTCTGGCATGGTGGTGCACGCCTTTAATCTCAGCACTTGGGAAGCTGAGGAAGGAGGATTCCATTGAGTTTGAGGCCAGCTTGGAGCTACAGAGTTCCAAGACTGTCTGAGCTAGAGACTGAAATTCTACCTCAGAAAGAGAAAGGAAGGGAGGGAGGGAGGGAGGGAGGGAGAGGAAGGAAGGAAGGGGGAGAGAGATAAACAGCTGACTGCAATAATTTTTATAAGTTTCTGTGGGGTAGGTTTTTTTTTTTTCTTTTAATTTTTTCAAGGTAATGTCTTGCTCTAACCCAGGCTGACCTGGAATTCACTCTGTAGTCTCAGGCTGACTGTGAACTCACAGTGATCCTATTTCTGCCTCAGGAGTGCTGGGATTAAAGGCGTGCACCACCACGCCCAGCTGGCCTGGAACTTTTAGTCCTCTCACCTGCGCTTCTCAAGAAGCCACCACACCAGGCTTAGATTCAAGCTTTTTTGTGGGAGCTATTCTCTACTATTGGTTTTATCTGATCTTATTCAAATAATGATCAGAGTGACAGTAATTAAAATTTATTTTAAAAATAAAGCTATTGTGAGGCTGGAGAGATGGCTTAGCGGTTAAGCGCTGGCCTGTGAAGCCTAAGGACCCCGGGTTCAAGGCTCAATTCCCCAGGACCCACGTAAGCCAGATGCACAAGGGGGCACATGCATCTGAAGTTCATTTGCAGTGGCTGGAGGCCCTGGCACGCCCATTCTCTCTATATCTCTCTCTCTCTCTGCCTTTCTCTCTGTGTCTGTTGCTCTCAAATAAATAAATAAAAATAAACAAAAAATATTTTAAAAAATAAAGCTATTGCTTTTACTACTCAGTTCCTGGATATTTGTAATCTTGCTAATGGTTGCTACCGATATCAGTTATTCAATTGGAATGGTGAAATATAAATAATCCTTACAGATATTATTGAAAAATAATTATGAGATAATATGTAACCATTCCTATATAAACACAGGGTTAAAATTGTCTTCCAAAACAAACTATGATGGGTTTGGATAAGCCAGAGTGTTGTGATATGGGTGTGATAGCCATGTTAAAACCCAAATCCTATTACAATCAATTTGTGAAACTCATAATCCTTTAATCTAGTGTAATCTGTCCTGAATGATTATGATAGCTGAAATCCTATCAAAAAGTACATTTCAAAAACAATAATTTGAGCCGGTCATGGTGGTGCATGCCTTTAATCCCAGCACTTGTGAGGCAGAGATAGGAGGATTGCCTTGAGTTCGAGTTCGAGGCCACCCTGAGACTACACAGTGAATTCTAGGTCAGCCTGGGCTAGAGTGAGACCCTACCTCGAAAAACCAACTTTTATATATAGAGAGAGAGCAGTGGAAGCTTTCAATAGGCCTGAGAGAATACTAAAGAATTACCATCATCTATACATCTCTTGGCATCCCTGAACAAGTATAAAAGCTTCTCCTGCCGGGCGTGGTGGCGCATGCCTTTAATCCCAGCACTCGGGAGGCAGAGGTAGGAGGATCGCCGTGAGTTCGAGGCCACCCTGAGACTACATAGTGAATTCCAGGTCAGCCTGGACCAAAGTGAGACCCTACCTCGCAAAACCAAAAAAAAAAACCTTCTCCTGGGCTAGAGAAATGGCTTAGTGGTTAAGGCACTTGCCTGCAAAGCCAAAGGACCCAGGTGCCATTCCCCAGATGTACAATGTAAGCCAGAGACACAATGTGGCACATGCATCTGGAGTTTGTTTATAATGGCTGGAGGCCCTGGCAAGCCCATATTCTCTCTGTGTGTCTCTATCTATCTATCTGTCTATCTATCTATCTATCTATCTATCTATCTATCTATCTATCTATCTTAAATGAATAAATAAACACAAAATATTTAAAAATTTTTAAAAAGCTTCTCTTTATTGGACTTGGCCTGAAAGGTGCCAGGAGTCTTGCAGTCCCCTCCCTCAACATTGCTTGCTGAAACAATTACTAGCACAAACTTGAACTTCACAGCTGTCATAGGTATGAAAAGCAGCTGAAGCCAAGAGTTCACGAGTTTAAAAATTTTAATAAAAGATACTGAAGATGACTATGGATGCCTTAAAAGTCACATCCTGAACATCTAGATTCTACGTCCACGGGTAGGAATGTGAGGAAATTTATGTTCTTAAAACACCTGAGAAGGTTCTGCCTCTCTCTGACCTTAGTGCTCTATGCAAGCAGGAAGTGAAGAGGCAGCCTTGACCACCTGAGTGCTGGTGTCATGGCTCAACACATACATAGGACTCCCTGGCAAAGGGGCAGAGCCTTTTGGTGAAGAAAGCCTCTTACAAAGAGACTAAGTCCACATGGTTAAGGAAAGTTGTTCCATTAGTAGCTGACCACTGACTTGACCAAGTGAAGATTCCTGTGGTCACATAGGCAAAGAACACAGATTCTACAGGGCTTGTTCAGAGAATCACAAAGCCAGCAAATGGAGACAGCTACACATACCTCAGGACGGGGCAAAAACCTGACGTCCAGCATGGCCATGCTTCACTATTTTAATGTCAAGTTCTGCAACATAAAATTACAAGACATGCAAACAAATGAATGTGCCTTGAACTGCAATAAAAACAGTGCACAGAAACTATTCCTGAGGAAGCCCAAGTGTTTCATTTACTAGGCCAGAATTTTTTTAAAACCCTGTTATCATTTTGACAGGGTCTTATGTAGACCAGATGGGCCTTGAATTCTTTTCTTGTTTGTTTTATTTTTATTTATTTATTTGAGAGAGGGAAAGAGCCAGAGTGAGAGAGAGAGAAAGAGAGAGAGAGAGAGAGAATAGGTGTCCCAGGGCTTCTAAACCACTGCAAAATGAACTCCAGGTGCATGCACCCCCTTGTGCATCTGGCTTATGTGGGTACTGGGGAATTGAACCGAGGTCCTTTGGCTTTGCAGGCAAGCGCCTTAACTGCTAAACCATCTCTCCAGCCCCTAAGCCAGAAATTTTTTAAGACATGATGACAATATTTTATTAGAGAATATGAATAAAAAGATTTAAGTTTGTTGGAAACCAAATGAAATTCTGAAGATTTTAAAAGTACAGTAACTAAAATGAAAACTTTGCAAATGGGCTAAGCAGTGATTTATATCAGCAGGAGCAAGAACCAGCACACTTGATAGTAGATGATTAGACAATCCAAAGAACAGAGAGGGAAAAAAGAATGAAGAAGCAATTGTCTCAGAAACATGGGAGAGCACTAAACCCATGAACACATTCATGATACAAATTCAAGAGGTGGAGCTGGAGCGATGGCTTAGTGGTTAAGGCGCATGCCTGTGAAGCCCAAGGACTCCGGTTCATTCTCCAGGTCCCACGTAAGCCAGATGTACATGATGGCGCATGCATCTGGAATTTGTTTGCAGTGGCTGGAGGCCCTGGCACACCCATTCTCCCTCTCTCCCTCTCTCTGTCTCAAATAAAAATAAATAAATAAATATAAAAATAAAAATAAATAAAAATTCAAGAGTTGGACCTGGAGAGATGGCTTAGTGGTTAAGCGCTTGCTTGTGAAGCCTAAGGACCCCAGTTCGAGGCTCGATTCCCAAGGAACCACATAAGCCAAATGCACAAGGTGGCGCATACATCTGGAATTCATTTGCAATGGCTGGAGGTCCTGGCATGCCCATCCTCTCTCTCTCTATCTGCCTCTTTCTCTCTCTCTTTCTGTCACTCTCAAATAAATTAATTAATTAAACAAACAAACAAAAAAAAGAGATAAGTTTTTTAAAAATGCAAGAGTAAGGAAAGAAAGGAGCAGAAAGAAGAGAAAAAGAAAAGGAAAACTTCCCCCGTTGATTAAAGCATTTTCAATAGGTTCATTGAACCCTAAATACAATAAATTTCAGAGAAACACCTTGGGCACATGAAAATGCTGAAAAACAATGTGGTAGAAGAAATTTAACAAAGAAACCAGGCCCAGATGATACTCTAAAACAGTTTCTATTGTACAAGCTTTACCAGGGAGACAGCATGACCCTGAGTCTCCTCCCTATCTATGCAGCTGCACCCTGCCTATATATTATCTGGTTAGTGCAGCTAGGCAGAAGTTTTAAGTGAGCTAATGTAGATACAGTCACAGAGCTGCAGAAGACCATATCTAAAGAAGTAGAGGAAAGTAGAAGAGTCTCATCAAATAGACAATATCCGCAGAGACATCTGAGACAAACAAATGGAAATTCTGGAGTTAAAAACTATAATAATAGGGGCTGGAGAAATGGCTTAGTGATCAAAGTGTTTGCCTGCAAAGCCAAAGGATCCCGGTTCTCCAGGACCCACGTAAGCCAGATGCACAAGGTGGCGCATGCGTCTGGAGTTCATTTGCAGTGGCTGGAGGCCCTGGCGCACCCATTCTCCCTTTCTATCTGCCTCTTTCTCTCTGTCTTTTGCTCTCAAATAAATAAAAATAAACAAAAAATGATTTAAATTTATAAAAAAAAGAAAAGAAAAGGCCAGGCTAAGTGGTGTAATCCTGGTCCTGGGAGGATGGACACAAGAAGATGCCTGGAGCCTGCTGGCCAGCTAGTCAAGCCAGATCAGTGAGCTCCCAGTTCAGTGAGAAATGGTGCCTGGGAAAATAAGTGGAGACCAGGACTAGGGGGAGGCGGCTTAGTGGTTCAATGCCCTTGCTAGCAAAAGCTGCTAACTGAGCCGAGTTTGATTCTCTGCCACCTCTGTAAAGCCATATGCAAGCAGGCACGTGCCTCCACAATTCCAGCACGAGCACGAGCATGGCAATGGGAGGCAGAGCCTGGGGAACCCAAAGCTCTTGGGCCAGCTAGACTGGAAGAAAGAAAGAGCACAAACCCATCAAGGTTGTCCTCTGCCTGCCATACGTGCACCATGGCATGTGTGTACCCACATAGATGTGTACACCAGTGAAAAATAAATGGAGGGCTGAAGAGATGCTTTGTGTTTAAGGTACTTGCCTGTGAAGCCTAAAGACCCAGGTTCGATTCCCCAGTACCCATGTAAGTCAGATGTTGAGGCAGGAGAATCGTTGTGAGTTTGAGGCCAGCTTGAGACTATAGTGAATTCCAGCTTGAACTAGAGGAAGATACCACCTCAAGCCCCCTCCCCCAAAAAGCCTGCTCAAATCCTCAGGGAGATTTTAGATATTTGCACTGATGATAGTCAAGAATCGAAAAGTCAGGGGTTTGGATTGGCTTATTGATTAAACATGCTTGCTTGCAAAGCCTGCCGGCCTGTGTGAAATTCCCTAGTACCTGTGTAAAGCCAGACAGACACACATGTAGATCAGCTGAGGTCTCCTTGTAGCCTAGAAATAGTCTAGTGTACTATGAATTCTTTTCTTCTTCTCTTTTCAAAAATCCTTGCAAGGAAATAAGAACAAAGCTGAGGATTGAACCCAGAGTCCTATGCGTGCTAGTTAAGCATTCTAGAATTAAACTATGACCCTAGCCCCACTCTGCTGCTTCTTGTGCTACATACTGTTTGATTATTTTGTTAGCTTTTTGGTGACTATCCCGAGTGCTGGAACTAAAAAAAGGCAAACACCACCATGCCTGGCAGGATTCTAAGAAACAATGTGATGCCACTGTTGTTCTTTTTTTTTTTTTTTTTTTTTTTTTGGTTTTTGCTTTTTCGAGGTAGGGTCTCACTCTAGCTCAGGCTGACCTGGAATTCATTATGTAGTCTCAGGTGACCTCGAGCTCACAGTGATCCTCCTACCTCTGCCTCCCAAGCGCTGGGATTAAAGGTGTGCACCACCACACCCCACTTCACTGTTGGCTTTTTCAGTTAAGTTTTATAATTATATTTTTATTAAATTTCATTATATTTGTTCATATCCATAGCATTTGAGGTAATGCCTAAATAATTACATACAACTGTATGTATTCTTTTTTCAGGTGAAGCAAATAAAGTAGCCAAAGAAGCTGCGAACAGATGGACTGGTAGGTATCACAATGAAATTAGGAAACTGAACCACCTCTTCATACTCAGGATGGTGTCGAATTCATATGCCTTTTGTGCTAGTTGGTGTTTTTGTTTTGTTTTGTTTTGTTTTGTTTGTTTTACTAGGTAGGGTCTCACTATCCCAGGCTGACCTGAAATTCACTATTTAGTCTTGGGGTGGCCTCAATCAGGGATCCACCTACCTCTACCTCCAAGTGCTGAGATTAAAGGCATGTGCCACCATGCCCAGCTATGCTCAAAGAAAGGACCTTTCAAGGGCTGGAGAGATGGCTCAGCCATTAAAGCACTTGCCTGCTCAGGTTTGATTCCCCAGTACCCACATGTAAAGCCAGATGTACAAAGTGGTGCATGCATCTGGAGTTTGTTTGCAGCAGCTGGAGGCCCTGATAAGCCCATATTCTCTCTCTCCAAATAAAAAGAAAGGACCAGGGCTGGAGAGATGGCTTAGCAGCTAAGGTGCTTGCCTGCAAAGCCAAAGGACCTCACTTTGATTCCCCAGGACCCACGTTAGCTAGGTGCACATGATGGCACATGCATCTGGAGTTCGGTTGCAGTGGCTGGAGACCCTGGAGTGTCCATTCTCCCTCTCTCTGTCTCTCTCTCTCTCTCAAATAAATAAATAAATAAATAAATAAATAAATAAATAAATAAATATTTTTTAAAAAGGACCAAGCTGAGAGATGACTTAGTGGTTAAGATGCTTGCCTGTGAAGCCTAAGGACCCAGGTTCAATATCCCAGTACTCAACATAAGCCAGATGAACAAGGTACTCATGTGTCTAGAGTTCATTTGTATTAGCTGGAGGCCCTGGCACACCCATTCTCTCTATATCTGCCTCTTCTCTCTCTCCCCCCTTTCTTTCTCAAATAAATTAATTCATAAGTAAAATATTAAAAAAGAAGTGGCCTTTCTAGAAATGTATGCAGTGCTCCACTTTTTGTGTATTAGGTTATTTCAGTTAGAGGTTTTAATAATGAGTCATTTGTAAATCTATAAAATATTTTTATAAAACCAAGGACAGTTTCAAGTTTAAGTTTGTATAACTTTTTTAAAAATATTTTATTTTTTATTTCTTTATTTGAGAGAGAGAGATATAGAAATAGGCAGGTAGAGAGAGAGAGAGAGAGAATGGGTGCGCCAGGGCCTCCAGCCACTGCAAACGAACTCCAGATGCATGCATCCCCTTGTGCATCTGGCTTACGTGGGTCCTGGAGAATCAAGCCTCAAACCAGGGTCCTTAGGCTTCATAGGCAAGCATTTAACTGCTGAGCCATCTCTCCAGCCTGTATAACTTTTTTGTATAACTTTTCCCTAAATAAGTTACTTGAGCTAATCACTTAACTTACATATATATTTATGAACTATATAATTAAAGTTTCATGTATTTTACTTTTTCACTTTTATGGTTCTAGGGATTGAATCTCATGCATGCCAGGCAAGTGCTCTACCACTGCACTATCTCCGGCTTCATTGATTTTAATATAAAATATACCTTTAGTCGTTTCATGGAATCCTAGTGTCATCTTAGTGGCGGTAATGCCAGCTAACATGCCCTGAGGGCTGTCTGCCATTGTTACAGTGGATATATATCTGTAGTGCGATCTCATGTCATCTCCCCACTAAGCTTGCCAAGTAATATAACTTGTACCCCTCATTCTAAACAAGCACCGAGGCCACACTGTACAGTGGAACAGAAATTAGAACCCTGTCTTTCTGATTCCATACCCAAGCTCTCTCTCACCACAGCGTGGTTTTCTCTCTAAGCCTGCTTTCTTCCATGTCAATGCCTTATTGATCCATTACTAGTGGACACATCCAGTGATCTACAGCAGAGACATGTAAGAAGCAGGGGTTAATCAAACAGTATGGCATGGAAAGTGGTACGCATAGCTGTAAGTCTGGCTCCTGAGAAGCTAGAAGAACATGAGGTTAAGGATAGCCTCGGCTACATAGTGAGATCCTACAAGTGCATTGCATGTGTGTCTTCCATGTTAGCAACAACTTAATGATTGGCTGTTGTGATTTATATACAAGTATAATTAATATTGTTTAAACCTGCCAGAAAGTTATACTGTTTTTCCCAGTATTTAATTATAAAATAATAACAGTTGATTTTCCACCCGTCAATATCTATGATGCCTTCACATGTATCACTCACCTCCTCACGCTCCTGTAGGAGGGAGAACTTGTGTAAGATTGAAGCAGAGGTGTGCAAAGCTGTTTAGTCAAAAAGCATTAGTCACTGGAAAAGCAGAGATTTGTGCCAGCTTTTCCTAATGCCTATCTAGGCCTGTGTTTCACAGAAAATTCAAGAATCATTTTTTCCTAGTCCATTCTAGAATTAGTAATTAGGTAAAATGAATATGATGGTCCTATACAACTTTCATTTTATTTATTACAAATTATTTCTTAAATAATATAAGGCTTTAGCAATAAGAACAATGGAAACTAGGTGTGGTGGCACACGCCTTTAATCCTAGCAGTCAGGAGGCAGAGGTAGGAGGATCACTGTGAGTTCAAGGCCACCCTGAGACTACATAGTGAATTCCAGGTCAGCCTGAGCTAGAGTGAGACCCTACCTCGAAAACCAATAAAAATAGATGAGGATAAAAGACAATAGCAGGGTGTGGTGGCACACACCTTTAATCCCAGCACTAGAGAGACTGAGGTAGAAGGATTACCCATCACGAGTTCAAGGCCAGCCTGAGCTACAGGGATAATATGAATTATACCTCTGAAAATCTCCCTGATTTCCATACAATGAGAAAGAATCAATATTATTTATAACTAAAAATTATTTAACTATGAATTAAAGTTGTTTTCACCTAACAATGTCCTCAAAAATATATCTAGAATTAAGAATATTTATTGTCTATAATTTAATTTTATAGAATGAGAGATTTTCTCAGCCTTAAGAATAGACATACCAAGCTGGGTGTGGTGGTGCACGTCTTTAATCCCAGCACTCGAGAGGCAGAGGTAGGAGGCTCGCCCTGAGTTCAAGGCCACCCTGAGAGACTACATAGTGAACACCAGGTCAGCCTGGGCTAAAGTGAAACCCTACCTCAAAAAACCAAAGAAAAAAAAAGAAAAAGAAAAAAAAGAATAGATATACCACATCTGACTGTTCTGTGAAACTTTAAATGTTATTCAGCAAAATTATAACTTGTAAAATCTTGCTTAATAAATATAGTAGAGGGTTTTTTTTTTTTCTATGCTGGAATTCAAACCCAGGGCCTTATACATTATTAACAAGCACTGAGCCGCGCCCACAGGCCAATACTGAAGCTTCTATAAACACAGGAAAGGCTCTTAATGCCTGAAGAGGCTGAGTATTGTGGGGCGATAGTGTAGTTAATTGTAAATAACATTGCCTCTTTTCTTCTGACATATATTTTGGGTATGCAGGAAGTCTATGTCTTGAGGTTGTTTCTTTAAAAACAATTATTCTTTATCAATTTATGAAAATATCCATATAATAAGAAATGGCTTGATAGGAAATGGACTCTCAGGACTGTGGGTGACACTGTCTCAAAAGCAAACATCAAGGCCTGAAGAATTGAAGTTTAATCAGCTCTTCTTTGACTTGGAGAGGGGATTTCTTGGTGTGTGTGTGTGTGTGTGTGTGTGTGTGTGTGTGTGTACTTGTTTTTGTTTTTGAGGTAGGGTCTCACTCTAGCCCAGCTGACCTTGGGTCTCACTCTAGCCCAGGCTGACCTTGAACTTACAGGGGTCCTCCTACCTCAGCTACCTGAGTGCTGGGATTAAAGGCATGCGCTATCATGCCTAGTTGTTCTGCATGTTTTGAGTCTTTGTTTGTCATAAAATGGTTTCTTGTCTGTGTGTGGCCCAAAAACTCCTCTCTTCAGGGACTACTAAGTAGTCTGGCATGTTCATTCTCCTCTTTCCTCACTCAGGTTCAAAGTCTCTTCCCACAAGCCTCCTCGATTCTCACATATGTCCTCTGATTTCTAGAAATCTTTCTGAATCCAGAAAGCCTATCCTAGGGCTGGAGAAATGGCTCAGCAGTTAAGGTGCTTACCTGCAAAGCTTAACAACCTGGGTTTGATTTCCCAGTACCCACATAAAGCCAGATGCACTAAGTGACACATGCATCTGGACTTTATTCGCAGTGGCAGGAAGCCCTGGTGTGCCCATACTCATTCTCTCTGTGTGTCTGCTTCTCTCTCTCTCAAATAAATAAAATTTAAAACATTTTTTAAAAAGTAGCTGGGCTGGAGAAATGGCTTAGTGGTTCAGGCGTTTGCCTGCAAAGCCTAAGGACCCAGGTTTGATTCTGCAGTCCCCATGTTAGCCAGATACACAAGGTGGTGCATGCATCTGGAGTTCATTTGCAGTGGCTGGAAGCCCTGGTGCACCCATTCTTTCTCTCTCTCTTCCTCTGTTTCGTTTTCTCTCTCAAATAAATAAATAAACATAAAAAAAAATTTTAAAGTAGCTATGCATATGTTTTTTTGTTTTGTTTTTTCTTTTTGGATTGTTTGGTAATAAATCAATGATGTTTTCTTTTTCCTCTTGTGTGAACTTGAATTCCTTACATTCTGTAAGAGCTGTCCTACACTGCCAATGACCTTCTGTATCTCCTCTCTAAATACATGGCCACCATTGGCAAGAATGTAGTGATTGTGCAGAGCTGGTAAAACTGAAGGCCCAGACTTGCTGCAGCAGCTCTTGCTGTCGTTGTAGTGTTCTCTGTTATCACAGAAGGTTGAAGTGCACTTCAGGTATTATGCACTTCAGGTAGATTCGTCTCTGTATCACTGCATTCCATAGCACTTTAACACTTGAGTGGAAAAAACGCTGGTTTTTTATCCCTGTTAATTCTGTTTGCAGCAGTAGTATTAATGTTAGAGAGAAAACATCATTCAAGAAATTTATCTTCATTTGATAAAATTCAGCCTTAATGGAAATAGCACATTACAGGAAGATTAATTCCATATGTTAATTGGAAAGGGATGCTAGAACAAAATACTGGAGCAGTTTAAACCACAGAACTTTATGTCTTCACATTCGGAAGAAATCAAGGTGCCCTTCACCTTCAGCTTGCATATGGCTGCCTGCCTTCTCTCTCATTGTCTTCCCTGTCAGCTTTTGTTCTCTCCCAATATATCTAAATTTCCTTTCATTATAAAGACACCAATTGAGTTGGATTAGTTTCCATCATAATTACCTCATTTTAATTCAGTTACCTTCTTAAAGATTTTCTCTCTGGGGCTGGAGAAATGGCTTAGCAGTTAAGGCTCTTGCCTGAAAAGTCAAAGGACCACAATTTAATTCCCCAGGACCCACATAAGCCAGATGCACAAGGTGGCGCATGCCTCTGGAGTTCATTTGCAGTGGCTGGAGGCCCTGGTGTGCCAATTCTCTCATTCTTTCTATCTCTATCTACATCTCTTCCTCTCTCTTAAATAAATAAATAAAAATAAAATATTTTTTAAAATTAATTTTGCTGGGTGTGGTGGTGCACGCCTTTAATTTCAGCACTTGGGAAGCAGAGGTAGGAGGATCACCATGAGATCAAGGCCACCCTGAGACTACATAGTGAATTCCAGGTCAGCCTGCGCTAGAGTGAAACTCTACCTCAAAACAAAAAAAATTAATTTTAAGAAAATATTTTCCCTCTGGAACATTCTAAGGTATTAGGGGTTGGTGGCAAGGAGTGATGACACTCCTTAGCCCAAACACTCAAGAAGAACCAACCTGTTTTAGGGGTAGGGAGGTGTTTGCAGTGCAAGTGTGAGGACTGGAGTTGGATCCAGCACCCATGCAAATGCTGGTGGGCATGACAGTACTTGGGAGGAGGTAACAGGAATTAATTCTGCAGGCAATCTGGCTAGCTAGACTAGTTAAATCTGTGAGCTCAGGACTCAAGTGAGAGACTGCGCCTCAATCAAAAGTGATCCAGAAGACTTCTGATATTAACAACTGGTTCTCCACATGTGTGCACACACATGTGCACATATTTTAAAAAGGTGTGTGTGGGGGGGCTTAGAGATGGCTTAGAGGTTAAGGTACTTGCCTGTGAAGCCTTAGGACCCAGGTTCAATTCCTCAGTAACCATGTGGGCCAGATACACAAGGTGGTGTGTGCATCTGGAGTTCATTTGTAGTGGTTACAGGACCTGGTGTGTCCATTCTCTCTCTCTCTCTCTCTCTCTCTCTCTCTCTCATAACTAAATAAAATAACATTTTAAAAAAGCCAGACATGGTGGCATACACCTTTAACCCCAGCACTGAGGAAGGAGAGGTAGGAGGATCACTGTGAGTTCAAGACCACCCTGATACTACATAGTAAATTTCAGGTCAGCATGGGCTACAGTTACCTTGTATATGTGCCCTGCGTGAGGAGCGGACAGTTACCTTGTATATGTGCCCTGCGTGAGGAGTGGAGTTACCTTGCTTTTCTTCTTCTTTTTTAAAATTGTTTTATTTATTTATTTATTTATTTATTTATTTATTTATTTATTTATTTGAGAGAGAGACAGAGAGAGAGAGAGAATGGGAGCGTCAGGGCCTCTAACCAGTGCAAACAAACTCCAGACTCATGTGCCACCTTGTGCATCTGGCTTATGTGGGTACTGACTGGGGAATTGAACCTGGGTCCTTAGGCTTCACAGGCAAGCGCCTTAACCACTAAGCCATCTCCCCAGCCCTATTTTTATTCTTCTGTTGCTCTGGAATGAGGATCTTTGTGCACAATTTTTTCCCCTCATTGGGATAAATCTCTGAACGTAGATCTAACAGTGCTTTCAGCGGTGCAGTGCAAGTTCCTCTACGAGATGCTGAGGTCACATCTGTTCCTGCCTTCATTTAAGAGAGAACTGTTTCCTCTCCTCACCCCTTCCCTCATGTTGTCTGGAAGCCATTACTGTGAGGGGCAGAAAAAGGGGTTTTGAGAGAAAGTATCCCCTGGAGAGCAGCTCCAGGGACAACTCTGAACCGCCAAGGCAGCAGGGCCTGGCCGCTGTGGTAGAAATGTGGGAATTTGCCAGTGAACAGTCCTTTGCCTAGCTGTTCCCAGTCAGGCACTCTTTGGTGCTAAGTGACTTGCTGATTTTTTGTTTTGTTTTGTTTTGTTTTCGAGGTAAGGTCTTGCTCTACCCAGACTGACATGGAGTTCACTATGTAGTCTCAGATTGGCCTTGAACGCATAGCAGTTCTCCTACCTTGGCCTCCTGAGTGCTGGGATTAAAGTCATGTGCCAGCATGCCTGGTGACTTACTCATTTTTAATGAGATCTGTTTACTTGTTTATAACATCTTTTTTTACCTAGAGTTGTTAACATTATTCTTAAAAATTGAAACGTAGGGCTAGAGCTATAGCTTAACAGTTAAGGCACTTGACTGCAAAGCCAAAGGACCCAGGTTTGAGTCCCCAGTATCCATGTAAGCCAGATGCACAAGGTGGTGCATGTGTCTGTAATTCTTTTACAGTGGCTAGAGGCTATGGTACACACATTCTCTCTCCCTCTCCCTCTATCTTTGTCTTTCTCTCTCTCAAATAAATAAATAAAAATAAAATATAAAAAACATAAGGAGGGCTGGAGAAATGGCTTAACGGTTAAGGCACTTGCCTACAAAGCCAAAGAACCCAGGTTCAATTCCCCAGGACCCAGATGCACATGGCACATGCATCTGGGAGTTCATTTGCAGTGGCTGGATGCCCTGGCGTGCCCATTTTTCTCTCTCTCTCAAATAAATAAAATAATAAAATATTTTTTAGAAAAAGATAAGGAGAGGAGAGATCCTCCTAAAAAAATAGAAATGGGGCTGGAGAGATGGCTTAGTCGTTAAGGTACCTGCCTGCCAAGCCTAAGAACTCCTGTTCGAATCTCCAGGTCCCACATTTAGCCAGACACAAAAAAGTGACGTAAGTGTGCAATGCTGCACTTGCCCACAAGGGAGCGCACGCGCCTGGAGTTCGTTCACAGCGCCTGAGAGAGGCCACTGGTGCGCCCATTCTCTCTCTCTCTGCCTTTTCCTATCTGTCTCTGTCTCTCTCTCTCTGTCTCTCTCAAATAATTAAATAAATAAATAAATAAATAAAATAGAAATGTACAGAGGAAGTGAAGAAACAAGGAAGATTATTACATTTAGATATTTTATGATTGTTTTCAATTCTCAAAAATATTTTTCAATTTTTTTATAGATAATATATTTGCAATAAGATCCTGGGCCAAAAGAAAATTTGGGTTTGAAGAAAATAAAATTGATAAAAATTTTGGAATTCCAGAAGACTTTGACTACATAGACTAACATGTTGGTGGTGGTCAGGGATCTATGAGTGTGTGAGCACATCACTTTTGAAATACTATCCTGCTTATGTACTGAGTTGTCATTTCTCTGTGAACTGTTGATCATTTGAAATAAAGTATGAATGAAGATGTTCTCCATCCTGTTTGGTAGATCAGAAGCAAGCTGTGGCGTATTCCTGTGGGGCGTAATAAAATGGGGCAGTGCAAGAATGCCAGCCCCTAATCAAGTCAGGACTGCAGACCCCGGCATGGTGACACAGTCTTTCTAGTTTCATCAAATAGTAAATGGTAAAGGTGCATTGAATGCTTATCAGAGACATACACGTAACAGATGCTTGTGAATGACGATGAAACCCCTGTCGGTTACCTCGCCACTCCTCAGCCCGGGTGGAAAGTGGGTGGGCTTGACACTCAGTGGACTGCGTCACCTTTGCAAATTTCAAGCAGAAGGAAAGTACAGAAAATTGGTGTTCCTCAAATTTAGAACTAAGGGGTGATTTCCCCCGGCACAGGCATGAAGACTGCTTTGTTTGTGTTTTGGATACTTTCTACTGGAAAGAACAAGCCTTGTTTGTGGAAGGTGATACCGCTGTGTATGTATTACACCCATCACTACATGGAAGTCTGGGAAGTTTGATCCAACTATCTTTGAAATAAAAACAATAAGTTGTCATAACATACCTCATGTGTGTGTGAGACTGACTTAGTCAGGTTAGGATTTATAGGCGCTCCAAAAGGAAAGGAGAAAAGTAGTGCAACAGTAGTGCCCAGTGCCTGCGCTAATGTTTCCACAACTATCCAATTTTTATATTTTTTTTTTTTTTTTTTTTTTTTTGGTTTTTCGAGGTAGGGTCTCACTGTAGCTTAGGCTGACCTGGAATTCACTATGTAGTCTCAGGGCAACCTCGAACTCACGGTGATCCTCTTACCTCTGCCTCCCCATTGCTGGGATTAAAGCGTGCGCCACCATGCCCGGCTTTTGATATTCTTTTAAGCAATTTGAGTGAACCGCCCCATGTGTCTGACTGACCCAGATGGCATCCAGACCATTAGTTAATGAATCTGGCCTTTGTAGCGAGGGGTTGCTCTGGGCCTGCCTAATCACTTCCTGGCTGTGGTCAGGCACATTGGCCATCCTTGTTTGTTCTTGGGGCCACTCATTGGGCCTGGGGCACCAGCTCTGAGAGAGAGTTTTTATATAAGAAACAAAGAACAGAGCCTAGCATGGGGACTCACACCTATAGTTCCAGAACTTGGGAAACTGAGGCAGGGGAATTGCTGCATGTTTGAAACCAGTCTGAAGTACAGAATAAGACCCTGTCTCAAAAAGCAAACAATGTGGGGCTGGAGAGATGGTTTAGCGGTCAAGGCACTTGCCTACAAAGCCAAAGGACCCGGGTTCGATTCTGCAGGATCCATGTAAACCAGATGCACAAGGTGGTGCATGTGTCTGGAATTTGCAGTAGCTGGAAGCCCTGGCACACCCATTCTCTCTCTCCCTCCCTCCCTCTCTCTGTCAAATAAATAAATAAAAATTTAAAACTTAAAAAGAAAACAAAGATGGAGAGGGGGAGGAAGAAGAGGAGAAGACAACAACGAAAGACAAAAAAAAAAAAATGATGCCAGGCGTGGTGGCGCACACCTTTAGTCCCAGCACTCGGAGGCAGAGGCGGGAGGATCACCGTGAGTTCGAGGCCATGCTGAGACTACATAGTGAATTCCAGGTCAGCCTGAGCTAGAGTGAGACCCTACTTTGAAAAAGCAAAGAACAAAAAGAAAAGAAAGAAACTAGTTCATCCCAAGCCTCCTCCTGAAAGACGAGTTGTGGGAAAGTTGTAAGGTCCAGTTTGCTTCTGCTTAGAAAACATGCTTTTCAATAACACTTGAAAGCCAGGCGTAGTGGTGCACGCCTATAATCCCAGCACTTGGGAGGCACAGGTAGGAGGATCACTGTGAGCTCGAGGCCACCCTGAGACCACATAGTGAATTCCAGGTCTGCCTGGGCCAGAGTGAGACCCTATCTCAAAAAAAAAAAAAAAAAGTTAAACCATTCTGTATGTGTGGTTAAATACTTGTGTCTTTTGTTTAAAATACATTGGACATGCTTAACATGTCAGTTCATAGATCCAGGATCTCTTCATAAAGATACACTATCATTTACTTAGCCAGGATTTGCAGATATGTGTTTGTTTTTCACGTTAGTTCATACTACATTTATAGCACTTTTCTAAATGTATCTGTTGGCACATTTGTGGGAGTCATAAGGATGAATTCCTTGATACTTACAAAAAGATTCCCTACTCATGAAGAATTGATCTTCTAAAAAGAATATGAGAAATCCAAGGTGGAACTGAAATTTACTGAGAAGAGAAAGGGTAAAAGCTTTGAGGACTTTTAAAATTTCTACAGAAAAACCCAATTTTGAGTATTTTTTTTAAAGGTTTGTTTAAAATGATCTGGAAATCTATGATCAAAAACAGATTTCTGAAAAATACTGCCTTTTGGCTAGAATTTATTAATGGAAAAGTAAATTTATAATTCTTCATGGGACTTCAGGCTAAAGATTAGCTTTCAAAAGCTAAAGCTCAAATACTTTCTGTAAAACCTCTCTAAAATATACCTTTTAATGTGGAGGCTGGGTTTGATGCAGAGAGAGTGAATTATTTTGCAAGCCTGAACTTGGAGGGCATCATGTTTCTCATAACATTTTGAAAGGTAACTATGGGAACTTTTAACTCATTTAAATTGAACAGATGTATAATTCTTTTTTCCGGTCTCACGGCTCAGAACGTGTATAAGTAACGTACCCTTGGTCGGTGTTTGTTTGCAATGTTACATGAACTGTGGAGACTCACACCTGGCTCAGCTTACCTCTGTTTAGTGAATTGCCATTAGAGCACATTTGCTCTAATTCTTAAGTCAACTGGAACTAATATTTTGTCTTTATAAATACCCCAATAGGGCTGGAGAGATGGCTTAGCAGTTAAGGTGCTTACCTGCAAAGCCCAAGGACCAGGGTTCAATTCCCTAGTACCTACATAAAGCCAGACGCAAAAGGTGGTGCATACATCTGGAATTTGTTTGCAGTGGCTAGAGGCCATGGTGTGCCCATTCTCTCAGCCTCTTTCTCTCTCTCCCTCTATTAAATAGGTAAAATATTTTAACATTTTATTTTTAGCTATTTATTTGAGAGAGAGAGAAAGAGGCAGATAGACAATGGGTGTTTCAGGGCCTCCAGCCATTGCAAATGAATTCCAGATGGATGTGTCACCTTGTGCATCTGGCTTACATGAGTCCTGAGGAATTGAACCTGGGTCCTTTGGTTTTGCAGGCAAGTGATTTAACTGCTAAGCCATCTCTCCAGCCCCTGAAAAAAAAAAAAATATATATATATATATATATATATATATATATATATATATATATATGGGGTTTTTTTTTTTTGTTTGTTTGTTTTTCGAGGTAGGGTCTCACTCTAGCTTAGGCTGACCTGGAATTCATGATGTAGTCTCAGAGTGGTCTTGAACTCATGGCGATCCTTCTTCCTCTGCCTCCCGAGTGCTGGGATTAAATGTGTGCGCCACCACGCCCTGCTCATTTTTAAAAAAGATTTATGTTTATCATCTCCAGCCCTCTCTCTATTGCTTATCAGTGCTTTGACTTTTTGGTCAAATCAACCTTGTTGCAGATAGCTAGAAAGCAGTTGTTATTGGCAGGTCCTCTTTCTCCCCTTCCCTATAGCTGTGTCAGACCTTTGGCACTCATCTACGCTTGCCCTGATATCCTCCATTAGCATTTTCTTTGGTTGGTCTTGTTTTCTTTTGGGCCCTTCCTGCAGAATCTGAATTTCCTAATGTCCTTTCCCACAATCACTTCCATACCAAACTTCCTGTGCAGGCCAGATGCCTCACTATTGCTGATGACACACTTGGGTGTAGGAGATCACGCTCCATGTCTCTCCTTCTCCCGCACTCCCTCAGTCTTTCATTAAACTGTATTCAGCAGATAAGAAAAAATGCCATCCAGACAAAAAGCTAGGCATGATGGCACATGCCATTAATGTCAGCACTTGGGGGAGGCAGAGGTAGAAGGATCGCCATGAGTTCAAGGCCACCTTGAGACCACATAGTGAATTCCAAGTCAGCCTGGGCTAGAGCAAGACCCTACCTCAGAAAACAAAACAACAACAGCAAAAAGCCATCCTCTGTTTTTTTAAAAACATTTTTATTTATTTATTTGCAAGCAGAGAGAGACATATATAGAGAGAGACATATCGAGAGAGAGAGAATAGGCACCCCAGGGCCTCTTCCCATTGCAAACAAACTCCAGACAGATGCATGTACCATTTTGTGCATCTGGCTTTATGTGGGTACTGGGGAATTGAACCCAGGTCATTAGGTTTTGCAAGCAAGCACCCTAACTACTGAGCCATCTCTTCCAATCCCACCCTCTCTATTTATGTCCTGTTTTTCTCCAATCTGTAAGCATTTGACGTTCATCTAATGCCTCATATTTGCCATACATACATTTTATTAAATGTTGTTACACAGGTAAGTGAGCTCACTCTAGAATCCGTGCCTCAAGATCTCACAATCAAGTAGATGAGGCTGAGCATGGTGGCACGCACCCCAGCACTCGGGAGCCAGAGGTAGGAGGATCGCCGGGAGTTTGAGGCCAGCCTGAGACTACACTGTGAATTCCAGATCAGCCTGGGCTAGAGTGAGACCCTGCCTCGAAAACGAAATGAAACAGGAACATGAAGGTAGCCAGGGAAAGCTCTGAAACAGGTGTTTTGACTCTTGTGACGGGGAAACAAAACTCACCAGCCTAGACTTGTTCTTTTTAGGGTTTGGATCCGTAGATGGAACATGGATTCCTGGCGAGTGAATCCACCTCTGGGAGTTAGGGCCTATTCTGAACCCATGTCTGGTTTCTGGTTTTTTGTTTTTTTTTGTTTTTTTTTTTCAAGGTAGGGTCTTGCTGTACCTAGGCTGGCCTGGAATTCACTATGTTTGGTATTTGCTTAGTAAAGCCACACTCTTAAAATCAGTGTCGTCATTTCTTTCTGTTTCTTTTCTTTTTTGAAATAGGTCCTTAAGCTTTGCAGGCAAGCGCCTTAACCACTGAGCTATCTCTCCTGCGCCAGAAGCACTTTATATGTCTTGAGTTTGTTGCAGAGGGACAATTAGTGACTTGACTTAAAAGCTATTGAATGTAAACCAAAACAATAGGCTGTTGGAAATGTTCTGCAAGTCTGTGGAATGAGTGGATTTGTAAGAAAGTAGGCTGCGTTAAGTCCCGGCTCCAGCTGTGAGTTAGGCAAGTTAGTGAACATCCCTAAGCTCTCGTGTCCTCTTTTCTCGATGCATATAAAAAAATTGGTTTCAGCCGGGTGTGGTGGTGCACACCTTTAATCCCAGCACTCTGGAGGCAGAGGTATGAGGATCGCTGTGAGTTCAAGGCCACCCTGAGAACACAGAGTGAACTCCAGGTCAGCCTGGGCCAGAGTGAGACCGTACCTCAAAAAAATCAAAAAGCCAAAAATAAATAAATAGTAATTGGTTTCAGCTGGGTGTGGTGGTACACACCTTTAATCCCAACACTTGGGAGGCAGAGGTAGGAGGATCGCCATGATTCGAGGCCACCCTGAGACTACTTAGTATATTCCAGGTCAGCCTGAGTTAGTGAGACTCTACCTGGAAAAGAAAAAAAAAATAGTTGCAGAGATGGTGCGATGAGAGAATTACATGACAATGACACAGCAGTCACCATGGTGCTTAGCACACACTGTGTGCTCAGTGGAGGGTAGCAAGCTTCTCACTGCCTAGCAAGTGTGAATGCTGGGCCAGCAGTTACTGAATGTACTGCCCTGTGGAGCTGAACACCAGATCTCCTCACCTGAGCGGGGTCCTTACAGTCACTGATGGGGACGCCTGCCCACCACCAAGCTCCTCCCTAGCGCCAGCACTCCTTCCTTACATTGGAGTTCAGGGCAAGCCAAAAGCAAGGAGTTCCAGAAAGTCTGTCTTAGAAGTTGGCAAACATTTTCATAGAGAAAAGCATTGTTATACACATCTGGGTTATCTTTGTAAAATTACTTATGGGGAAATGGGCTCCTTTGGCCATATCTGAACATCTAAAATACCACATCTAGACTAGTTCCTATGGGGAACTATGTTCCAAGTCCTTAGCATCTAACTTAGAAGTGAACTATTGGAAAGCATCTTGTTTGAAGACAGTTGGTAGATCAGCATTTATGACTCAGTTTTAGTGACTAGGGAAATGGCATTTATTCTGCCACTACTGAAACGTACTGCACATACAATACTTCTCTTTGAGAATATCAAGAATCCAAAGTTATTTGAGATAGACATGTAAACCTATCAGATTGAGTTGATAACTTGAATCAATTATATTTCAGCTGTTAACCCCAGCAGATAAGGTGTGTTCTTGAAGCATTTTTAGAATTTAGGAATTTAATCTTTTTAAGGAGGGCAGCGTTTTTTCACTTTCACAGCGCTGCTCTGTGGTTAGAGACCGGCAGTGTTGAAGCAAGGTCCTCCCTCCCCCTTTCCCTGCTCTGAGGCTTCTCTGCCTGCCCTTGTATGGTAACTGTTCCACAACAGTTCCTGATACTGAAGTGAGCAAGTAAAACCCTTATTCGGATGGCTTGAAAGTTGCCCGGCTCAGGACCTAAGATTAAAACTGTCCCGCGTCTGGGCTGAGGATGGAGCTCAGTAGCAGGGAGCTTGTCTGGCATGTGGCCCTGGGTTCCATGCTCAGCCCTACCAGAAGGAAAGTGAAAGTGCTGCAGACCCTCTGCAGTCCAACGAGATGGGGTTTGGAAGAGTTCAGGGAGAAATCCACACAATTCTAACTGTCCTGCAGGAGGTTGATTTGCTAGCAAGAAACCAATCAACTGCCTTGTTTTAAATTCATCTTGTCCGAAGTCCCAGGCAAGTGTTTTTCTAATGCTCTTGTCTGTTTCCATGAAGAACATCACGCACACATGCCTTACTGTTCTCCTCTGTCCTTGCACTTGTGACAAAAGCAGTTTGCAGATCCATTTTGCTGTGATTCTAGGTTTACATCTAGTTCTCGAGTTACTCTTTATTTATTTATTTTTTGATGGTTCAAGATAGTGTCTCACTCTAGCCCAGGCTGACCTGGAATCCTCTACGTACTCTCAGGGTGGCCTCGAACTCACGGTGATCCTCCTACTTCTGCCACCTGAGTGCTGGGATTAAAGGCCTGCGCCACCACGCCTGGCCCCCCAGTTACTCTTTCTAAATTAGTCTCTTTTTTGTTGTTGTTGTTGTTGTTTTACATTTTGTTTGTTTGTTTGTTTGGTTGAGAGGCAGGGAGAGAAAGAGTGAAAGAGAGAGAGAGAATAGGTATGCCAGGGCCTCCAGCCAATGCAAACTTCAAAGGCATGCACCACCTTGTTCATCTGGCTTTACGTGGGTCCTGGGGAATTGAACCTGGATCCTTTGGCTTTGCTGGCATACACCTTAACCTCTAAGCCATCTCTCCAGCCCTAAATTAGTCTCTTCAATAGGGAGAAGAAAAGAAGCAGAAGTAGGGAGACAAGCATGAATTCTCAGGGCTTCCTCAAAACCAGCTCACAAGAAAGTATAGCAGTCCTCCTTTAATTATTTCTATATTTATGATTTATTTATTTATTCACTGATTCATTTATGGCTATTTTTTTAGGGGGGGGTCTCACTCTACCTCAGGCTGACCTGGAATTCACTATGTAGTCTCAGGGTGGCCTTGAATTCACAGCGATCCTACTCTCTCTTCCTCCCGAGTGCTGGGATTAAAGGCATGCACCACCACGCCTGGCTCATTTATAGCTTTTTTTTTTTTTTGAGGGGAGTCTCAATCTAGTTCAGGCTGGTCTTCCTCCCACCCCCAGCCTCCTAAGAGCTGGGATTAAAGACTCGTACCACCACACCCAGCGTAGAAAAGACCCACTTGCCCAGAATATCTGCCTTACTTGAGGGACAGTTTTCTTAACTTGTTAAGAGCTATGGAAATTTATATGAGCTAGAACTTTTCTTTGTCCTACAAAAGAAACTCCCAGAACACTCGAGATCTGCAGTCACTTATGAAGTTCCCCTGTCACACCATTCACAAACATGATTGACAAAGTCCAACTCCTAAAGATGGTTTTGGTGCAGACAGGAATGAAAATGGCAGGTACAGATCAATAAATGCTGTAATAAAGACTTACAGGGCTGGAGGAATGGCTTAGTGGTTAAGGCATTTGCCCGCAAAACCAAAGGACACAGGTTTGATTCTCCAGAACCCAAGTAAGCCAGATGCACAAGGGGATGCATGCGTCTGGAGTTCATTTGCAGCGTCTGGATGCCCTGGCTGCACCCATTCTCTTTCTCTCCCTCTCTCTCTGTCAAATTAATTAATTAATTAATTAATTAATTAAAATATTTTTAAAAACGATTTACAGATGCTAGGAGTGGTGGTGCACACTTTTAATGCCAGCGCTTGGGAGGCTGAGGTAGGAGAATCACAATGAGTTGAAGGTCAGCCTAAGACTAATTCCAGGTCAACCTGGGCTAGAGCAAGACCCTACCTCAAGAAAAAAAAAAAAAGCAAATCGGAAGTGGTGGCCCATGCCTTTAATCCCAGCACTAGGGAGGCAGAGGTAGGAGGATTGTTATGCGTTCAAGGCCACACTGAGACCACATAGTTAATTCCAGGTCAGCCTGGGCCAGAGTGAGACTCTACCTCAAAATAAATAAATAAATCAAAATGAAAACCATGACTTTGCCTTCTTTCTACTGATCATTTACAACCCTTTCTTCAGTAGGTTTTCAAAACCATTTGAGTCTGTTTCTTAACACACAGCACTGAAAGGTATATGATTTACAGATCCATACATGTGTGCATGGATCCACACACTGGGAGTTGCAGCTATTCTAAATCTCAAGTATCTTTTGCACATTTCTAGGGAACTGCGGGGAGTCCCTCATTAAGTAAACCTTTGGCTCAGGGCTTATCTGTAAGTGCATGTCAGCCGCTACTACTGTTTTTAAAATCCTTTTGAAAAACTGCTACCACTTACAGGGATTGTGAGGTGTAGCAGACAGCTTCAAGTTTGCTGAGATGAACTTCCAGACCAGGCATCGTTATGGAGCAAGGGATATTTATTGAAGCTTACAGATCCAGGGGAAGTTCCATAATGGCAGAAGAAGTTGACCTGCTTTCACAGGACCAAACACAGAGAGCAAAGCCACAAGCCAAAAGCCACACAGCACAGCACACCTCAGGAACTCCAGCTAGACACACTTTGCATATCTTTAGATTGAAATCTCAAACCCACCACCACACCTTAAGATCCTCCCAGTGACATTGCCTCCAGCCAGGTGGATTCAGAGGCAAACTACAAACTAATAAAACACTGAATATATTGGGGGCCATCTATTCAAATTACCACATGAGGGGAGGATCAACAAAGGTATTGGCTATTATGCACCCTGTGAGCTGAGTTCACAGGTGAATGAGCATCTATAGCAACAAGAAGTCACGGGGAGTGGCAGCTGAACAGATGGCTTAGCAGTTAAGGCATTTGCCTGCAAAGCCAAAGGACCTCAGTTCAATTCCCCAGGACCCTGTAAGCCAGATGCACAAAGTGGTACATGCATCTGGAGTTCGTTTGCAGTGGCTGGAAGCCCTGGCATGCCCATTCTGTCTCTCTTTCTCTCTGCCTCTTTCCCTCTCTTAAATAAATAAATAAAAATAAAATATGTTTTTAAAAAAGAAGTTTGGAGGAATGGTACTCAGTAAAAGCACATTTCCTATGCCCTGTTAGATGTTTGTAATTAATTTTTTTTTAATTTTTAAAAATTTTATTTTAAAAAAAATTTATTTATTTATTTATTTGCAAGCAGAGAGAGAGAGAGGAGAGACAGACACAGAGAGAATGGGCACACCAGGGCCTCAAGCCACTGCAAACGAACTCCAGACACATGTGCCCCTTGTGCATCTGGCTCACATGGGTCCTGGGGAATCAACATTCAGCCCAGATGTTTGTAATTTCTTTTGCTTCACTTTCTTCGTTATAAAATTGGTAAGCAGGGCTGGAGAGATGGCTTAGCGGGTAAGGCACTTGCCTGTAAAGCCAAAGAACGTGGTTCGGCTCCCCAGAACCTACATGTAAGCCAGACGCACATGACGGTTCATGCGTCTGAAGTTCGTTTGCAGTGGCTTGAGGCCCTGGTGCGCTCATTCTCTCTCTTTCCCTCTAGCTTCCTCTCTAACAAATAAAAAAATTTTTTAATTTGAGAAAGAGAGAGAATGGGCATGTCAGCGGCCTCTCAGCTGCTGTGAATGAACTCTCCAGATGCATGCACATGTGCGACATTGCACGCTTGCATCACTTTTGCGTCTGGCTAAACGTGGGACCTGGAGAATCAAACAGGTGTTCTTAGGCTTCAGAGGCAGGCGCCTTAACCACTAAGCCATCTCTCCAGGTCAATAAAAATATTTTTAGGGCTGGAGAGATGACTTAGCGGTTAAGGCGCCTGCCTGCAAAGCCTAAGAACCCTGGTTCCAATCTCCAGGTCCCACGTTTAGCCAGATGCAAAGTGATGCAAGGGCGCAATGCCACACTTGACCACAAGGGGGTGCACGCATCTGGATTTCGTTCACAGCAGGTGAGAGGCTGCTGGCGCGCCCATCTCTGTCTGTCTTCCTCTCCCTCTCTCTCTGTCTCTCTCTCTGTCTCTCTCCAAAAAAAAATTTTTTTAATCAGTAAATAGCTGTGTGTGGTGGTGCATACCTTTAATCCCAGTACTCAGGAAGCAGAGGTAGGAAGACCCCATGAGTTTGAGGCCACCCTGAGACTACATAGTGAATTTAGGTCAGCCTGGGCTAGAGCGAGACGCTACCTCAAAAACCAAAAATAAATAAATAAATAAATAAATAAAAATGGGAAGTCAAGTCCTGACTGCCTGATGAGTGATCCAAGAGTGTACAGACAATAGTATTTGTAAACTTGGAAATGTCATGCTAATTTCCTGCAGAAAAGATTTGGCTTCTTTATCTTGTTTGGGGTGCTTTCTCACTTTGTTACATGTATGACCTTCCTTTAATCTCTGAGTCCTTCACTAGTTAATTCTCTCTGGTCTTATATGTGAACAGGGATCTTTTGGTCCTTATGTTTTGCCTTCCACATGTGTCTCCTCCAGAGGTTCTGCACCGCAGAGAGTTCTCTGGGATGGAGAGTCTCCCCACCCGCTCTCTTTCCAGCTGAGCAAGGAGAAATCCCTCTGGCTTGAGTCGTTCAGGAAGCCTCCTCCCTGAATCTCAATTCCCCATCAATAAACCTCACCATTCATAACTAACCCTTCTCAGAACCTACTTTATCAATTCTAAAATTCTAAAATCGGATAAGAACATGAAAGTCGGGGTTCCCAGGCCCTTTGTGAACTCCACAATCCTGCATCATAATGTGTCCCTGGCTGGATATCTGCTATGTAGCCAGGCTGGCCTGAGATACGCAGTACTCCTCAAGCCTTTGGCTCTGTAGTGAGAACTGCAGGTGACCACCATCATGCCACACAGGACTGGGCAGCTGTGCAAGTCCTGATAAGAATTTAGGCTTCAAGCCGGCCATGGTGGTGCACACCTTTAGTCCCGGAACTTGGGAGGCAGAGGTAGGAGGTTTGCTGTGAGCTTGAGGCCAGCCTGAGACTACAGAGTGAGTGCCAGGTCAGCCTGGACTAGAGTGAAACCCTACCTTTAAAATAAAATGAAAACAAAAAGAATTTAAGCTTCAGGAATTGGAGAGATGGTTTAGTGATTAAGGCTCCTGCCTGCGAAGCTTAAGGACCCAGGTTCAATTCCCCAGTACTCACTTAAGCCAGATACACAAGGTGGTGCATGCATCTGGAGTTCATTTGCAATGGCTAGAGGCCCTGGCCTGCCCATCCTCTCTTTCTCTGCCTCTTTCTCTTTCCAATACATAAATAAAATAATAATTGTTTTGAGGCAAGCCCAGCAGAGTGACCTTTTTTTTTTATTTTACATAAGAGAGAGAGAACGAACACCAGGGCCTCTAGCCACAATAATCGAATGCCAGACGTGGGCACCCCTTATGCACATGTGCGATTCTGCATGCTTGCATTCCCTAGTGCATATGGCTTATGTGGGATTTGGGGAGTTGAACATCAGTCCTTACGCTTCGCAGGCAAGCACCTTAACTTCTAAGCCATCTCTCCAGCCCGAAATAAATAAAATATTTTTTAGAAGAATTTAGAACCTGGTGTGGTGGCACACACCTTTAATCCCAGCACTTGGGAAGCAGAGGTAGGAGATTGTCATGAGTTCAAGGCCACCCTGAGACTACATAGTGAATTCTAGGTTATCCTGGGCTAAATCGAGACCTCACCTTGAAAAACCACAATAAGTACGTAAAATAAAAAGGAATTCAGGCTTCAGAGACAGAATGTCCAATAAAGCTCCATTTCTTTTCTGCTTTTCCAAAAATGTGGGACCTGTGGCTCCATAGCAGCAGTGGGAGCTAAAAGTTGTCCCTGTGGACTAAGTGTCCCTTGAGAAGCCAGAGAGGGCCGGTGAGCCAGTGCTCGAGCCGGCCTCTTAGGAGTCTGTGGGGTGGAGATGCGCATACGAGAAGCACATTGTTGAGAACAAAGTTGGGTTAAGCACCATGTGTGAAGTCACAGACAGTGGTACTCAAAGGAGATGGAGGGGAGCCCAGGAAAGGGGTCAGGGGAGAAGCAAAGGGGGACTGATGGGAAGAAGAGAAGAAAACCTTACCACTGCCCGGGGTTTTCTGGTGGGAGGGGAAGTGAAAGCCACAGGTCAGAAAAAGGAACTAGACTCAGAAGGCTTACTTCCCAGAGTCCCCCAGAACTCCCCTCCCACAAAGAAGCAGCCCTATTAGGAGAAAGAGACAAAGGAAGTGTCTTATTTATATTTTAAAAATATATTTATGGGCTGGAGAGATGGCTTAGTGGTTAAGGCACCTGCCTGTGAAGCCTAAGAACGCCCATTCGAATCTCCAGTTCCCACGTTTAGCCAGACACAGAAGTGACGCAAGCATGCAATGTCGTGCTTGCACACAAGGGGGCGCACACATCTGGAGTTTGTTCCCAGTGGCTGAGTAGCCCTGGCACACCCATTCTCTCTCTCTGTCTCTTCCTCTCTCTCTCTCTGTGTCTGTCTCTCAAATTTAACATACATTTATTTATTTATTTATTTATTTATTTATTTATTTATTTATTTATTTATTTATTTATTGTTTGAGAGAGAGAAAGCAGCAGATAGAAAACAGGCATGCCAGGGCCTCCAGTCACTGCAAACAAACTCCAGATGCATACTGGGGAACCAAACCTGGGTCCTTAGGTTTCGCTGGCAAGCACCTTAACCCTTAACCAATTAGCCATCTCTCCAGCCCAACCTAAGCCAGGTGTGGTAGTTCACACCTTTAGACCCAGCACTTGGGAAGCTGAGGTAGGAGTTCAAGGACTACCTGGAGCTGAAGAGCTGGGCTGGTCAGCCTAGCCTAGAGTGAGACCCTGCCTTGAAAAACAAGAATAGAGAGATGGGAGAGAAAGATGTATCTTAGATCTGTACTTCAGCTTGAAGCTGGATAAAATGTTTTCTCTTGCCTACGTTGGAATGGAGGAGAGATAGTTCCCAAGGGGAATATGGTCTTTGTACTCAGCGGAGGCCTGAAGCCCCCATTCCAATTTCTATGCTAATACTTGAAAAAGGAGGAAAAAGATTCATGAGTGAGGGAAAGTTGGAGGAAAGCTGCATCTAAATTGAGTCTTCTGTTTGTTTGTTTGTTTGTTTGTTTGTTTATTGGTCTTTCAAGGTAGGGTTTCACTCTAGCCCAGGCTGACCTAGAATTCACTATGTAGTCTTGGGGTGGCCTCAAATTTATGGCAATCCTCCTACCTCTGCCTCCCCAGTGCTGAGATTAAAGGTGTGCCCCACCACACCCAGCCTAAGTGTTGTTTTTTTTTTTCCTCCAAGAATTTAATCAATTCTTGCTCCAGGAGAATCATAAAAATAAAATGAGCCAGGCATGGTGGCACATGCCTTTAATCCCAGCACTCAGGAGACAGAGGTAGGAGGATCACCGTGAGCTCCAGACCACCCTGAGACTAGAGTGAATTCCAGGTCAGCCCGAGCTAGAGTGAGACCCTACCTCAAAAAACCTAAAAATAAATAAATAAATAAACTGTGCATCAGGCAGCTTCGCACTCTACAGGTAGGATTTGAGAAAGTCACTGTCAATTTCTGGGGTGCTGTTCAAAAGATCTTTCCTAAGTGCTAAAGCAAATGTGAGAGTCTTGCTCAGCGTTGAGAACCAGGCACAGATTACCACCACATTAAAATAGCTAAAACAAGCCAGCCTGGGAACTGTTACCAACTGAGAGACGACACTTCTTTAAAAACAGCCTGACAATGTGGTGAAATCTGCATAAAATAAATTTTATCCTTTTGACTGTTCTTAAGGATATAGTTCAGTGGCATGGACTGCTGGGATTAAAGGCATGTGCCACCATGCCCAGCCCCTGTTCCTCGTTTTAATAGTCCTTTGTTTTTGTAGAGAAACTAAGGGTATTACCAGAGACTTTGAAAAACAGGTGAGTTAATATAGTTTGGCTTCTGGGAAATAAGAAATTTTCTAAAACTGCTTAACAGTTGCAAATATGTTAGTTCTAGCTTTCTTTCATGAGTAATTTGGTGGTTAACATGTATAACTTCCTATAATCCTAGGTACTTGCAGGCCAAGGCAGAAGACTTACAAGTTTGAGGCTAGCCTGAATACATAAGACCCTGTCTCAAAAATTTTTGACTATGCGCTGGGCGTGGTGGCGCATGCCTTTAATCCCAGCACTTGGGAGGCAGAGGTAGGAGGATTGCCGTGAGTTCGAGGCCACCCTGAGACTACATAGTTAATTCCAAGTCAGCCTGGACCAGAGTGAAACCCTACCTTGAAAAACAAAAAAACAACAAAAAAATTTTGACTATGCATATGTAACACACACACACACACACACACACACACACATATATGTATATGTATATCTCAATGGTACGCACACACTTAACATGGGTGAAGCCCTAGTGTAGAACCTCATCATGAAAGTATAAACACATACATAAATTTTATATGTGTGTGTGTGTGTGTGTGTGTGTGTGTAACCATTTCGAACATTTTCAGGTATACAGGTAGTGATATAAAGTAGTGCATTTTATGAGTATTTTAAAATAATATGTCACTGCTCTGAGAGGGTCTTTCCTACTTTGGGTATTCAATTACTAGATGGTTGAAGGTAGTGGTTAGGAATTCTTCACTTCCCAATTTTACTTTGACAATTTTGAGTAATTTTATCACCCATTTTAAAAATAGAGACTCTATTTAGCCAATATGGTGACACACACTTTTAATCTCAGCATTTGGGAGGCAGAGGTAGGAGGATCACTGTGAGATTATGTAGTGAATTCCAAGTCATCCTGAACTAAAGGGAAGCCTTCCCTCAAAATAAATAAATAAATAAATAAATAATTAGGGGCCCTGAAGAACCTAGGGTTCTTTGCTCTTCTGTGATCTTTTGTCAGTTCAGGAGGATGGATAAATTAACCCTAAACTTTCCCCTCAGCTAAGTGATTTCGGTTTCACTGTCTGCAAATAGACGCTTTTGTCTACCACCGTAGTCATCTAGTTCCCACAGTGGTTACTGTTCTATGAACCTTACCCCAAGTTAATTATAGCACTTTCGCTTTGAAATCTAGTAGCAGGGCTGGAGAGATGGCTCAGGCGTTAAAGGTGCTTGCTTGCAAAGCATGATGGACCAGGCTTGATCCCCTGGTTCTCCCAGAAAGCCAGTTGCACAAAGTGGCACATGCCTTGGGAGTTCATTTGCAGAGGCAAAGAGACCCTGGTGTGCCCACTGTCGTTCTCTCTCTCTTTCATTGCAAATAAATAAACAAATAAAATATTTGAAATCTAATAGCAGTGTCTATAAACTAGTTAAAACGGAACTCCCTGCAGTGTGTAGTGGAAGAGGTGTCTGGATAAAGTCATTGGCGTGAGAAGAACATAGGTTCTTGTCAAGATATGAGCTTCACCTTCTTGCCTCTACTCTCGGATCCATGTCACCTTAGGTGTCTCTGGTCTCATCTCAAAACAACAGTCCAGCAACACACCCCCTTCAGCAAGTCTCCACCTTCTGAGTTGTAATCAGCTGGGAACCAGACATTCAAGACACACAAGTTTAGGGGGATACCTAATTCAAACCACCACACCATCTTTCATATTGAAAGCTGAGTAGCAGTGCACAGGAAGGAAATGGGCAAGGTACTGTGTATAAACGCCCCAAACACCTTGGAATTGGTGAGTTCAGTGGCATTTTTTATGTGTGTTTGCTTATTTTTGAGGTAGAGTCTGGCTCAGTCGGAACTGGAATTCACTATGTAGTCTCAGGGTGGCCTCAAACTCACAGTGATCCTCCTACCTCTGCCTCCCGAGTGCTGGGATCAAAGGTGTGTACCATCACGCTTGGCTATATTTTTATTTTATTATTTATTTTATCTTATTTTATTTTATTTTGAGAGAGAGAGAGAGAGAGAATGGGCACACCAGGCTTCTGCGACTGCAAATGAACTCCTGACACATGCACCCCCTTGTGTGAATGTGTGGCATTGTGTGCTTGCATCACCATGCATGTGGCTCTGTGGGATCTGGAGATTCAAACAGGTGTTCTTAGGCTTCGCAGGCAAGTGTCTTAGCCGCTAAATCATCGCTCCAGCCCGTGGCTACATTTTTAAAAATATGTTATTTATTTATTTAAGAAAGAGAGAGAAAGAGAATGGGTGCTCCGGGGCCTCTAGCTACTGCAAACAAACTCCAGACTCATACACCACCTTGTGAATCTGGTTTATATGGAAACTGAGAAACTGAACCCGGGTCCCTTAGGCTTTGCAGGCAAGCAAACGCCATAACTGCTGAGCCACCTCTCCAGTGTGAGCTAGTATTGTTTTAAAACTAGCTTTTAAAAATTATTTATTTATTTTTATTTATTTATTTATTTATTTATTTATTTATTTATTTGAGAGGGAGAGAGAGTTGGCACACCAGGGCCTCTAGGCACTGCAAATGAACTCCAGATGCATGTGCCCCCTTGTGCATTTAGCTTACATGGGTCCTGGAGAATCAAACCAGGATCCTTTGGCTTTGTAGGCAAACACCTTAACTGTTAAGCCATCATTCCAGCCCATGAGCTGGTACTTTTGAGTTCAGTGCTTCTTTGGGGCTGACAGTTACGTAGCTATAGGTGACATGAGCATTTTGATGGAGTCATTTCACCCAGGAGTTGGTCAGCAGCCCTTGAAATGTCTGCACAGGGTGAGAAAGGCTTTGACTCAAGATCACATAATGCAGCTTGCAAAAATCCCTTTACTGCTAAGTGCATGGAAATGTCTGAAGGCCATGTGATGCCAAGAATCTTTTCTGGTGATGACAGAAGGAGGGAATTCAAAAGCAGGGTGAATGAGGCAGGGCTTGAAGATGACACACACATGGAATGTGACAGTCCATGTTAATTCAGGTTGGGGAAACCATCTGTGAGTTCTTGGTGAAGAAAACGAGTGTCAAAATTAGAAGTGGAGCCGGGCGTGGTGGCGCACGCCTTTAATCCCAGCACCCGGCAGGCAGAGGTAGGAGGATCGCCATGAGTTTAAGGCCACCCTGAGACTACATAGTGAATTCCAGGTCAGCCTGGGCTAGAGCGAGACCCTACCTCGAAAAACTACCAAAAAAATAAAAAATAAAAAATAAAAATAGGAGTGGCAGGGCGTGGTGGCATGCCTTTAATCCCAGCTCTTGTGACGTAGAGGTAGGAGGATTGCTGTGAGTTCAAGGCCAGCCTGAGACTACACAGTGAATTCCAGGTCAGCCTGGACTAGAGTGAGACCCTATCTCGAAAAACCAAAAAAAATATTGTAAAAATAAAACAAAAAATCAAAAAACAGAGCTGGGGAGATGGCTTAGCGGTTAAGGTGTTTGTCTGTGAAGCCTAAGGACTCTGGTTCAGTTTCCCAGGACCCACGTAAGCCAGATGCACAAGGTGGCACATGCATCTGGAGTTCATTTGCAGTGGCTAGAAGCCCTGGTGTGCCCATTCTTTCTCTCTATCTGCCTCTTTCTCTCTCTCAAATAAATAAATAAAATACTTAAAAAAAAAAAACAAAGAGGTCCTGGAGAGATGGCTTAGTTGTTAAGCACTTGCCTGTGAAGCCTAAGGACCCCAGTTTGAGGCTCCATTCCCCAGGATCCACGTAAGCCAGATGCACAAGGTGGCGCATACATCTGGAGTTCGCTGGCAGTGGCTGGAGGCCTTGGCACGCCCATTCTTTATCTATCTGCCTCTTTCTCTGTCTGTTGCTCTCAAATAAATAAATAAAAAATAAACAAAAAAAAAAAGAAAAGATATCAGGAAACATTAGAATTCAACTTAACTAAATATAAGGACCAAAAAAAAAAAAAAAAAAAAAACCCAACAGTGATCTCTTGAATATGCCGTTTGATTAAAATAAATCGTTATAGACAGTGCTTTACACACAGGAGCATGATAAACTGGGTGTGGCCATGCATGCCTGTAAGCTCAGTTCTGAGGGTGACTTGCTGTGTGGGGGCAGAGAGTGGAGAATCACAGCACACCTATAGGGAGATGGGAGGCAGAGACCGGAGAATTTTCTGGAAGTTTACAGACCAGCTAGCCTGGCAGAGTAGTGAACAAGGAGGGAGACCCTGCCTCAAAACAAGATGGACATTGCTTTCTTACCTGCACATGTGCGCCATGGTATGCACATACCCACACTCACACATGTGAACACATACACACACATTATACACATACATACCAAATTAAAAAGCATTGCGTATTTCATTTTATTACCATCTCAGTGGACGGAAGCTCTGCTTTTCTGGTTACTCAGGCCACAAACCTCAGAGTTAATCTTGGCTCCTCCCTTTTTTCCCTTTCATATACCACAGCTAATTTATGTTGGGAAGTCTTTATTTTTTTATATTAAAGTGAAAGAAAAGGCTTATTTAAAAATGTACATAATTTCCTCCTACTGCCCTTCTTTCCCCTTCCCTTTATCCTCTTCCACTGAATCCTCTCTTCTTTCCTACTATTCTCTCTTTGGTTTTCTTAGGTTTTGTTGTGTTCATTTGTTTGGTTGGGCTTTTTTGTTTTGTTTTTTTTCAAGGTAGGATTCCCTGTATCCCAGGCTGACCTGGAAAAAATATATATATATATATATATATAAATTTTTTGTTTTTTAAAAATATTTTAGTATTTTAATATATGTTATTTATTTATTTATTTGAGAGAGAGAGAAAGTGGGAAAGAGAGAGAGAGAATAGGTGCGCCAGGGCCTCCAGCCACTGCAGATGTACTCCAGATGCATGTACCACCTTGTGCATCTGGCTTACGTGGGTCCTGGAGAATCGAACCGTGATCTTTTAGCTTTGCAGGCAAAGGACTTAACCACTAAGCCATCTCTCCAGCCCCTTGTTTTTTGTTTTTTGAGTTAGGGTCTCGCTCTAGCTCAGGCTGACCTGGAATTTACTATGTAGTCTCAGGGTGGCCTCAAACTCACAGTCTTCCTCAGGCTGGCCTCAAATTTACTATGTAGTCTCAGGCTGGCCTCAAATTCACAGTGATCCTCCTATATCTGTCTTCCAAGTGCTGGGATTAAAGGTATGCACCACCACACCCAGCCTTCCCATTTCTATATTGATGTCTTAAAAAAAAATTCCCAGGCATTTGTGGGGGCTTGACAGACGACTTAGTGGTTAAGGTGCTTGCCTGCAAAGCCCAAGGACTCAGGTTCAAGGTGGCCCATGTGTCTGGAGTTCATTTGCAGTGGCTAAAGGCCCTGGTGTGCCCATTCTCTCTCTCTCTCTCAAATAATAGATAAACATAAATAATAATTTTAAAAGACCCCTTTTGTAACTCCCTGTCTTCAGAGCATCTGCCATGGCCTCTGGGGTACTGACATAACTCCGTTTGTTCATCTTGGGTCCCATCTTGCAGACTCACCCTCACAGTGCTCCAGCTACCATGCCCTCTCATGGCACCTTCCAGTCTCAGGGCCTTGACTGTGCTCTTCTGAGAATCCCTCCACACCCCACCCCAGAACTGCCAGGTTAATTCTGCCCACATGCAACTTTTTTTTTTGGGGGGGGGGGTCAAGGTAGGGTTTCCCTCTAGCCCAGGGTGACCTGAAATTCACTATGTAGTCTCAGGGTGGCCTTGAACTCATGGTGATTTTCCTAGCTCTGCCCTCTGAGTGCTGGAATTAAACGCATGTGCCACCACACCTGGCTATGCCATCTTTTTTTTTCTTTTTTTTTTTTTTTTTTTTTTTTTTTTTTTTTTGGGAGAGAGAGAGACACACAGAGAGAGAGAGGGAGAGGAAGACAGATAGAGATGGGCGCACCAGCAGTCTCTCAGCTGCTGCGAATGAAATCCAGATGCGTGCACCCCCTTGTGGTCAAGTGTGGCATTGTGCCCTTGCGTCACTTTGCATCTGGCTAAACATGGGACCTGGAGATTGGAACCAGTGTTCTTAGGCTTAGGAGGCAGGCGCCTTAACCACTAAGCCATCTCTCCAGCCCTCTTTTTGGTTTTTTGAGGAATGGTCTCACTCTATCCCAGGCTGACCTGGAAGTCACTATGTAGTCTCAGGGTGGCCTCAAACTCACAGCAATCCTCCTACCTCTGCCTCCCAAGTGCTGGGATTAAAGGTGTGATCCACAATAGCCAGCTTTTTTTTTTTTTTTTTGAGAGCGACAGGGAGAGAAAGAGAGAGAATGGGTGCACCAGGGCCTCCAGCCACTGTGAACCCCCAGATACATGCGCCACCTTGTGCATCTGGCTTACGTGGGTCCTGGGGAATCAAGCCTTGAATCAAGGTCCTTAGGCTTTCCAGACTTAACCACTAAGCCATCTCTCCAGCCCTATGCCATCTTTTTAAAGGCCTGGCTTGGCCTCCCTGTTTCAATTCTTGTCTGTCCCTGTTTGCCACTCATATCACACCCTCCCCTTGAAGGGAAGGTCTCTGCCATCTACAAAGGATTTTCATAGGCTCAGCTCTCAGGCCATTTAGAGCTGACCTTGCTTCCAGAAAACTCCAGCATCCCGGCTTGGGACTCGCTTGCATCCAGGAGTCCACATGCTTATAGTCCGTGGCTTTTACAGCAAAATGCTCAGCCTCTGTTGTAACCTAACAAGGGAGGAAATTTCTCAAGAGGGACTTTAATGACTTGTGTCTTGCTGTGTAAGAATAATCTACTCTGAGTGCTACACAAATTTGACTTTTCAGGAAATGGCAACATCTGTTCTACTTAAACAGACTTGAATTGTTGTTTCCTATCATATAATCTTAAGGTATTGCATCTCCCACATAGACATTATGGTAATTTTTAAAAATTATATAAGGTTGGGGCTGGAGAGATGGCTTAGCAGTTAAGCATTTGCCTGCAAAGCCAAAAGATCCCGGTTCAATTCCCCAGGACCCATGAAAGCACATAAGCCAGATGCACAAGGGGGCACATGCATCTGGCATTCTTTTGCAGTGGCTGGAGGCCCTGGCATGCCCATTTTCTCTCCCTCCCACCCACCCCCTCTCTCTGTCCAATAAATAAATAAACAAAATACTTTTAAAGAAATTTTATAAGGTTATAGTTGTTTTATTTTGATCCTATACATTCCTCCTTCAAACACTGCTTTCATTCCTTGAAAGCTTGAAATTAACAAAATGAAAGAAATTAATCTAGAAATGTACATTGAAATCTCCATTTTGCTGTTAAAGATCTCAAGACCTGGAGATCCTCAGAGATTTGTCTGAAGACACTCTGCTGGTTGACCATGAGCTGACCCTAGTAGCTTGGGCTGCTGAAGGCAGCAGGGTGACATGTCCATTACCCGGGACCACCTGCAGAATGGGTTTGGATCAGTGTGTACTTAGCCAAGTTGTATTTTTAAAATATCTGGCACTAGCTAATAAAGTGAGAAAACCCAGGCCAAGCCACCATTACACTAGCTCTCTTACATATGAAATGAGATTTAATTTGGAAATATGTAGAACTCTGTGCTATAAAGGTTGGCTGCTTGCTCTGGTGGTTCCCCCCCCCACACACCCGCACCCCTGGCATTAGCCAAGTTATTACCAAGTATTAACTACCTCCCCTTTTCTAGGTATGCAGATGTGGTTGTTTTTTAGGATCTGTTGAGGAAGTGTTGGATCAGATGTATGGACTTTAAATGCTTAAAAAGGACTGAGTATATTTAAGAGTTCCAACCATAGTAAACAAGCATGGCACTATGTGAGCTAGCTTAGGGCAGCCATTCTACAATGTCCTCATACTTCAAGACATGTTGTATACCATAAATACATAGAATTTTTATTAGCCTGTTTAAATTTTTAATTAATTAATTATTATTATTTTACAAAGGAATGGTTGAATGTTCACCATGTGAAGAAACAATGGAGACCTTGTCACGTGAAATCACTGGAATGTAGTGACATCACCTTGGTAACCAAGTTGGGACTCCTCAGACACTGTGGATTGTGGACTTCTGATGAAACTCAATCTTTTTTTAAATATTTTACTTTCATTTGAGAGAGAGAGATTGAAATAGGGGGAGAGAGAGAGAGAGAGGGAGAATGGGCATGCAAACTCCAGATGCATGTGCCCCCTTGTGCATCTGGCTTACGTGGGTCCTGGGGAATCAAACCTGGGTCCATTGGCTTTGCAGGCAAGTGCCTAAACTGCTAAGCCATCCCTCCAGACTCAGTCTTATCTCCAAGATAGTCCCAGTGCCATAGCTAATGACATTTATCTCATTTTCCACTCTTCCACTTCCACTTCCAGTTCTCAACGGTTACAAAAATGAAGACAAGACCAGAGTGAAACCCTACCTCGAAAAAAAAAAAAAAAAAAAAAAAAAAAGAAGAAGACAAGCTAGGCGTGGTGTGCACACCTTTAATCCCAGCACTCGGAAGCAGAAGTAGGAGGATCACAATGAGTTCAAGGCCACCCTGAAACTACACAGTGAATTCCAGGTCAGCCTGGGCCAGAGTGAGACCCTACCTCAAAAAAAAAAAAAAAAAAAAAAAAAAAAAATTAAGACAAGTTCTATCCACATTTGTTTGTTAACCTACTGACTTACTTTGGGTAGGGAATAAATTGGCAGTAACTCAGGTTGTGAGCATAGAATAGCACAGAACTCATCGGCCATCTGTGCGAGGAGTTTACTTGTAGAGTAATTGCAGAGATTTGGCAACTGTTTATGCAGCATTTGAAATCCTAGACTTCTCCTCCCAGGAGACTATCACAGTCAGGCTGTTTACATCTCTCACCAGTTCAGTGAGAGTCACTTTATTATTTTAAGTGGTGCCTCCATCTTGTCCCATTTCCTGATATCCAGCCTCTGCCAAGAGATTGGTAACAACTGAGGGCACTAGGATTTTTTGTTTGTTTGTTTTGTTTTGTTTTTCAATGTAGGGTTTCACTCTAGCCCAGACTAACCTGGAATCCTCTATGTAGTCTCAGGGTGGCCTCGAACTCACGGTGATCCTGCTACCTCTGCCTCCCGAGTGCTGGGATTAAAGGCGTGCACCACCACACCCGGTTAGGATTTGTTTTTTTAAGCTAGTCTGTTGCCTGTAAATTACGGAGGTTTTAAAGTTTACCCAGAAAACCAGAAGCATCAGATACATATAGCAAACGTGTGCACCCAACTAAAGGGGGAAGCGCGGCATATTTCTGCTTAACAGCTCCCACTCCCAGAACTCTGCATGTGTGGAATGTAGACAGGGCCCTGTTGAGCACAGGGATTTGGAATCAATTTATACTCTGTGATGGGATCACATGTGTTCTGGATCAGAGGCAGGGGAATGTTTGGAGCTGTAACTCTGTCTGTCTACTCACTAGCACAAGCCATTATAACTCACAGCTGGAACAGTGCCCAAAGAACCAGTGTGTGTGTGTGTGTGTGTGTGTGTGTAAAATCCAGCCTCATGGATGAATGCTGAATAGAGGCCATCAAATTATCACATGACTAAACTGGTACCTGGTACAGATACTACTTTTCTTAACAGAAATATTCCTAGAAGCCCACTTGCCTGGCCTTAATGTTACAAAAGACCCAGTGGTGGCAAGAAATTTTTTTTTTTTTTTTTTTTTGGTTTTTCAAGGTAGGGTCTCACTCTAGTACAGACTGACCTGGAATTCACTCTGTATTCTCAGGGTGGCCTCGAACTCAGGACGGTCCTCCTACCTCTGCCTCCCAAGTGCTGGGATTAAAGGTGTGTGCCACCATGCCTGGCTGGAAATCATTTTAATAAGTCACAAGTGCTTGTCTGCAAGATTCAAACAATGTTGAGTTGAAACCTGATATCCCTGAGGCATGAGGTAAAAGCTGGCGCTTGGCTCTAGGAGCCGAACATTCAGGCTACGTGTAAGTGCATGTAAGTGCAAGCATGAAGCATAATTCAGCAGGATTTGTGAAACCACATGCAAAGTTAGGCAAGAAATAGTGAATGTTGTTCTTTGAGAAGATGTGGTCTTTGCATATTGAAATCAGGCAAAGGAATAACTTATGCAATGCAGTCATATTTTCATCTTTTTCTTTTTTAAAATATTTTTAAATTTCTTTTCATTAGATATGGGCCTATTTAGTATGTAAACAACACATGTTGATACCATCCTTCCCCTCGTCCCCGCCCCTTTTCTGAAGAGGCCTTCCTCGTTGGGGATGCAGGTCAACACTATGGGGATTGTGGGTCATGCATCATGGGGCAGCAGTCAGTTATGGGGAGAGGCAATGTCTCTGCGCAAAATGTCCCAACTTGTGGCTCTAACCATCTTTCCGCCCCCTCTTCCATGAAATTCCCAGAGCTATGTTGGGTGCCTCTTAAGTCTACTTCAGTGCTGGGCACTTAGGAGCACTTAGGAGATCTGGAGGCTCCTAGTTTGGTAGGTGTTGAGCGTCCTCAGTGTCTGTCTCCTTGTTTGTTTTCATGGTAGGGTTTCTCTGTAGTCCAGGCTGACAAGGAATTCACTATGTAGCATCAGGATGGCCTCGAACTCACAGTGATCCTTCTACCTCTGCCTTCCAAGTACTGGGGTTAAAAGCATGCACCACCACACCCGTCTTTTCTTTTTTTAAAGTATTTTATTTATTTATTGGGGGGGCAGATAGCGAGAGGTAGAGAGAAAGAATCCACTGAAAAGAACTCTAGACACATGTGCCCCCCTGTGCATCTGGTACTAGGGAATCAAAACTGGGTCGTTAGGCTTCGCAGGCAAGTGTCTTAACCACTAAGCCATCCCTCCAGCCCTCTTTTCTTAAAACCTGCAGTGTTCTTGACCTTTCTAATATCTTACTACTTTTTCCTTACTTATACAGACATAAACCATCTCTAGTGGTTGTTCTGAGTGAATGAATAAATGAATGAATGAATGGTTGGTTATTTTAATTAAAAAATTTAGATTAGCCAGGCATGGTGGTGCATGCTTTAATCCCAGCACTCAGGAGGCAGAGGTAGGAGGATCACTGTGAGTTCAAGGCCACCCTGAGACTACATAGTGAATTCCAGGTCAGCCTGGGCTACAGTAAGACCCTACCTTGAAAAACCAAAAGAGAGAGAGAGAGTAAGAGAGAGAGATTATAGTCAAATAACACCTGGCTAACTTGGTGGTCTTTTATAGAGTAAAACACTAGTGTCTCAGTAAGCTTTTCATTGCTTTGACAAAATACCTGAAATAGGGGCTGGAGTGATGGCTTAGTGGTTAAGGTGCTTACAAAGCCAAAGGACCCACGTTCGATTCCCCAGCACCCATATAAAGCCAGATGCATAAGGTGGTGCATGCGTCTGGAGTTTGTTTGCAGAGGCTAGAGGCCCTGGTGTTCTATTCTCATCAGAGTTGGAGGCAGTAGTGAGGCTTTGGGGAATGGCTTTGGCCTCATCAGTGAGTCAATCCATGAGTGGATATAAGATTTGATAGGCTATTGGGAAGTGGTGGAAACTTAGCAGGTGGGACCTACCTTGAAAAGAGTGTGCCTTTGGGGACTATGCATTGTCCCTAGCCCCTCGCCCTCCCTCTCCGTCTCTCTAGCCTGAAATTGCAGAGTCAAATCATGGCAACTGGTTTCCAGGGCAAGCGTCATGTAGCGTCTCCTCATTGGTGAAGTGTTTCTACATATGTCCCATCAAATCCTATGTCCCGCTTCCCTTTTTTTTTTTTTTTTTTTTTTTTTGGTTTTTCAAGGTAGGGTCTCACTCTAGCCCAAGTTAACCTGGAATTCACTCTGTATTCTCAGGTGGCCTCAAACTCATGGCGATCCTCCTACCTCTGCCTCCTGAGTGCTGGGATTAAAGGCATGCACCACCATGCCTGGACCGCTTCCCTTTTTTGTCCTAGGATATCCAAGCTTATTCTTCCAGTGGTCAGAAGTATCAGATCTTGGCAGATGTGGTGGCGCATGCCTTTTATCCCAGCTCTGGGAAGGCCGAAGTAGGAGGATTGCCCTGAGTTCAAGGTCACCCTGAACTACAAAGTAGAATTCCAGGCCAGCCTGAGCTAGAGTGAGAGTCTACCTCAGGAAAAAAAAAAGAAGGAGAAGGAGAAGGAGGAGGAGGAGGAGGAGGAGGAGGAGGAGGAGGAACAGGAGAAGAAGAAGAAGAAGGAGGAGGAGGAGGAGGAGGAGGAGGAGGAGGAGGAGGGGGAGGAGGGGAAGTATCTGATCTTAACAGGGGAGCAACATGTCTCTAGAGACCTGCCTCTGTTTCATCAACTTCCTCTGACAAGTAGAAAGACTGTCCTGACCATTTCCTGTTCGAAGTTCTGCTTCTTTAAAACTATTGACCTGAGCACCAGCTTCCAGCTTCAGAGCTGTCTGCAAGGGTGGGCTCATTGGCAGAGCAGAGAGAAGTCCAATCTTTATTGCCCTCCCCCATTTAGGCTGTGTTGCAGTTAACGTCTCCTTGTTGGACAAACAGATGGCCAAAAGCAGCTGATAGGAGGAAAGGGTTTACGTTGGCTTACAGACTCAAGGGGACACTCCATGATGGCAGGGAAAATGAGGCATGAGGTCACCTCCTGGTCAGTGTCAGGTAGACAACAGAGGAAGGAGGGTGAGCCGAACACTGGCAAAGAGAAGCTGCTGGAACACCCACAAGCCCAGCCCCAACCACACACCTTCTCTAGGAAGCTCCAATTTCCATGTTGCCATCAGCTGGGGACCTAGCATTCAGAACACATTAGTTTATCAGGGGACACTTGAATCAAACTACCACGGGCCACCAACGCCATTCTCTTCTCTCTCTGTGGCTCTGTCTGTATGCAAATAAATAAGCAAAATTAAAAATATATATTTATGAGAGCCGGGTATGGTGGAGCATGCCTTTAATCCTAATACTTGGGAGGCAGAGGTAGGAGGATTGCCATGAGTTCGAGGCCACCCTGAGACTACATTGTGAATTCCAGGTCAGCCTGAGCTAAAGCGAGACCCTACCTTGAAAAATCAAAAAAAAAAAAAAAAAAAAAAAAAAAAAAAAAAGTTTATGCGAGCTGAAAGAGATAGCTTAGTGGTTAAGGCCTAACAACCTGGGTCTAATTTCCCAGTACCCAGGTAAAGTCAGATGCACAAAGGAGTGCTTACGTCTGGAGTTCATTTATGGCAGCTTGAGGCCCTGGTGCACCCATTCTCTCTGTCTCCCCTCCTCTCTTGCTTGCAGATAAATAACTTTTTTTAAATGCTTATGACTCTGCTCTCCCTGGTGTTTCGGGTTGTGATGTGTGTTTAAGTCAACATACCTCACCCATGTTGACCTTGGTCCTCACACACCTCTCCCCCCTCCTTCACAAACACCACATTATGTCCAAAGCCAGGATCCCTCCTCGGCCTTTCCCTATTTTTATTGCCTGGAAGTCCCTTTCACTCCATTTCATGTGTGCATATAACATTTCTTTTTACTCCTTCCCGTTTATAGTATTAAATATATACTCATTTAATTGAATAGTTTATCACTGAAGCTATCAAAGTCAGCTTTGCCTGCTGTATGTTGGTGAACTTATTTCGAATGTTTCCAGTTTGTAGTTATTACAGAAAACATTGCCATTAAATATCTTGGGAAATATCTTTCATTCAAAAATACTTTCTCAAAATAAATTTCCAATAATTCAATTCAAGGGTATTGGCATTTTTTGGACTCTATTTATTTAATTTATTTATTAGAGAGAAAGATGTAGATAGACAAAAAGAAAAAGATTGGGCATGCCAGGGCCTCCCACCACTGCAAACAAATTCCAAACGCATGTGGGTCTGGTTTATATGGGTACTGGGGAATTAATTGAATCTGAGTCCTTAGGCTTTACAGGCAAGTGCTTTAACCACTAAGCCATCTCTCTAGCCCCTGGACTCCTTTTCTATATTCATCTTACCTTCAAGAGAAAGCACCAGCTCATGGCTTGGGGAGATGCTCAGTGGTTAAAGGTGCTTGCTTGCTAAGTGGTCGGTTCTGGAGTCAGTTTCCCAGTACCCATGTAACACCAGACACATCTAGTGCTGCATCTGGAGTTGTTTGCAGCCACAGGAGACACTGGCACATCCATTCTCTCTTTCTTCTCAAATAATTTTTTTTTTTTTTTTTTTTTGGTTTTTCCGAGGTAGGGTCTCACTAGCTCAGGCTGACCTGGAATTCACTATGTAGTCTCAGGGTGGCCTCAAACTCATGGTGATCCTCCTACCTCTGCCTCCTGAGTGCTGGGGTTACAGGCATGTGCCACCACACCCAGCTTCAAATAAATAATTTTAAAAAAATAATTAGAAGGGGCTTATGATCATGGTATATTATCTATATATAGGGAGGTTGTCAATAAAAAGTAAAAAAAAAAAAAAAAAAAAAAAAAAGCTGGGCAAATTTTCCGTCAGCCTGGGCTAGAGTGAGATCCTACCTTGAAAAAGCAGTAATAATAATAATTTTTTTTGGTTTTTTTTTTTGACAACTTCTGTACTTACAGACAGAAAAACCATGATATTTCCCTCCCCTCCCCCCATTCCCCCTCAGAACTCCATTCTCCGTCATATCCCCTCCCTCTCTCAATTAGTCTCTCTTTTAATTTGATGTCATCATTTTTTCTTCTATTATGAGGATCTTGTGAAGGTATTGTAGGCACTGCAAGGTCATGGATATCGAGGCCAATTTCTGTCTGGACAGTTGCATTGTAAGGAGTCGTACCCTTCCTTTGGCTCTTACATTCTTTCCGCCCCCACTTCTGCAATGGATCCTGAGCCTTCGAGGGTGTGACAGTGCTGGACACTCCTCTGTCCCTTCTTCTCAGCACTATGTTGCCTTTTGGGTCATCCCAGTGGTCATCGTCATCTGAAAAGAGAAGCATCTCTAACCAGAAGTGAGAGTAGCATTAATATATGAATATGAACATTAAGTGTAGTGTTTTCAGGGCAGTTTGGTGGGAATAATATATACATTTAGCCAGACAAGAGCAGGCTTTATACCCCTAAGGCTCATGACCTCCCCTGCCATAGACTTTTGCTTAGTTTTTTCAGTACCAGGCATGTATTCCTTCCCATAGAGAGAGCCTTCAGTCCAATTATGGAGCAGTTGGTTTCCCCAAGAGCAGACATGCCACTATTGCACCCGTTCAGTTATTGGGCCTGTCTGGCCAAACTTGAGTATTCCAGTGTCCACTGTTTTCACTGCTGCTGACTTCTGTCTCCCATATGGCTGCATACAGCTCAGTGTAGCTTTTTTCCAGCTTTCAGTTGGCTGGTCTACAGGGAGAAGGTTTTCTGCTCAGCACCAGCTTGCTTTCTCAGTGACCTTGCCTCTCAGGCAAGAGATGTCTTCAGCAACAGGGTCTTACCATCTGTTTCTCAAGGGAAACCAAGGGCCTTGGCAAAAGCCTTTAATGTTTTGGAGGCTACTGGGACCTCCTTGTCCAACAACTCACTGGAAGGTATCCCATCCCAGGTACTGAAAATTTTCTAGTAACAGTCTACAGCTTCTAGATGTGCCATTATTCAAAAAAGTAGTATTCAAAAAAAAAAAAAAAAAAAAAAAAAAGCCTGGCCAATTTTCAGTTAGCCTGGGCTAGAGTGAGACCCTACCTTAAAAAGTAATAATAATAATTTTTTAAAAGCACCAGCTCAAAGCCGGGTGTGATGGTGCATGCTTTTAATCCCAGCACTCGGGAGGCAGAGGTAGGAGGATTGCTGTGAGTTCAAGGCCACCCTGAGACTACATAGTGAATTCCAGGTCAGCCTGGGCTAGAGCAAGACCCTACCTCGAAAAACCAAAAATAAATAAATAAATAAATAAATAAATAAATAAATAAATAAATAAAAGAGCCAAGTGTGGTGGTGCACACCTTTAATCCCAACACTCAGGAGGCAGAGGTAGAAGGATTGCTGTGAGTTTGAGGCCACTCTCAGACTACATAGTAAATTCCAGGTCATTCTGGGATAGAGCGAGACCCTACCTTGAAAAACCACAAAAAAGAAAAAATTTTAAAAAAAGGAAAACTCAGGCGGCTGGAGAGATGGCTTAGTGGTTGAAGGCACTTGCTTGCAAAGCCTGACCTACCAGGTTCAGTTCCCAAGTATTCATGTAAAGCCAGACACACAAAGTGCTGCACATGTCTTGAGTTCATTTGCAGTGGCAAGAGGCCCTGGCGTGCCCATACTCACTCACTGTGTGTCTGCCTCTTTCTCTCCATCTCTCCTTTTCCAAGAAAGAATGAAAGAAAACAAGAAAGAAAGGGAGGGGCCTAGAGAGATGACTTAGCAGTTAAGGCACTTCCTGCAAAACCAAAGACTCAGCACACACATAAACCGGATGCCTAAGGTGGCGCATGCATCTGGAGTTTGTTTACAGTGGCTAGAGGCCCTGCCGCACCCATCTTCTCTCTCTATGTCTTTTTCTCTTAAGCAGAAAAATATTTTAAAAATAATAAAGATGGGGGCTGGAGGGATGGCTGAGCAGTTAAGATATTTGCCTGCAAAGCCAAAGGACCCAGGTTCGACTCCCCAGGACCCACGTTAGCCAGATGCACAAGGGGGGGGGCGCATGCATCTGGAGTTCATTTGCAGTGGCTGGATGTCCTGGCATGCCCATTCTCTCTCCCTCTCTATATATATCAAATAAATAAATAAAAATAAAATTAAAATAATAATAATAATAAAGATGGAAATTTCAAGGCTGGAGAGATGACTTAGTAGTTAATACACTTGCCTGCAAACCCTAAGCACCCAGGTTTGATTCCCCAGGACCCATGTAAGACAGATGCACCAGGTAGCGCATGCGTCTGGAGTTTGTTTGCAGTGGCTAGAGGCTCTGGCATACCCATTGTCCCTCTCTCTCTTTCCCTCTCTCTGAAATAAATAAAATACAATTTTTAAAAAGATGGCAGTTTCAGACTAAAGCCTGGTAAGGAAGGGCGTCCATCTGCACAGCAAGGGAACCCTGTGCGGCTCTCTGCCCCCCGGGTCCCCACACCCTGACTGGCCTGCAGGGAGGGCGGCGTTTCATCCTGGAAAGATGAACTGTAATAGGACTTACACCGATCCAATCTGAGGCAAGTCCGCTGCCAACAGTAGCTTGGAGGTCACAGCAGGAGCGGGAGCACAGCTCTCAGAGCGAGTTGAGGACACCGTGGTCAGAGCCAAGGGGCAGAATCACAAACAGCGGGGTTGGGAACCTCACCCCGCAGTGCCGCTCCTGCTGCAGGAGGGCTGGGAGGGAAGACTCAGCCTTCACACAGCATTCCTGAAACATCTGCATTCCCAGAAGACAGTGAGAAATAGAAGACAGAGAGAAAAACATGCCACTGATCAAGGGCTCTGGAGGACTTAGCCAGCCCTACGCCCTTCTCTTCTCTAGGACCCACACTCCATGCGAGCGCATTAAGCTGGAAGTGGTGTGTTGATGTTGAAGGCTGATGGGTGGGTGGTAAATTAACCAAGAAACAGTCACGGTCATTGATGGGTGAGGAAATATGTGTGCAGACTATGAAGTGACAGTATCGCCAAGAACAATGAAAGGGTTTCTCAGCATACCAGTTCTTCAGAACCACTTCTGCAGGGTCTTACTCTAGCCCCAGGCTGACCTGGAATTTGCTACATAGTCTTGGGGTGGCCTGGAACTCATGGCGATCCTCCTACCTCTGCCTCTCAAATGCTGAGATTAAAGGTGTGCACCCCCACACCTGGCTCTTATTTATTTTATTTTATTTTTAGTTTTTTGAGGTAGGGTCTCACTCTAGCTCAAGCTAACCTGGAATTCACTATGTAGACTCAGAGTAATCATGAACTCACTGCGATCCTCCTGCCTCCTGAGTGCTGGGATTAAAGGTGTGCGCCACCACGCCCGGCTTGGCCCTTGGTTTTTAAAGTAACAACATCATAATATTACAACAGACTAGCTACTAAATCAGGCTTTTATACACAAACTCATATTCCTGCCACAAGCTTTGAGGTCAACTATTGCTATCTACATCTTACAGATGAGAACCTTGTACATCAGGAGGGTAAGTAACTGGCCCAAGGCACCAGAGATAGGATGCCAGATTCTGCCAATTGTCATCTCTGCTCAGTGACCCAAGACCAGCAGGCCTGGTATACTGGAGAACCCCTTTATCGCTCTTCCTTCATAGTAGCTGGCTCCCAGCTGACCTGGCAGCTTTTCATTGAACTTTACATGCCAAGCCTAACATGACTGTAATTTGAAAGCACGCAGACCCAGGAAGCCGTGAAGTCACTTTACTCGGTGAATTTTGAAGCAGTAAAAAACTGATGAATTTTCAAAGTTCAGGTTTCCTGCTTTTAAGCTTTCAGGACAGGACAGAAAATCATTCAAGCAGATATATAGAAGACCTTTGAGGTTGTTTCATTTTATGGCTTTACTTCAAAAGGCCTTTGGAAGTGAAGTTAGCTTCCTCAATGTTGGGAAGTCTATTTTCCAAAATTGTAGTGACTTCAAGTGGGTTAGTCAGGTAAATGCTGAACCACTACTGATGGAAGCCCAGCCAGCTTTAGAAGCTGGTATTTGGTGTTGGTCTGGAGCATTCCCACAACCCCTGAGTTTGTGTGACTTCATATCATATCAAGGTTACCTTACCTAAAAGGAAAATTCTCATTTCCACCAGCCTGGGCTAGAATGAGACCCTACCTTGAAAAACCAAAATAAAATAAATTTACATCTTTTTATTTTACTGTTTAACTTATACATTATAAATTTTACTTATTTGATTGTACAGTTTTATGAGTTTTCTTTAAAAAGAAACAAAACAGGGATGGAGATAGTGGCTAAAGCACTTGCCTGTGAAGCCTAAGGACACCGGTTCAATTCCCTAGTACCCACGTAAAGCCAGATGCACATGGTGGCACTTGCATCTGGGGTTTGTTTGCAGTGGCTGAAGACCATGGCTTGCCCATTCTCTATCTGTCTCTCTTTTTCAAATAAATAAGTAAAAATAAATGTTTTTTTTTAAAAAAACAAAACAGGGTTGGAGAGATGGCTTAGCAGTTAAGCGCTTCCCTGTGAAGCCTAAGGCCCCCAGTTCGAGGCTTGATTCCCTAGGACCCACGTAAGCCAGATGCACAAGGTGGCGCAGGCATCTGGAGTTTGTTTGCAGTGGCTGGAGGCCCTGGTGCACCCATTCTCTCTCTGCCTCTTTCTCTGTCTCTGTCTGTCTTGAAAGAAAAAAAAGAAAGAAAGAAAGAAAGAAAGAAAGAAAGAAAGAAAGAAAGAAAGAAAGAAAGAATGGAAGGAAGGAAGGAAAGAATGGAAGGAAGGAAGGAAGGAAGGAAGGAAGGGAGAGAGGGAAGGAAGGAGGGAGGGAGGGAAAGGAAAGGAAAGGAAGAAAGAAAAAGAAACAAGACAGAAATATGACTGAATACTACTTCACACTTCCAAATTCCTCACAGTCCCATAAAGGAAAAAGAGAAGTATTTAACCCAGCAGGGTAGACTGAGACAGGAGAGGCTTCTTATGTTCACTGCACCCACTGGAGGCTTTGTGCGAGCACGAGGAGATGGAGGAAAGCAGTTTACGGGATGACTACAGATGTAGATTTTTTTGGGGTGAAGCCCCAAAATGGATGGACAGATGAGCCAGCAGATAGCTGGTATGCATGCAGTTTCATGAATGGATGAGTGACAAATGATTGAAATATTGAATCATCACTATAAATTTTATGACGTTAATGAAAGGTCTGGCATGCCTCCATAGGAATAAATGGCAATATCATATCTAGCATTTATTGAACACCCAATACCACATGTTTACCATATCTAGACTCATTTAATCTTCACAATTACCTTATCACCCTTTCTAGATTAGATAGTGGAATGATGGTGGCTCAAACCTTTCTGGTTTTATGTAGGATGCATTGAGATTTAACTCATGTGAGTAGATTGAGCTTATTTTATTTTATTTTTTTGGTTTTTCGAGGTAGGGTCTCGCTCTTGTCCAGGCTGACCTGGAATTCACTGTGTAGTCTCAGGGTGGCCTTGAACTCATGGTGATCCTCCTACCTCTGCCTCCCGAGTGCTGGGATTAAAGGCGTGCGCCACCATGCCCGGCTTAGATTGAGTTTAGTTTGTACTCTATTTAAAAAAAAGAGAGAGAGAGAGAGAGAGAGAGCAAGAAGCCGGGGGTGGATATGCACACCTTTAATCCCAGCACCCGGGAGGCAGAGGTAGGAGGATCCCTGGGGACCTGGTCTTCCCACTGACCTTGTGGGCAAGAGGACATGTGTACAACTGGAGGGCAGCCGGTTTACCAAGGTTCATTTAGACAAAGCACAGCATGTGAAGTTTTGTGGAGCACAAGGGGGCAACTTTTTTGGTGACTATAAGCAGTTCATGGACAAAAATGTTAAGTTTGAATTCCTAGAGTCTCAGTTGTAAACAGAAATGATTAAATGGGAGTGGGGCAATTTTTTTTTAAAAAAAAAAAAATGACTAAAGTATCATGCACATTTTTTTAAAAGGACAGGGGGCTGGAGAATGGTTCAGTGGTTAAGGCGTTTGCCTACAAAGCTTGTGGACCTAGGCTGGATTCCCCAGTACCCATGTAAGCCAGATGCACAAGGTGTTGCATGCATCTGGAGTTTGTTTGCAGTGGCTAGAGGCCCTGGTATGTCCATTCTCTCTCTCTTTCTTTCCCTCTTTCTCAAATTAATAATAAATAAATAAATTGAAAAAAGGACAAAAATAAAATAAGTTTAAAACACGTATTTAAAAATAAAGATCAGTTTAGATATTTACTTTATTTACTTTTTTAAAGATTTTATTTTTATTTATTTATTTATTAGAGACAGAGAGAAGGGGAGAGAGAGAGAGAGAGAGAGAGAGAGAGAGAGAGAGAGAATAGGCAGGCCAGGGCCTCTAGCCACTGCAAATGAACTCCAGATGCATGCACCACCATGTGCATCTGGCTTACATGGGACCTGGAGAATTGAACCAGCATCCTTAGGCTTCACAGGCAAACACCTTAACCGCTAAGCCATCTCTTCAGCTCTACTTTTTTTAAAATAGTTTATTTTTATTTATTTATTTGACAGAGAAAGAGAGAGAGAGGATGGGAGCACCAGGGCCTTCAGCCTCTGCAAATGAACTCCAGACGCATGTGCCCCCTTGTGCATGTGGCTAACGTGGGTCCTGAGGAATTGAACCTGGGTCCTTTGGTTTTGCAGGCAAACGTCTTAACCACTAAGCCATCCCTCCAGCCCTCTACTTTTGTTTTTTAAATAGCTGACCCCTTGTGGTAGTTTGAATGTGTGTCCCCCATAGACTCTGGTGTTTCTTTTTTATTACATTTATTTATTTATTTATTTGTTTATTTATTTATTTGAGACAGAGAGAGGGAGAGACAGAAAGAGTGAGAATGGGCGTGCCAGGGCCTCTAGCCACTGCAAATGAACTCTAGACTAATGCTCCACTGGGTGCATCTGGCTAATGTGGGACCTGGAGAATTGAACTGGGGTCCTTAGGCTTCACAGGCATGTGACTTAACCACTAAACCATTTCTCCAGCCCACTTTTTTTTTTAAATTATTTTTCTGAGGTAGGGTCTCACTCTAACCCAGGCTGACCTGGAATTTACTGTGTAGTCTCAGGGTGGCCTTGAACTCACAGCAATCCTGCTACTTCTGCCTCCAGAGTGCTGGGATTAAAGGTGTACACCACCACGCCTGGCTGACATTGACTTTTTAAAAAATATGTGTTATTCATTTATTTGAAAGAGAAAGGGAATGGGCACATCAGGGCCTCCAGCCACTGCAAACGAACTCCAGACGCATGCGCCCCCTTGTGCATCTGGCTTACGTGGGTCCTGGAAAGTGGAACAGGGATCCTTTGGCTTTGCAGGCAAATGCCTTAACCGCTAAGCCATCTCTCCAGCCCCAAAATTTACTTTCTTATGGTACTTGAGATTAAAAACAGGGCTTTGCACGTACCAGGGAAGTGCTCTACCACTGAGAAATTCCAATCTTTGTCTCAGCCTCATAAGTTACAGGCCTGTGCCACCAGGCCCCGCTGCATATGTGTGTGTGTGTGTGCATACACATGCGCTTTCCTAATTTTTAGCTATGTGGATCTGACTGAAAAAAATTTGATACATTCAAAATTCAATAAAAAATTAAAAACAGAGGCCAGGTGTAGTGGCGCATGCCTTTAATCCCAGCACTTGGATGGCAGAGGTGGAAGGATCGCTGTGAGTTCGAGGCCACCCTGAGCCTACATAGTGAATTCCAGGTCAGCCTGGACTAGAGTGAGACCCTACCTGGAAAAACCAAAAAAAAAAAAAAAAAGAAGGAAAGAAAGGAAAGGAAAACAATGCAATTGATATTCTCAAAAATATTTCCCTCTTGCCTCTCCCACACTTTAGTTCTTCTTATGAATGAATGCAATTTTCACATTGACTTAATTCATATCAGTGTGTTGTATATATATATATATACATATATGCATATAAGCATATATATCTCCATAACACTGCCACTAAAAGTTCTGAAACTTAGACATTTTCTTTCTTCTAGGTTCTTAGTTCTGTATAGGGAGGCAGTTGGGCTATGGAATTACTTCCCCCAAATTTTCTGACAATATTGACTATCAACAAGGGAATGGCGACTACAGCACAAACACATAGCAGTCTTCTTCTCTGGAGACCAGATTCACTTCAGCACATGGAGGCTGCTTAGAGGGCTGTCACTTTCCTGTTGTTCATGAGTCAGCATGACAAATACCTCCAGAGAAGGCTAAGTCGGTCAGATTTATCTAAGAAGACAGCTGTGTAATCCCGTATCCCTCTCCAGCCTCATGGCACTACGGATACATACTCTGCCTTTGTGAACGACAGTCTAACAGTATTACCCGCTTGGTAGAGTTTACAAGACCTTGGCTTGAAAAAAATCAGGCTGCCCTTAAAAACCTTACACTGAGAACAAATGAGAGCAGATTTTCAATATGGTCCACAGCAATGCTACTCAATCTTTTAATCATTTGCTTTGATACTGTCATACACATTAGTGTGGGACGTTTTTGGTTAAAAAAAAAAAAAAGTAAGAATTTAAAAATGCATGTGTGAAGTGGTCTTACATCATGACTTTTTACCAAACCCCTGTAATAAAACACGTTGGGCTGCCAAAGATTGCTTGTTTTTCTTTTCTTTCTTTTTTTTCAAAAAAATGTTTTGTTTATTTATTTATGAGAAAGACAGAGAGGGAAAGAGAGAGGGGGGGAGAGAGAGAATGGTCATGCCAGGGCTTCTAGCCACTGCAAACAAACTCCAGACGCATGCACCCCCTTGTGCATCTGGCTTACGTGGGTCCTGGAGAATCAAACCAGGTTCCTTTGCCTTTGCAGACAAACGCCTTAACTGCTAAGCCACTTCTCCAGTCCTTTTCTTTTCTCTCTCTCTTTTTTTTTTTTTTTTTGAGGTAAGGTGTCACCTAGTCCAGGCTGACCTGGTTCACTATGTAGTCTCAGAGTGGCCTTGAGCTCATGGTGATCCTCCAGCCTCTAACTCCCAAGTGCTTGGATTAGAGGTGTGTGCCACCACACCTGGCTGCTCTTCTTTCTTAGTACAGATTTGAAACTAACATGTAGTAAAGGCCTATGAGAGAATTTTCACTTAGAAACAAACTTTGAAAGTTCGACTACTGCCTACGTGAGCTAGGCAGATATATATTTTGTTTTTGTAATGCTGGGTGTTGAACCCAGAGCCTTCCACGTGCTAAGCAAGGTGTACCCCCAGTGCAATGCAAGCATTTCTGTCATTGGAGGTTCCTTTAACATAGTAGGAGCTTTCAGAGTGGAAGGGTAAATACAAACCTGGTGACATGAAATGAAGAGAAACAAAGGGTCACATTAGGATGGGAGAGGAGATCTTTGGTAAGGAAAATCTCCTCAGGTAATATAGAAAAAAAGGTAAAGGCATAGTTGGAGGTGTTCAAGTTGGAAAATGCAAAGTGACTTTTCACAATTTAAACTATTTCCTCAAATACAGAGTCTGGCAAAGAAATCAAGCGATTTAAACTTGTTTAGTTACATCCAAATGGTAAGAGACTGGGTTCGCAGTACGTACTGCATTATGGAGAGAGGATCAGCAATTCATTTTGTCCTGCTCCAGCATCCATCCCGCTAAGTGATCACGTTCTCACAGTCTAGACTGTAAGGCACCAGAAGCAATTAAACAGAGGATCAATGTAAGCAGACAGGTGTGTCCCATCACTTTCCTCTCCTTATACTATAGCACTAAGATTCTCTGAAATTCATAGAAGCTAAGCTGGAAACAGTAAATCAGCTAGTCTTAAGATGCCAATACCTATCTTTTCTTTTCCCTTTTTTGGTTTTTTGAGGTAGGGTCTTATTCTAGCTCAGGCTGACCTGGAATTCACTATGTAGTCTCAGGGTGGCCTTGAACTCACGGTGATCCTCCTACCTCTGCCTCCCGAGTGCTGGGAATAAAGGCGTGTGCCATCACGCCCGGCCAATACCTATTTTTAAAATGTTTTCATTATTTACTAGAGAGAGGGAGGGAGGGAGGGAGACAGGAAGGGAGAGAAGGAGAACGAACTCCAGATGCATGTGGGTTCTGGGCCATTGAACCTAGACTTCAAGGCAAGCAAACTCCGCAACCGCTAAGCCATCTCTCCAGTCGTGATGCCAACAATTCTAACGTAAGCAAATCAGTTCTTGAACAAGTTCCTTGTTATGAATCTTCTACAAAGGCAGGATACTAACTTTAAAAGAGGTCTCGGGTCTTAAGAAGTTTGGTGACAGGCATTAAAAAAATAGGGGTAGAAACGTATTTCCTGGTAGGACAAACTGCTCAAGTCCTGGAAGTGGCTGGCTGACTTTTGCAATGTGCCTCGGAAAGGGAGGAGGGGTGGTGGTGTCTGCAAAGGGTCTCGGAAGGTCTAGCCTCCCCGACGACGCCGCTCTCCGGGCGGCTACCTGTCACTTCCCGGAGCGCGTCCACGCTGGGCGGCGGGGGCACGGCCGCCACGCGGCGCTGAGGTCCGCCCGCAGAGCTCGGGATCGTAAATTACAGGCTCTGCGGCCACCGGATATCCTCGCTGCATCCCTGGCAGGAGCCACGCGGCCGCGCTCGCGCTTCCTGACAGCCACCGCCAGCGCATGACTTCCACTGCGCCCCCTCCACCCTCCGCCCCGGGGTGATCGTGCGCCCACCGACCGAGGGGGCCACGCGGACAGCTCACGGGGACACCCGCGGCTAGGGACTGGACGGGAGGTCGGCGCCAGGTCCTGCCGAGCAGAGCCGGGCTGTCGGCGGGGGTGGGGTGGGGTGCGGTGGGCCGCGAGCGTCCGCATCGTCCGCGTCCCCCTCCAGCTATCTGCGGCGCACACGCGCCCGGGGCGAGCGGCGCGCCCCGGCGGAGCTCCGCGGGCCAGGGTGGGGGCGTGTCCTACAGCGGGGCTGGGTGGGCGTGGCCGGCGGCGATGCTGGGTGGGTGTGGCCTAAGGCAATGATGGATGGGCGTGGCCGACGGCGAGGATAGGTGGGCGTGGCCGACGGCGAGGATGGGGGCGTGGCCGGGGCGCGGCGAGGCAAGAGCCCCGGCGCCAGCGAGCGAGGGAACGAGCGAGCGAGCGAGCGATCGCAGAGGAGCCCGAGTGCGGTGAGCCAAGCGGAGGCGAGCACCAGCATGGCGGGGCTCCGACGCCCGCAGCCCGGCGTCTGCTGCCGCACGGCCGCGGCCGTGAACCTCCTGCTGGGCGTCTTCCAGGTCCTGTTACCCGGCTGCCGTCCGGGAGGGGCTCAGGGACAAGGTCAGCCTCCCGTCGCCGCCGCCGTCGGGCTGCGGGTCGTCCTCTCCACCCCTCCCCACCTCCCCCACCCCGCCACTGCGGCTTTTAGGGAACTGTTGAAATCTCCAGGACGGCTGGCGGCGGAGAGGGACAGGGGCAGCTGGAGGAGGAAGGAGAGCGGTGGCGGTCCTCGTCACCGCGGCGTGCCGTGGGGTGGGGAGGTGGTGGTGGGGACCGGGCCGGGCAGGCGGCCCCCGGCGTCGCGGGGCTCCGGGGACCGCTAGCCGCGCGCGCCCCGAGCCTTTGTGCGCGGGCCCGGGCGCCCCGGGCGCATCCCCCCCGCTTGCTTTGTGTGGCGCGCTGGTGCCTCGGCGCGGCCCGGCTTCCTGCAGCTTTGTTCCCCCGGCCGGGTCTCCCCGGGCCTCCCCCGCTCCCCACGCCGCAGTCCAGATGCTGGGTCGCCGAGTGCCCCGTGGGGTGACCTCGCCCCCTCCATCCCCCACCCTCCCTCCTCCCCGGCCCGCATGCCCTGGCCTTCCCGTGCATGGGGCCATTGGCTTTGCCGGCTCGTGCCCTGACCATTGTGTGTCCATCCTCGGCTTGACCCTTCCCTCTTCCCCCCGAACCCCACACGAGACTTGTTTTGGGGAGGGCGGCTGGCACGGGGCAGGGAAACAGGAAGCGTTTCTTACCCGTGCATTACAAACGCGTGGTTTCTTTTTTTTTGGGGGGGGGTGTCTATGCAGGGATTGAACCCTTGCCCAACGTGGTGGAGCTGTGGCAAGCAGAAGAAGGGGAACTCCTGCTGCCCACTCAGGTGAGAAGGACCAGGTGACAGAGGGCGGGGGCGTGGGTTGTGGGCATGTGGAGGAGGTGAGACCCGGAGGCACAGGGGCCGCACGGGTCACTTTGCAAGACAAATAAACGTTTGGTTGTGCAGAGTCAGAGCACCTGGCAACCGTGGCCCTGTGGCCTCCTCCTGCGCCATGTGACAGGGCGTGAGTCAGGCCGTCCCCAAGTTCAGAAGGTGGGCCACCTCTGCTGGACGGTAGCCCAGCCACTGCCCTGCGCCGGCCAGCGATGGCTTCAGGGGTTCTGGGTGGACAGGGGACTTGGTCCTGGGTCTACACTACTGTCTCTAGGCAAGCTGGTGCGGTGTGGATGGCTGGTGGCTGGAGAGTTGAACACAACGGGAGATAGGGATTGATTTCCGTAAATGTTAGTGAATGGTACTCGCCATTAGCCTAAGTAGCTTTAGGATGAAGATGTGACTTTAAAAGAGTATAATCTTGGATTTTCTCCAAGTGTCTTTAATTCCTATTAGAATACACCCACCTAAGAACTTGAATTTCAGGTTTTTTTTTTTTTCATCTCCATGGGATGATAGAATGATTACATGCGGACAAATAATTACTAACGTTTTATTGGGAATCTGTAGCGCAGGGGCTTTGTACTGCCTTGATGCAGTCTTGCAAAGCTTTTGTCTTCAATGGAGGCTTCATTTAGGCAAGAGAGTGTCATTGACTTGCAAAGGTACATTTTTTTTCATTGTAATTCTGTTGACTGTTTTTCACCAGCAGCAGTGGGGACCCAAAATGCATTTGAGGGGGGTGAGTGTGTGTGTGTGTGCTCAATGATAAGATATTATTAGCTCGGGTGGTAATTTTTTAAATGCTCATTACTTCCCACATTGGTGGTAGTATGAAAATCAGGATTTCAAGCTTTAACTTCCCTGTTACAGGTTTATGTTTCTACCCCCTCCCTCCTATGTGAGCATTTGTGAGTGCTGATTTTTGAGATATTTGGAATATTCCTTTTGACCGGGGCTAATGAGTAACAGCTTCAAGGTTCAGTGCAGAGAGGTGATTTGACAAGAAAATTTTCCTGGCCCTTTCCTGAAAGCCAGCAGGCTCCTTGAGACCAGCCCTTTGGGAAACATTTTGCCCCACCAGTCAACAGTCATGCCTGCTCCAAGTTTATTCCCAAATGAACTGTTTCCCAGATTTTCAGTAATAACGACTGTTGTCCAAGGGTTAGAAAACAGAGGAAAGGAACAAAGTAGGAATGGTCCATTATCCTGCTGAGAAAGCACATAGTGCTTGATGTTTACTTAACATCTGTCACGTTTGTGCATATTAGAGTGGCTCCACTGAGGTATGAGTGACTTTTGAGCCAGAGGATTCTTCATTTTGGGGGGCTTCTCTGTGCACTGTGGTCCCCCACACCCAGTGTTTTGCCTTCTTCTTTTTTTTTTTTTTTTTGGAGGTAGGGTCTTGCTCTAGCCCAGGCTGACCTCTGCCTCCCTAGTGCTGGGATTAAAGGCGCGTGTGCCCCTTCTTTTTTTTTGAGACATGATCTTGTTATGTCACCCACACTGGTCTCAGGTGCCTGGGTTCGAGCCATCCTTCTGTCTCAGCCTCCTGAGTTACCTGAGACTATAGACATGAATATATATCCACTGGATTTGGCTCCAATCCCTAACTGTAACAACTGAGAAATGTAGTAGACATTGCCAGTTATTCCTGGGGAGCAAAATATCTCAGGTTAAGAAACACTAGTATGAAGTCGGGCGTGGTGGCGCACGCCTTTAATCCCAGCACTTGGGAGGCAGAGGTAGGAGGATTTGTGTGATCTCAGGAGACTATAGTGAATTCCAGGTCAGCCTGAACCAGAGTGACACTAGAAAGAAACACTAGTGTGTAGTTACTCATTTAATGCATTTTAGCTCAATTGAAGTCTCCACCTTTTAGCTGGTTTGTGTTGGAAGCCAACCCAGATTAAAAGGACAGTAAATTCTAGACTCTCATTTGTTACAGTCTTAGTGGAAGGTGTAGTCACTGTGCCCAAGGATGGAAATGTCAAGGCCCATGGTTCTATTAATTCATTTATAAGCTTAAACGTTATTGTATAAAATGCTTATTTCTGGTTTGATTTGGATTTATGTGACCAGTGTAGCTTATTTTTAATAAAACTGTTAGAATTGAGAAACTTGCAGTCTGGACTCACTATAGAAACATTGATAGCTAAAGTATTTTAACCAAAGCTGTAATGAAAGTGAAACTGGTATTCAAGATTATTTTCCATATACTTTATCTTTTAGAACCTCCCACTGTGCATATGCCTGGACAGGGGTGAAGAATATATGTATATCTTAGATATTGAACCTTCTGAGGAAAGTTTTATTTATTTATTTATTTATTTATTTATTTATTTATTTATTTTATTAGTTTATTTGTGTGTGAGAGAGAGAAAGAGAAAGCACAAAAATGAGCAAGCAAGAGAGTATGTCAGTATCTTTTGGTACTGCAAAGGAACTCTAGACATGTATCACTTTTTTTTTGAAATTTTAATTTTTATTTATTTATTTGAGATAGAGAATATGGGCGTGCCAGGGCTTCTTGTCACTGCAAACAAACTCCAGATGCATGTGCCACCTTGTGTATTTGGCTTACATGGGTTCTGGGGAATCAAACCGAGCTTCTTTGGCTTTTTGGGCAAGTGCCATAACCGCTAAGCCATCTGTCCAGCCCACATGTGTCACTTTTTATCAGGCTTTATGTGTCTACTGGGGAATTGGGCCTTGGGTCAGTGGGCTTTCCAAGCAAGTGCCTTTAACTGCTGAGCCATCTCCCTAGCCCTGAAGAAAATTTGTTTCAAACAATTTAGAATTGTTTTCAGAAAGTTTCCTTGTGTGCGTCATGAGGTGTCTGTTGAAAATGTTATTTGTTTATTTGTTTATTTTGAAGTAGGGTTTCACTGTCTAGCCCAGGCTGACCTGGTACTCACTCTGTAGTCCTAGGGTGGCCTCAAACTCACGGCGATCCTTCTACCTCTGCCTCCCGAGTGCTGGGATTAAAGGAGTGTGCCACCATACCCGGCTGATATATTTATTACTTTAATGTGAGGAGTTTCTGCTTAATTAAGCAGTAGGTTGGTTGCCTTTCATTTGGGAAAATGAAACCTGGCCCCAGCATCAGTTGTCAGGGACAGGGGATCTAAGCATACCTGAGGCTGGCATGTTCAGGAAACAGTGTTTGCCAGCACTGTGTATGTGGTCACTCAGGAAGTGGTGGTTTTCATCCTCTGTCTCTGACCAGGCTTCCTAGGTATGAACCTGATGGGTCATGGTTCTGTCACTTTTTATTTTATTTTTTTTTTAATGGTTTTTCAAGGTAGGGTCTCACTCAAGCTCAGGCTGACTTGGAATTCACTGTGTAGTTCCTGGGTGGACTCGAACTCACAGCGATCCTCCTACCTCTCTCTGCCTCCCGAGTGCTGGGATTAAAGGCTTAAAGGCATGTGCCACCATGCCTGGCCCTAATTCTAATTTGTATATATATTTTATTTTATCTTTATTTATTTATTTGAGAGAAAGAGGCAGAGAGAGAATGGGCACGTCAGGGCCTACAGCCACAGCAAACGAACTCCAGATGGGTGCACCTTTGGAATGGCGTTCTTTGGCTTTGCAGGCAAACGCCTTAACCGCTAAGCCATCTCTCCAGCCCTTAATTGTAATTTTTTACTGTGTAGTCTTTTGTTGGTAGATTTGTTAGTAGCATAAAAAAGTCATAAGGGCTGGAGGGACACTTATTGGTTAAGGCGCTTGCCTGCAAAGTCAAAGGACCCAGGTTCGATTCCCTAGTACCCACGTAAAGTCAGATGTATAAGGTGGCACATGTGACTGGAGTTCATTTGCAGCGGCTGGACGCCTTGCCATGCCTTTTCTTTCTCTATCTGCTGCTTTCACTCTCTTTCTAAGATAAATAAAAATTAAAAAATTTTAGCCGGGCGTGGTGGCACATGCCTTTAATCCCAGCAGAGGTAGGAGGATCGCCGTGAGTTCGAGGCCACCCTGAGACTACAGAGTGAATTCCAGGTCAGCCTGGACCAGAGTGAGACCCTACCTCAAAAAAAAAAAAAAAATTTAAAAATATTTTACTTATTTGAGAGAGAGAGAAAGAGGCTGATAGAGAAAAAGAATGGGTTCATCAGGACCCCCAGCCACTGCAAATGAACTCCAGATACATGTGCCACCTTGTGCATCTCTGGCTTGTGTGGGTCCTGGGGAATTAAACCTGGGTCCTTTGGCTTTGCAGACTAATGCCTTAACCGCTAAGTCATCCCTCCAGCCCACAAATAAAATATTTTTTAATATTTTAAGAGAAAGGGCTGGAAAGATGGCTTAGCAGTTAAGGCACCTGCCTCCTAAGCCTAAGAATGCCGTTCCAATTTCCAGGTCCCATGTTTAGCCAGATGCAAAGTGATGCAAGGGTGCAATGCCACACTTGACCACAAGGGGGCACATGCATCTGGATTTCGTTTGCAGCAGCTGAGAGGCTGCTGGCGCATCCATCTATCTGTCTTCCTCTACCTCTCTGTCTCTCTCTGTCTCCCCCCCCCAAAAAAAAAAAAAAGTCATAAGAGGAAGAAAAAAGGGATTTTATTCTTAGAGAATTTTCCCTCTCTTCTCATTCTACAACACACTGAATGCAACCTGGTGATAGTGTGGAAGTCAAAACAGGATTGCCGTGAGCTTACTGTCACCATCATTGTGCAGGACACGGCTCTGTGCAAGTTCTCACCTCACTTTCAGGATAGAAACCGTTTGACCCACACGCAGGGTGCTCTGTTCCCTTGACCAGCTCTGGCCTTCGGGCAGTCTGACTTTGTCTCTTGCTCCTGTTGCTGTTCGAGGACACTCTGCCTCCCGTCTCCCCCTGGGCCAAGGGAGCCCGGTTGTCTGTGGAGTGAAGCCTGAGTGCTGCTTGCCTGCCGGTGGAGGCTTAGGGCTGGGCCTGCCGCTCTCCTGGCTCCCAGTACATGCTCATCGTTCCTCCCTTCTCGACTTTCTTGTCGTGCTTGATGTTTTTCTTAGGCTTGTGTGTGCTGTGTTGTTCCAAGCAGATTTCCCTTATGCAGGTCTGGGCTGCCGAGGCTAGATGGAGGGTCCTGTTGTTCTGCATACATTGGGCGTTCAGTAGTTCATCCATGAGGCCTTCCTAGGGGAGGAGAGGCAGTTGTCAGGGTCTGGTTCCTGTCCTGTTGATGAGGCTGTCCACTTCTGAAGATGGCAGTTGCAGTTGACGCAATGCCCAAGTGTTCATCCGCTGTTGTTGTTTGAGAACCAGCCTTAGCAATGCTGCTGTCACGAGCCCCTGGTGGGGCTAGCTGGGCCAGGGCTCTGTTTGTTAGGCTGTTAGCTCGCTGAGCAAGCATCAAGCATTGGCCTGGCCCAGTTGAAACTCTGGGCCTCAGGGGTAAATAAGAAATCCTCTGTCTAAAAAAAAAAAAAAACATGTCTTGTTGATTTTTCCTCCTAAGTCCGAGGGTGTAGATAACGGAAATTGGTAGAAAGTGAAACAGGAAATAGTACAGTGAACATCTGGGTTCTTCTTTTTAATCTCAGGTGCTGTTATGTAATAGCTTGCTACTCCAGTCAGTGAATCATTAACTGATATTTGGAAATCTTTTGTCAGAGATTTATTTTTGGCTTATTCTCCTCCCACTACCAACATTGAAAAGTGATAGCTTACATGGGTTGAGTGCTATTGACATCGCTTAAGTACCTGTACATATTCACTCACTCACATCTTAAAACTAGGAAGTCCTGTTACCCAATTTTACAGCTGAAGGAGTTGAGGCCCAGCACAGCTGAACAACTTGCCTAAGCCATAAGAAAGTGTCAGTTGTGGGATTTGAACCCAGAAAGTGTTGGCTTCTGAGCCTAAGCTTTGAGTGTGATGTTATTTGTGAGTTTCAGTAGTATGACCAGAAGATCGCGGTGGTGGTGGTGGCGGTGGCGGTGGCGGTACACTTCCTGCGTCGGAGGGAAATAACTTCATGCACTAGTTATGTTCATCTAGAAAAGCTGCTTAGTGACTTTTTCAACAGTGGAGTTCAGAAGACAGCCTGATGGAACTCTGCTGTCTGCCTGTGGGCCAAGCAGTACTTCAGGTGCAGAGGGTATTACAGTAAACCCAGCACCTGCCCGTGTGGGTTTTCCATTCTAAATAGAGGCATATGGGTAATAAACAAGAAACAGTAAGTTCTCTGGGACACAGCTTATTTGAATGACATGGAAGCTGACAAGGATGGAAGTCCCCCCGCCCCCCCAGGAAGGGTCACACTCTAGCTCAGGCTGACCTGGAATTCACTATGTAGTTGCAGGGTGGCCTTGGACTCACGGGGATCCTCCTACCTCTGCCTCCTAAGTGCTGGGATTAAAGGCCCAGCCCGGAGTTTCAGTTTTAACTCAAGAGGTCCAAGTAGGCCCCTTTGACAGGCGCATACTTGAGGCAGTCCTTGAAAGCCCAAGGGAGCTGGAGCAGGTAGAGCAAGGGCCCTGAGGCCCTGTCCAGAGGGCATGGGGCAGGCAGAGGATTTGTTCTTTGGTTCAATCGGTCAGATAAAACTGGTACTATCTTAGGAGAGCATTCAAATGCTGAAATGTAGGAAAGGAGAGAAGAGGCCCCTGTCTACTGGAGGGTAACTTGCCTGGGGTGGTGGGGGAGGGCAGCCCCCTCACTGCAGTTACTATGGCAAACAGTGTGGTTTACTTTTCACACTGAGGTTTTAGACCCAGATCCTGCTGAAGTGGGATTTGGAGGGAGGAGACGGGTGTGTCGGGCTGACCCCTCCATTAGGGCTGGGGAGCTTCTCTTGTCTCTTTCTTTCTTGTAGGGTTTTTTTGTTTTATTTTGTTTTCAAGGTAGGGTCTCACTCACAGGCCAGCCTTGAACTCAAGACGATCTTCCTATCTCTGCCTCCCAAGTGCTGGGATTAAAGGTGCACACCACTATGGTCAGCAGTGGGGTCTTTAAAAAATATATTTAATATTAATCCCAGCACTTGGGAGGCAGAGGTAGGAGGATTGCTGTGAGTTCAAGGCCACCCTGAGACTACATAGTAAATTCCAGGTCAGCCTGAGCTAGAGCGAGACCCAACCTTAAAAATGTATATGTGTGTGTGTGTGTGTGTGTGTGTGTGTGTATATTTAATATTTGTTTATTAGACACAAAGAAGGGGGAGAGGGAGAGAATGGGTGCGCCAGGTCCTCTAACCACTGCAAACGAACTCCAGACGCATATGCCACCTTGTGCATCTGGCTTACATGGGATCTAGAGAATCAAACCAGGGTCCTTAGGCTTTGCAGGCATGTGCCTTAACTGCTAAGCCATCTCTCCAGCCCTTATATTTATTTATTAGAGAGGAACAGATAGGTGGAGAAGGGAGGAGGGAGAGAAGGAGAAGGCAGATAAAGAAAAGGCATGCCAGAGCCTCCAGCCCTGCAAACAAACTCCAGATGAATATACCACCTTGTGTATCTGGTTTATGTGGGTACTGGGGAATCAAGTCTGGGACCTTATGCTTCGCAAGCAAGTGCCTTAACCACTAAGCCATCTCTCCAGTCCTTGTAGGGTCTTTTTTTTTTTTTTTTTTAAATACTATTATCAGCCCAACGTGGTGGTGCATGCCTTTAATCCCAGCACTTGGGAGGCAGAGGTAGGAGGATTGCCATGAGTTCAAGGTCACTGAGACTATATAGTGAGTTCCAGGTCAGCCTGGGCTAGAGTGAAACCCTATCTTGAAAAACCAAAAACAAACAAACAAAAAAAAATTTACTATTTTTGCATTCATGTGTTTGTGTGTGTGTGTGTGTGTGTGTGCATGTAGAGGCCAGAGGTTGATGCTAGGTCATGGCTGGGTTTTACATGGGTGCTGGGAATACAAACCCATATGGGCCAAGTATGTCCCCAGCCCCTCTTACAGGATCTTGATGTATAAGCCCAGCTAGTCTGCAAATTCTCTCTGTGGCCCCAGCCCATGGGGCTCATAGTAGGGTAATTAGCAGAGATTGACAGAGTGACACTAAATGCTGCCCATCGCACCATGGGCGCAAGGATGGTGTAAAGGAAGATTGGCTTTGTGGTGAAGCTGTCTCGAAACATCATGGAAAGCCCTGTGTGTTGTGGTAGTACAGGCCTGGGGTTTTGATGACGTGGGCTGATTTGCTGGTGGAAGAGAGGAGGGAGAAAAGCCAGGTCTGCACCTACAGCAGGCTCAGGGGTCAAGCAGCCTATCGGTACCCTCTGCCGAAGGGAGACTGGTTTACAATGCATCAGAGGCCGCTCCTCGGGGCCCTCACCCCTGATATGCTCACGTGTGCTGTGACTGAGGAGCAGAGCTTGAAGCAGTTGGTATGTCTTGGTGTTTGGAAAGAGGACTGAAGGCTGAGGAGATGGCTCACTGGTTAAAGGCACCTGCTTGGAAGTAGGACCGAGTTGTAGATAAGGCACCTTGCCAGGCTTGTGGACTCACAGCCTTGTGCTGGTTCCCTGGCTTGGTACTGTGCCAAGCAAAACTGCAGGAGACGCTGTCTTGGGGAAAAGCTGCGTGGTGGTGGAATGAGAGTGATGGAGTGAGGTTGGTTGGGGCAGCCCTCATGGTGGTGGGTTAATATGCTCGGGATTAGCGGAGAGGAACCTGCACAGACTGGAGGGGCCAGAGACACAGCAGAGTTGGGAAGAGGGGCAGAGGAGAAGCTGGAGGAAATGTGGAGGGTCAGGGTGTTTGAAGACAGCAGTGGGAGCTTCAAGGAAGAATAATGCCCATAGAGCTTGTCTGCGGGCTGAGTCCAGGGCATGCTGAGCTGGACCTGGCTCGTTGTGTTCCTGTTTCCAGTACCCCCGCTTGTGTCTTTTGACCCTGACCTACATTCTGAGGAGAGCTTTTTTTTTTTTTCCCCCGAGGTAGGGTAGGGTCTCACTCTGGCCCAGGCTGACCTGGAATTAATTATGTAGTCTCAGGGTGGCCTTGAACTCACAGTGATCCTCCTACCTCTGCCTCTGCCTCTGTGTTGGGATTAAAGGATTGGGCCACCACGCCCACCCAGTTTAGAAGAGCTTTTGAATGTGGTATTTATGTCATTTACAAAATGACCAGCTTTTTTATTGATGTCAAAGTATATCAGGTGTTCATGAAGAGAAGTCTGAGCTAAACATTGCTTTTTTCCTACACTTAGGGATTTTAATTAGCATTCAATGTTACCTTATGTGATTAAACTTAAATGGTATTTTTTGAAGTAATGTTTAGCTCATTTTGAAATGTTTGGGTTTCCTTTTTTCAACTGGTAACAGTGCATGTCTGAGGGAACACTTACATGGCAATTCATGGCTTTAAGTCCTCGCCATTATAACATGGTTCTTTCATTTATTTTTATTCTTTAAATTTTTTATTTAAGTGCATGTGAGAGAGAGGAGCAAGAGAAAGGAGAGAGAGAAAGAATATAGGCTTACCAGTGTCTTGCTGTTGCAATCTTGAAATGCATGCATCACTTTGTGCTGGCTTTATGTGGGTACTTGGCAATTGAATCCTGGCTGGCAGGCCTTGTAAGTGAGAACCATCTCCACAGCCCACATGGTTCTTTGAAGAAGAATCTTTTTAAAATTCTTTTTCTTTGTTTTTTTTTGAGATAGGGTCTTGCTGTAGCCCAGGCTGACCTGGAACTCACTATGTAGTCTCATGTTGGCCTTGAACTCACAGCTATCCTCCTACCTCTGCCTGAGTGCTGGGATTAAAGGTATACACCACTATGCTTGGTGAAGAATCTTTTTTTTTTTTTTTTTTTTTTTAAATACTTAGTTATTTGAGAGAGAGAAAGAAAGAGACAGAGAAAGATAGAGAATGGACGTATCAGGGCCTCTGGCCACTGAAATGAACTCCAGATGCCTGCTCCATCTTGTGCATGTGGCTTATGTGGGTAATGGGGAATTGAACTTGGGTCTTTAGGCTTCACAGACAAAGTGCCTTAACCACTAAGCCAACTCTCCAGCCCAGAAGACTCTTTTGACTGTTATGCCTGTAGACATTCATTGCAGGCATATCATCCCTGAGAGAGTCAGAGCACCACACTGGGGGCTGGCTGTGTTCCTCTGAGACATCACTAAGTATGTTCTTTTTCAATAGGGTGATTCCGAAGAAGACGTGGAGGAGCTTTCTCAAGAACAGAGGTAAGGAGAAGTGGGAGCAGAGCCTGGCCCCTCTGGCTGCCCGCTGAAGTCTTGAGTCTGTAATGTGCCTTTTTCTCTGGCTTCTTTTTTTTTTTTTTTTTTTTTTTTTTGTTTGTTTGTTTGTTTTTGAGGTAGGGTCTCACTCTGGCCTAGGCTGACCTGGAATTAACTGTGTAGTCTCAGGGTGGCCTCAAACTCATAGTGATCCTCCTACCTCTGCCTCCCAAGTGCTGGGATTAAAGGCGTGCACCACCACGCCCAGCTTATCTATATTCTCTTAATAAGTACTTTGTCTTTGAAAATAAAGTAAAGAAAGCTTTTGGAAATACTCCCTTGCCCACCCAACCTTGCTTTGCATGTGGTGCACTTACGCCCACCCTCCCTTGTCCACAAACATCTACATCTATGGAGGTCAGACTCTGCCCTCCACGCAGAGTGGAACACATCTAACAAAACCTGCAGTGCATTGTCTGTGGTGGGGCAGTTGTTGCTAAGAGTTGCCAAGCGTTCTTGGTTTCTTCCTCCCCTTACCCTTTTTTATTTTGGCGCAGGGATCAAATCATGTGCCTTGCACGTGTTAAACACATGCTTCCACAGAGCTACGCCTTTAGCCCCTTTATTAATTAGATTTCTGTTTTAAATTTATGTTTGTTTTGGGTAAAGTTCCGTGTAGCCTAGGCTAGCCTCACGCTTGCTATGTATCCGGTGTTCTTGATGTGCACCACCACATCCAACGTTAGAAGTTGCTTTTTTTGTTTTGCAGTTTTCTAGTAAACTTAGGGTATTAGCAGATTTTAACGCCATTGATCTTGTGAGAGAATAAGGTGAAAGGTGGAGGTTGAGGGAGAGTTGAATTGTGGTTTTAGAAGGGTGGCTTCCACATCTTGTAGTGACTTAGAGCATGAAGTTTGCATCAGGACTACTTACAAGCACATGCATGTATGAACAGGTACATGCACATGTGTAGCTGCATGTTGACTTAGAAAGAGTGACTTAAAAGTTTCACGAAATAGTATTTGTCTTCCTTGCCTGCAGTGTGCTGTGTTCCTTCTATTCCATTTCCTTCCTCCCTCCTTCCCTCCCTCTCCTTTCTTTCTTAGTCATGGCTTTGATGAGATATAATTCATGTGCCATATAGTTTACCCACTTAAAGGTCTGACTTCTTCTTTTAGTGCATTCATATAATTGTACAAACATCATCATGATCAGTGTTCAAGCATTTTTTTTCCTTCCCAAGAAATTCCTTCTTCTTGGTGGGAGTGAGTCATGGTCACAGAGGAATCAGCCCTGATTTGCATGTTTGACCTTTCTGACCTCAAATAGTCTGGTATTTTGCCATTATTTTGTCTTCAGCTACTTTCCTTTACTTTCCTTTTAACTTGACTTCTAGTCTCTTGTTTTTTTTCTTTTTAGTTTTAGTCTCTTGTTTTGTTTTTGCTGTTTTGTTCTGGAACTGTTCCTAATGCATAAAGATAGGAAAAAACGTCTCTGTGTCCATTTTCTTTTTCTTTTCTTTTTTTTTTTTTTCCCCTAAGGTAGGGTCTCACTCTAGCCCAGGCTGACCTGAAATTCACTATGTAGTCTCAGGGTGGCCTCGAACTCACAGTGATCCTCACGCCCGGCTTCTTTGTCCATTTTCTGAAAATGGATTCTAGAGTTCTCTAAGAATTGTCTGAGTGCAATGTTATGTGTGACTTGTAAATTAGTCACCTTTGTATTCACTATTTTAAAACTGATCTAATTTACCCAGGCCCATCTGATGCCTTGCTACTTTAAACATGAAATTTTGAGCTGGGTGTGGTGGCACACACCTGTAATCTTACCATTTGGGAGCTGGAGGCAGAAGTTCATGGTCATCCTGAGCTACATGAGACCTTGTCCCAAAACAAACAAACAACAAGAACAAAAAGGAAGAGATGGCTCAGCAGTTAAGGTGCTTGCTTGCAAAGCCTGACAACTGGGGTTCATTTCCCCAGTACCCACATAAAGCCAGATGCATCAAGTTTGTTTGCAGTAGCTGGAGGCCCTGGCATACCCATTTTCTCTCTCTGCTTGCAAAAAAAAAAAAAAAAAAAAACATTAAAAAAAACCCAAAACAAACATCTTAGATCATTAGTATACATACAGGTTTGCAGGAAGTTACCAGGGCACTTTGTTGTTATTAACATGTTAGGGCTGCAGAGATGGCTCAGCCACTGCAAATGAACACCACACACATGCACCACCTTGTGTATGTGGCTAACGTGGGTACTGGGGAATCAAACCTGAGTCCTTAGGCTTCACAGGCAAGTGTCTTAACCATTAAGCCATCTCTCCAGCCCTGTTAGGTGGAAGTTAGCTGCACCACCAGGTGATCCTGGAATTCTGTGTGGGAGATTTCTCTCTTGCTTAAATTTACCTGTTGTCATTGACATTCATATTTTGGGTGTAATGCAGTGTGGTTTGTTTGCTCTCCTACTTTAATGTCACTGGTCTTTAATCTTTTAATCCACTACTAAGCTGGGGCTAGAGAAATACATTTGACAGTAAAGCAGTCCTAGGTGCTCCTTCAAAAAGTATGGGTGGCCCTGGTATCCATCACTGGAGAGACTCTAGATGGCAAAGTGTCCCTGCTTCACCCTCAGACACAGACCACTGCTGGTGGTGGGGAGTGGCCTCAGGAGCAGCTGGCCTGCACCTCACACTCCTTTTGAGGAAGCTGTCCCTGTAATTGGCCTCATTGATGATTTTGTTTACATTATCTTGCCGCCTTCATCTTCTGCTTTGCACTGTAATTGTACTTGGTTGAAAGCCAGGAAGGCACTATCGAAACTTTCTTCGCTCTCTTCTCCATCCCCCCTTTCTCCTGGGTGTTCTCGAATATCAGCAGTAATCTACTCCTTGCTGAGAAGGAAAGGTGGCTTTGGGGGATTCAGTGATGAGCTCAGACACAGGAGGTGACTGTAGCTCTTACTTGAATGGATGTCTTCTGGGAAGCAGGGTCGGCTCTCTCTATCAGCATCTTGTGACCTGGCTCTTTTGGAGGACAGTGATATTGGTTAGAACATGAAACGTTTAAGCATTCACAAAGTATGAATAATTTATTAATCATTTCAGCTTAAGAATGTTTATAAAAACCAGGAACACCAACTGGCTAGGTACAGTTTTTGTGGCGGGCACGTTGTTATAGCTGGATCCTGTACCAGGGATGGAACAAGGGCCTTGCACCAGCTGGGTAAGCACTCCACCACTGAGCTGCATCCCCAGGCCCTTTTATTTTTGCAAATGTGCTTCTGTATTCTGAGGAACAGTTTGAGGTCAGTTAAAGGCAGATTCTGACAGTCAAGACCCCAGGACATTCCAGGAATCCTTTCAACAGTTGCTAAAAGAGACTGTTGGGGCTGGAGAGATGGCTTAGCGGTTAAGGCGCATGCCTGCAAAGCCTAAGGACCCTGGTTCGATTCTCCAGGTCCCATGTAAGCCAGATGCACATGGTGGCGCATGCATCTGGAGTTCATATGCAGTGGCTAGAGGCCCTGGCACACCCATTCTCACACACTATCTCTCTCTGTCTCTAATAAATAAATAAATAAAAATTAAAAAAATAAAAATAAAAGAGAGACTGTTGCAGACCAATGCAACTGGACCTCCAGCAAGTAGGATCTTTGCGCCTGGAGGAGCTCCCGCCCTTTCAGCCTTCTTTCACTACTCTGTTCTCCCTCAGAAAATTGAAGTGTTTTTTAAACCTGTTAGGATTTGGGACTCTTGGGCTGGGGAGATGGCTCAGTGGTGAAAGGTGCTTTCTTGCAATGGCTGACAGCCCAAGTTTAAGTGCCCTGATCCCATGTAAAGCCAGTTGTACAAAGTGGTGCATGTGTCTGGAGTTTGTTTGCAGTGGTAGGAGGCCCTAGTGCACCTCTACACACTCTGGCTCTCAGATAAATTAAAAAATTTTTGGGGCTGGAGAATTGGCTTAGTGGTTAAGGGGCTTGTCTGCAAAGCCAAAGGACTCAGGTTTGATTCCCCAGGGCCCATGTTAGCCAGATGCATAAGGTGGCACATGTGTCTGGAGTTCGTTTGCAGTGGCCAAAGGACCTGGTGTGCCCATTCTCTCTCTCTACCTACCTCTTTCTCTCTCTCAAATAAAATAAAATAAAATAAAATAAAATATTAAAAAAAAATAATTTTGGGTCTGGAGAGATGGCTTCGTGGTTAAGGCGCTTGCCTGTGAAGCCTAAGGACCCAGGTTCAATTCTCTAGGACCCACGTAAGCCAGATGCACATGGTGGCATATGTGTGTTGAGTTCGTTTGCAGTGGCTGGAGGCCCTGGCTTGCTCATTCTCTCTTTCTTTCTCACTCTCTAGTAAATAAAAATAGCATTTACAAAAAGAATTTTGTACTCTGTTCCTTACCTCAGCAGGTCTCCCTAAGATTCCATTGTGAACCTTCTTCTCATCCCTGTTTGACATCGAATTTGATCTCTCAGCTCCCTAGGTGGCCTGCCTGTCCTTTTCACTCCCCCCACTCCCCTCACTTGCTCTGCCCCCTCCCTGCACCCTGGTACTTACCTTAGAACAGGCTGCTTGCTCCTCTGTTTGGCATTTGCTCTTTTGGGGTACCCAAGGCGTCCTTCAGTCAGTTCCCCAGTGACAGACCTAGTAACTGACACTTGGTTCAAGGGCAGCTGGGTGCTGTGATGCAAAACCATGCTTTTGAATACCTGCCTGCAGCTAGCTAACCCTTGCTGTTGAAACCAAGGCACTAGGATCAGTATTGGAGAGTGTGACTTTAAATTGAATTTGTGCAGTTGGAATGAATTTGAAGAGAATGGGTATGTTAGTTATTATATCCATGTGTGGCCCCATGGTGCCTTTTCCCAGAGTGATGGGGACCCTGAAAGTTAAAGAATGAATACGTCAGTCACGGTCTTCATGGCCCTAAAGTAAAGAGAAAATTTCTTTGACTGTGTTCAGTTTCATAATTTTAAGTTTTGTTAATGCATTGCAGGCTTTTAAAATAGGGTTTATGGTATATATTAAAACTGTTCTCCAACCACAAAACCTTTAATTAAAAAAAATTAAGCTGTGAAATTTTTAGCAAAGCATTAGGCCTTCAACTGAAATAATTAGATAAATAGTATGCCAGAACCAGAATCCTTCTATTGAAGCTTTTAGCTGATTTGGGTATTAGATCGCTTTACAGACTTCTGCAATGGTTTGTGTACGTTTGTGTCTTTTTATTGAAAAGGAAATAGTTGAACCTTTAATAATTTCACATCAAATATTTTTAAAAATATTTTTATTTATTTATTTGAGAAAGAGAGAGAGAGAGAAAGAGAGAGAATGGGTGCGCCAGGGCCTCCAGGCACTGCAAATGAACTCCAGATGCATGTGCATCTGCCTAATGTGGGTCCTAGGGAATTGAACCTGGGTCCTTTGGCTATGCAGGCAAATGCCTTAACCTCTCAACCATCTCTCCAGCCCTCAAAGATTTTTTTTTTTTTAAGAATCAGTCTAAAATAAAAGTAGGTAAAGTACTTTATTATTGACAGCAACTCCCAAAATAAAAAAGAATTGTTGGAGGCGGGGAGCTGGCTTAGTTGTAAAGTGCTTGCAGCACAAGCTAGCCTAAGGACCAAAGTTCAGACCCCAAAACCTTGAGTGAGTGTGGGAGCTATAGGAGGCAGAGGCAGGGAATATCCCGGGCAAGCTTGCTAGCTCGATTGGCTGAACCAGGAACTCAGGGTCAAGTGAAAGACTGCATCAGTAAAAGGAGGAGAGTGATGGAGCAAGACGTTGAATGTCAGCCTGTGGTCTCCACACACATGTGCCCCTACGTGCATAGCACACACACCAGTGCATGTGTGCACAAAGAAAAGAACAATTACAGTCTGAAGTTAGATTTGTTTGTTAATGTGGTAAATCCCATTTCAGCCAGAATTGCACAGTTCCTTCTGCAGTCGAGTTCCTTTCAGAGAAGTGGTGTGTCTTAAGACTAGAAGGCACACTCCCGTTCCACTCGTCTCCCTGTGCCTTCTTTCGGAGAAGTGGTGTGTCTTAAGACTAGAAGGCACACTCCCGTTCCACTCGCCTCCCTGTGCCTTCTTTCAGAGAAGTGGTGTGTCTTAAGACTAGAAGGCACACTCGCATTCCACTCTCCCTGTGCCTGTGGTGTGTCTTAAGACACATTCCACTGTCTCCTGTGCCTTCTTTCGAGAAGTTTTAAGACTAGAGAAGTGGTGGTGTGTCTTAAGACTAGAAGGCACACTCCCGTTCCACTCGTCTCCCTGTGCTTCTTTCGGAGAAGTGGTGTGTCTTAAGACCACTCCCTGTGCTTCTTTCGGAGAAGTGGTGTGTCTTAAGACTCCCTGTTCCACTTCTCCCTTGCTTCTTTCGGAGAAGACTAGAAGGCACACTGGTTCCACTCGTCTCCCTGTGTTCTTCTTCGAGAAGTGGTGTGTCTTAAGACTAGAAGGCACACTCCGTTCCACTCGCCTCCCTGTGCTTCTTCTTTCAGAGAAGTGGTGTGTCTTAAGACTAGAAGGCACACTCCCGCATTCCACTCGTCTCCCTGTGCCTTCTTTCGGAGAAGTGGTGTGTCTTAAGACTAGAAGGCACACTCCCGTTCCACTCGTCTCCCTGTGCCTTGACGCCATGATTATTGCTACCGATTACAATATTTAGCTGAGAGATGACTTCCTGGAGCCCATTGGGCAGGTGTGTGTTTTGAAGGAAGACCTGGGCTGACTCAGGACCCCAGAAAGACATGCCGGTGGAAACTGCAACATGCATGGGAAAGACTCCTGAGAAGTGGCTTTCAGGCAAGAGCCAAGGTGTTGCATTAAGAAGCACACTCAGGTGTTTTTCTTGGGGAGCGCGTCCTGTATTTCCCGTGGAAAGCTCAGAGCTGGAGAGGGCTGAGCTGACGTTTGGTCACGTAGGCTACTTTCGTTGCTCTTCATGATATGAGACTGGCCTCACAAGAAATGGAGAGCCCGATACCGCGGCATTGGTGTGGACAGGTTCTTTGAGAGGCATTCTAGGCTTCCTGTTGGGATTTCAACATTTCAGGAAGTATAATTTCCCAAGGCTCTGTTCTCTGTGTGTCGAGGAACACCAACATTAAGATAATGGGGTCTCCCGGGAGCTTGTTACTCTTTTCAGAATGAGTTCTCGTCAGGTGATTAGCTCGTCGTCAGCTTTCCCTATGTGAGATATGATGTGGAGCCATAGTGTCCCCCTTCTGTGTAATGAGGGTCAAGCGTTGTCCCTTTACAACTAATTGCTGTGGTAGTCTAGACAGCATTTTACAGGTTTTGTGGTGCTCAGTGAATAGGGTTTTAGAGACATTTTTGAGGATTGCCATTGAGCCAGTTCATGAGTAATGCAAGAAAAAGTCACATTTGCTTATTATGATTCTCATTGTTTTTGTGGAAATGTGGTGCTTCAAATTCTACTGTAAGCCTGACAAATACTTGAAATAAAAAATAAATTACTGAGAAACAGGTTTAGGGCCATACCTGCGTTTGTCCTCCTCCTGATCTCTGTTGTTTGTGTTTACTTTGGGTTCAGAAAAGGTAGCTCTGGGGACAGTGGTTCAGTGAGTAAAAGCCTCGCTGCTCAATTGTGACAGCTTGAGTTTAAAACCACCCCAGAACCCATGTAAAGCCAGCCAGACATGGTAGTGAGTGTCTGATTGCAGCAGCCCTCCTTCAGTGGAGAGACAGGAGATGGAAACAGGAGACTGCCAGAAGCCTCTGGCACATGCAGTGCTGAACAAGAGACCCCGCCTCAAACAACTGGGAAGGCGAGGGCTGATACCAGAAGTTGACCTCCAGTCTCCACACACATGTCCATCCATACTCGCAAACACACACACATGCAGATTTAAAGAGAAAAAGATGGCTCTGAATGACACACAACTGATGGAATGAGTACCAGGGTTGGCCAGCCTTGTGGCATTGTGATATGACCTTGTCATCTACAAATGTATTGGACTGCATACATGGGTACTCTATTTTATTTTTATTTATTTGACAGAGAAAGTGGGGGGGGGGTGGAGAGAATGGGTGCTCCAGGGCCTCCAACCACTGCAAAGGAACTCTAGATGTGGGCACCCCCTTGTGCATCTGGCTAAGGTGGGTCCTATGGAATTGAACTTGGGTCTTTTGGCTTTTCAGGCAAACGCCTTAACCACTAAGCCATCCCTCCAGTCCATACATGGGTACTCTAGGTGCCTGTGGCCGATTGGTTGGATAAGCCTGGCTCCTAGAGGGATTAGATCTGCCCCTGAGAGGTGTTCAGAGATACCTTCTGCTTCAGTGAAGTCATTGTTGTGGCTGCCTCAGGAGACCACTGTGAAGGTGCATAGCAAAGAACTCATGTCTAGAATTCCTCCTACAGCATTCACTCTTGGCAAAGTCCTGTGCGTGTTGGTTCCTTATAACTGGTGAAATTCAGCTTGGATTCCTGTCCTGTCTTCTAGGGGATAATTGCGACAGATGTGCGCAGTGTGGATTTTTTTGGTGAAGCAAATCTTCTGTGATCATAATCTTTATCTTTTTAAACCAAGCCATACTAAACCCACTTCATCCAGTAAAATTGGATTTGAGTAATTGCCCTGATATTACACCTTGTGGTTTACAAAGTTCTTTGATGTGCATGATCCTTAAATACCCGGGTGGAAATGTGGTGGTGTTCCCATTTTCCGGGTGAGGAAATGAGCTTACCAAAGTCGGGATCTGTGAAGGAGCTGCGAAGTGACAGAACAGGCACGTGACCCTCGATGTCTTCCTGCATCTACTACTCTGCCCGGGTAGAGCGTGTGTGGGGAAAGCAGTTGGAAAACCGTTCTCCCAATTGAGCATGCAGGCAGTTGGTTGTGTGGGAGCAGTTTAGTCCTCTTAACTCTTCAGATCGACCCAAAGGCTTGGGCAGATGGCGCAGTGGGTCAAGTACTTACTGCGCAAGCATGGGGATCCAAGTTCAGCCCTCCAGCACCCAGGTAAGAAATGCTGGGCATGGTGTGTGCCTGTAATCCCAGTGCTGGGGAGGCACAGTCGGGACTCCGTGTGGCTCCCTGGCAGGCTGGTATTGGTGAGCTCTAGGCTCAATGAGAGAGCCTGTCTCAAAGCATAACAAGGCGGAAAGCACGTGGAAGCCTTGATGGCGACCTCTGCGTTCTGCACACACACTCACTTGTGCATATGAACATGTACACACACATGCACACACCCACATGCAAGAAAAGGCCTGAAGTTGGATCTTCCAAGACTGTTTTACTGTGTGCTCCGTCAGTCCTTTTAAGTCTTCCACTGTCTCTAAATGTTGATCATCCCAAGCATTCTGCTGTGTCGTTTTTGAAACGCTCTGGAAATCTTAAACGTGGCATTTAGGACCCCAGGCCTTGGTGGGGAGGTCGCCTGTGCTCTTGGAGGAGTTGTCCCGTTGGCCTGCTTTGTTTTGCGATTATTTGTAGCAGCAAGTATTAGAAAACCCTGACTCATCCACCTCAGACAACAAAGCAAGCATGACGTCACCCATCAAGAAGCCAGGGGCAGGGTGGCTCTGGGTTGGTTTGCTCAGCAGGTTCCTTTCTGCCTGCTTGCTCTGCCGTGCCCAGTGGGTCGCCCAGCTCACCTCATACTGGACAGGACAGCTGCAGGCCTGCCCCAGAAGGACAGGTCACAGGAACTTTCATCAGATGCTTCCTTTCCAGAAACACCCTCCAGTGTGCTTGTCCTGCACCTTCCAGGTCACACAAGGGTCTGTGCTCACCTTGGTCCCTCACCAGCCCGGGAGGCGGGGGAACTGCTGTAGTCAACCTTCATTGCCTCAGGGTTCGGTCACTGGGCAGTTGTGCTCACTGCCCACTACTGGGGCTTTTGCATAAGCTGGAGCAGGGGCCTGAGTGGTAGGAAGCCAATGGCAGGCAGCACCGCCTTGCCAAGTGAGCCACTGGGGCCAAGAATGGAGTGCGCCATCCAAGGCAGCCCTTCTTCAAGTCCTGCAGACTCAGCATCATCTGGGAACTTGTTAGACAGCTGAGTTCTCAGACCCCGCCCAGGCCTACCTGAGTCAGAAGCTCCAGCCATCTGTTAAGGAGCCCTCTGGGTGGTTCTAGGCAGGCTCCAGCTTGAGGGTGTTGGTCCAGGGCAAGACATCTAAGGCATCACATTTCCAAATGTACTTAATCTGAAGATTAAAATTTTCCCAAAATGGTTTTTAAAATTTATTTACTTATGAGAGAAAGGGAAAGAATGGCATGCCAGGGCCTCCAACCACTGCAAACGAACTCCAGTCGCATGCGCCACCTTGTACATCTGGCTTATGTGGGTACTAGGGAATTGAACCTCAGTCCTTAGATTTTGCAGGCAAACCACCTTAACCACTAAGCCATCTCTCCAGCCCCTTACTGAAAATTAAATATGAGAGGCTGAGGGATTCGTAGAAATTGGGAGATGGAAGTCATTTTTTAGCCTCGCCCTACCACCACTGGCCCAGAGTTTGAGCAGCCCTATGCGTGTGTATGCTGTTCAGGCGGTATCCGATCTTGAGCCTCTTTGCTCAGCCTGAGGTCTAGCATGCCTTGGCACACTGGTGAACAGGTGTGTCAGGCCACGGCCGGGTAGTTTCCTGGGCAGAACTGAGGACCTTTCTCAGGGAGCATCCATTCATTAGAAGGGAAGCAAATCTGGCAGAAAACCTTGGCTCACTAACAAAAAAGGCTCAGTTATTGGATGGGAGTGACCACTCACAATACAGGGTGGTATGTGCTTAGGCTGTCTCCTGGTTGCATATGGCTGGATTGGGGTGTGTGTGTGTGTGTGTGTGTGTGTGTGTGTGTGTGTGTGTGAGAGAGAGAGAGAGAGAGAGAGAGCGCACGAGCTCAAGGGGGAAGGGGCACAAAGCATGTTGGGGTATGAGGAGAAGGGTATTAATTACTTAGGTACAAACTGAACAAAGTGTTCTAAAATTTCTGGGAGAAACTGGAGTAGGCAGATAACACCGGAAGTGCCCACACTGAAGGCCACTTCTCTATGCCCGTCTCCTCCCTGCAGATGGCAATGGGTGGCTTCTCATATTGATGGTTCCTTGGGGTAGGGTGAGGCCCAGAGGAGGCAGCTGGGAACTGTAGAAGAGTAATAAAATTGGACCAACGCCTGTCATGTGACACTTCTGTGGGAGAGGGGACTCCCCAACTAAACCACAACCCGGGGGTTCCCTGAGGCTCTTGTGGTGTAGTTGGAACATTTGCCAGCTGAAGTGGGGGAGGAGCTGTGTAGAGTAGGGCAGGAGGAACAAACCCGAGTTCAAGTGTTAGTGACCAAGTACCACAAACCAGGGCCTTCAGACAGCAGGCACTGATTCTGCCCTGTCTGGAGGCCAGAGCCTTGGGTCAAGGTGTCACAGGGCTGTGTTCTGTTAATAGATGCAGAAAGTCCTTCCTTGCCCCGTCCTGCCTTCTGTGGGCTGGCGGCTGCATCCCTCCAGTCTCTGTCCTTGTCATCACACCGTGTGTGCTCCCTGTGTGTGTCCTCGACGGGGACTTCTTAGAAAGACACTGGTCACACAGGATAAGGAGCCACTGCACTTCATAAGGGATGATGCCACCTGCAGCGACCTCACTTCCGGTGAAGCCCCCACAGTCTGAGGTATGGGGGTCAGGACTTGAGAACATTGTTTTGGCACAGTGCCCATACAGTTCAATGCATAACCAGTGAGTGTCCCCTCACCTTCTCTTCCTATCCTCCCCTCGCTCCTAGGGCATAGCTTTGGGGACAAGCGGTGTTGCAGAGCCCCAGCTGGCCAGGCAGCTCTGCGGTGGTCCCCAGCTCATTGAACCCGGTCTTCTAACCAGTGCGTCTTTCTACGGTCTTTCTTTGTGTATCTTAAGAGCGTATCCAAAGAAAATTGTTTATTCACACCACATTCTGAGCTCTGAGTACTTTTTTTTTTCTTTTTCCTGAGAAGTAAATGGGAAGATTTAAGAATATGACGTTAAGGAGCAAATAGGCAAACCCCTGCTATGGAAACATGCTCCTTTGATGCGAAGAACAGGCTGTGGGGTGCCTGGGTAAGCTTAGCCAGTGGGTGGGTTCACTCAAGTCGGGGCGGATCCCTGGAGCCAGCCCTTGGTTTGGCTGGAGAGTCTTTTCCTTGTTTCGTGGAAATGCTTGAGTCACAGAGGCGAGCCTCTGACTGCTTTCAAGCACTTTTAACAATGATCCAAGTGTGTAATGGTGCTGTCCACAGGGAATAGCTGCTATTGTGCGTTTAATACCCTGCAAGTCTATTCTCAGGTAGATGAGTGTCACATCCAAATTGCTTATTAGTTGGACTTTCATGTAACTTAATTAGCAGATTTGTGTTTGGGGGAGAATCTGATCTGTGATCCTGAAATTGGTTCCGGGTGGGGTGGTGTGAGGTGTGGGTAATTAGCTGCCTTCACAGCGCCTACTCCAGTCATTAGAGGCCTGGCAATTTGAGGCTGAAATGTGAGAGATGGAGAAAGCACTTGCCCTCTGTCCGTAATCTTTTAATCCATTTAACCTGGGTTGGAAAACGAGGCTCCATTTTAATTTGCGAGTATGTGTAGGTGGCTGGGAAGGGATTTTGTTCATTCATCACATTTGGGTCCTGGCTACAGGATACTTATCCCTTATTGCGTGCTTGGACAAGCTTGAAAAAGAGCTTTTGGGGAGGGGTGTTCAGTGCCCGAGTTATTTCACTCTTCATTGCAAGTTGAAATTCTAGGTTTAGAACTGAGCCTAAAGCCCAAACTGAAGCACAGCGCAAACAAAGCCCTGCTGAGGGATGCTCGGGGCCACCTTGGCTGACTGCAGAACTGTGCTGACGGCGCCTGGTGCTTAGGTGTCTGGAGCTTGGTGAATTTAAGGCCTGCCTGTCAAACACAATTTATTTTCCTTCTTTCTTTCTTTCTTTCTTTCTTTCTTTCTTTCTTTCTCTCTCTCTCTCTCTCTCTCTCTCTCTTTCTTTTGTCTATATCTTTCCTTCCTTTCTTTTTTTCTTGGGTTTTCAAGGTAGTGGCTTATTCTATCCCAGACTGCCCTTGAACTCATGGCGATCCTCCTACATCTGCCTCCCAAATGCTGGGATTAAAGGCATGTGGTACCATGCCTGACTCTACATTTTCTTTTTTATTTTCCTCTTTGGAACTAGGGATCAACAGGGAGAAGGAATGAAATGTTCTTTGATCTGAATGTCTATAACATTGACTGGAAGGGAAGGAGCAGAGCCCAGGAAGTAAGTGGAGTAGGAGCTGGTAAAGAGATAGAGAGAAAAGGCCATGCTTAGGGATCTGGGTTTCAGGCATTTTTTATTTTATTTTACTTTATTTTTGGTGCCCACACATGCCCTTCAGGGATTTTGACCAGGCAGGTGGTAATCACAGGTGTTGTTACAGTGACTGGTTAGGTCGCCAGCCCTGTGTATGTATTGTTTTTTCTCACTGATTGAGATCGTTTTTTTGTTCCTCTATAATTATTCATGTGGTCAGTAAAAACAACTTTTATTCATATGAGCATGTTTTTGGACAACTTGAAGTATATTGTTACATTAGTCATTTCATTGCAATTGTGCATTTGTTTTTAACACTATTGTGTTACAAAAGCCCTCATTGAATATGGTTAGCCTCTGGATCGCTGGGTGGATTTTTATTTTAATGGTATTTTTATACAGTAGGTATTACTATCATTATTATTGAGGACTCAGAGGGGTCCCTCTAGGTCTGTGAGCCCCGACCTTTGTTTTTTTGCCCAGTTTAACAAAGAATTGAGAAAATGGACTTTAAGAAGGGGAGAATATGAATTAATTTATTTAGAGCCAGATGTTGTGGCACACACCTTAAATCCCAGCACTTGGGAGGAAGAGGTAGGAGGATCGCCATGAGTTCAAGGCCACCCTGAGACTACATAGTAAATTCCAAATTCCAGGTCAGCCTGGGCCAGAGTGAGACCCTACCTTGAAAAACAAAAAAATAAACAAAAAAATTATTTAGGGAGTAATCATAAATTATGAGGTATATTGTGGGGGATTTAAGATCCAGGGAGATGGCTAGCTGGAAGGCGCAAGCTAGAGGAGACAGGAGACTTCTCCTTGCCTGGTTGGAAAGGGAGAGGGAAGATGAGAGAATTTCCATCACAGAGAAATCTCCTGGGGTGAAAGGCTTTGGAAGAGGCACATACACCCACACGTGGAAGGCAAAGCACAAGAACCAAAAAATCCTCTTCATATAACAGACCAGAGAGGATTGAGAGAGAATGAAGAACTGAGATCAAAGAAAAATCATACATGCAATCAAAGGGCGAAGGCACCGAAAGCGAGAAAATGCCTAGAGAAGTGCACTCCCCTTCTCAGCCAGGCTGCAGAAGAGGAGACTTACATGCGTGTTCAGGCAAGATCACAGGAAGAAAAAAGAGAGAGCTAGCCGGACGTGGTGGTGCCTGACTATAATCTTAACACTTGGGAGGCAGAGGTAGGAGTATCACTGTGAGTTCAAGGCCACCCTGAAACTACATAATGAATTCCAGGTCAGCCTGGGCTAGAGTGAAACCTTATCTTGAACCCCCCAAAAAAAAAAAAAAGAGAAACGAGCTTATTTTTATTAGTTTTGACAGTGAGGATTGAACCCCAGGCCTGTACAAGCTAATCCATACGTGCTGTTACCAAGCTAGACTCCCAAAGCCTTATTACTTTTTGCTTTCTAGCCTTTTTCTTTTCTTTTCTTTTCTTTTCTTTTCTTTTCTTTTCTTTTCTTTTCTTTTTTTTTCGTTTCTTTTCTTTTCTTTTCTTTTCTTTCTTTTTTTTTTTTTTCGAGGTAGGATCTCATTCTAGCCCAGCCTTTGTTTTTTTTTGTTGTTTTTTTTTTTTTTTTTGTTTTTCGAGGTGCACTCTGGTCCAGGCTGACCTGGAATTCACTCTATTCTCAGGGTGGCCTCGAACTCATGGTAATCCTCCTACCTCTGCCTCCCGAGTGCTGGGATTAAAGGCGTGCACCACCATTCCCGGCTAACTAGCCTTTTTTAAAACAAGTTTCTTTAAAGGCTGGGGAGATGTTCGATGGTTAAAGGCCCTTGGTTGCATGGTCTTCTGGCCCAGGTTTGATTCCTCAGTACCTATATAAAGCCAGACATTTTATTTGCAGTTGCAGGAGACTTTGGCACGCCCCCTCCCCTCATAAATACATACATAAAAGTATGTATATACATGAAAGAGCTGGGCATGGTGGTACATATCTTTAATCCCATCAATCAGGAGGTAGAGGTAGGAGGATTGCTGTGAGTTCCAGGTCAGCCTGGGCTAGCGTGAGACTCTTACCTCAACAAACAAACAAACAAACAAACAACAACAAAAAAACCA